>CM058164.1:14877500-15477500 GCA_030254885.1 Vitis rotundifolia | reverse complement strand
TTGGAGTTTTCTCCAATTTTCTTCCTTCCTCTGCACTCATCATCATCATCATCCTCGAGTCCTCTACTATCATTGATTTCATTTTTCCAGGAGCCATGGCGCAGACCTGGTCTCTACTAATTTCAACAATCGCCATCGCGCACCATCAGAAATTTCATCCCCTTTATGCATGTCGACGCCTTAATTCAATAGAAGGAGATTCACACATTCAGTATTGGAGAGGATGCACCAAGGAGAGAAACAGGCTGCCAGTCCACCAAAGAGAGATCCACGCTGTGGTGTCAAGAAGATCACGCACAGCCGCCATGTTTAAAAAATATCCACGCACGCAGGAGGGGGCCTTTAGAGGAAAGTGAGATTTTTTTCTTAAAAAAAAATAAAAGTCAATAGGCATGTGGAGGGTGGACGGCCAGCAGGGATGGGAGTGACTCACGAATTTTTTCTAGGGAGAGAACGCGCGGAAATTTTTGAGGGATAGAGAAAACACGTGGAGACTTTTCTTTTGGGAAGGGAGATCAACACACGGGGGGATTTTTTCCGAAGAGGAATTTTTGGCAGAAATCCACACACGAGCAATCTTTTTTTAGAGAGGACACGCACAAGAGAAATTTTGGGGAGTTGCAGAAGGCTTCGGACGAGGATCGAGCTGTCACTTGGACGCATCAAAAGAGGATTTTTTCTTCCACTTCGCAGGTTAGTTTTCAATATAGCATTTTTATTTAGCCTAGATTTTTTTAAATTTTAATTTCTTAGTTTTAATAATTTGTGAGATAAAGTTTTTTTTATTTTTTTTATTCCGGATTAATTTAATTACAATTTATAATTTAATTTGAATGAGTTAATGATTTTAATTCCTTAGTTTAAATAATTTGTAAGATAAAATTTATTTTTTTAATTTCGGATTAATTTAGTTACAATTTATAATTTAATTTGAATGTGTTAGTAATTTTAATTTCTTAGTTTAAGTAATTTGTGAGATAAAATTTATTTTTTTCATTCTGGATTAATTTAGTTTTAGTTTATAATTTAATTTGAATGTGTTAGTGATTTTAATTCCTTAGTTTAAATAATGTGAGAGATAAAGTTTATTTTTTTAATTCCGGATTAATTTAGTTCTAGTCTATTTTTTATTTGAATGTGTTAATGACGTTAATTCTTTAGTTCAATTGATCTTGTGAGGTAAAGCTTATATTTTTAATTCCAATCAGTTTAACTCTAGTTCATTTTTAATTTGAATGTATTATCGATCTTAATTCCTTAGTTTAATTGATCTTGTGAGGTAAAGTTTATATTTTTAATTCCAATAAGTTTAATTCTAGTTTATTTTTAATTTGAATGAGTTAGTGATCTTAATTCTTTGGTTCAATTGATCCTGTGAGGTAGAATTTATATTTTAATCCCAATCAGTCTAATTCTAGTTTATTTTTAATTCGAATGAGTTAGTGATCTTAATTCTTTGGTTTGATTGATCTTGTGAGGTAAAGTTTGTATTTTTAATTCCAATTAGCTTAATTCTAGTTTATTTTTAATTTGAATGAGTTAGTGATCTTAATTCTTTGGTTTGATTGATCTTGTGAAATAAAGTTCATATTTTTTAAAATCCCAAATTAGTTTATTTTTAATTCAGCTATTAGTTTAAATATGTTTGTGATTTCAATTTGTTAGTTAAAATAATTCCATCAGGAAAGATTTATATTTTCCAATTTTGAATTAATTTAGTTTTAACCTACCTTTTTTCCTGTGTTTGAGTATGATTGTGGTTTTAATTAATTAGTTTAAATAATCTTGTGAGATAAAGTTTATATATTTTTAAATTCCGCATTAGTTTAGATTTAGTTTATGTTTTAGTTTGAATGTGTTATTAATTTTAATTCATTAGTTAAATAATTTTATTAGATAAAGTTTATGTTTTTAAACGAGTTTTGTTTTTATTTTGTCCCATCTTTCTAGTTGAGGTATTTTTATAATCTTAGTTTAGTTTACTAGATTAATTAATTCTATTGATAAAATTCATGTTCCTGATCTTGTTTTAGTTTAATTACAATTTATTTGTTTGGTTTGCATTTTTTTACAATAATCTTAGTTCATTAATTTAACCAATTCTATTGATAAAGTTCATATTTTTAACCTTGCTTTAGTTTTGTTTTACTTTATCCATTTAGTTTAGGTGTTTCTTTAGAATTTTAGTTTATCAATTTGGTTGATCCATGTAATTAATCTCATGTCTTTTAAAATTGTTTATCCTTATTTTGATTCATGTTATCTAGTTTAAGTGATTTTAGAATTCTAGTTTATTAGTTTAATTGGTCCTATGTGATTGAATTTATGTTTCCAAATATTAATCTTATTTTTTTATTCATCTTTCAGTAAATGAGTTTTTAAGACTTGGGTTGTTTAAGTTGATTGGTTCCATGTTATTTTCATATTCTGAACTTGTTAATTTTATTTCTTGGTTGATCCACTTTTAGTTTGTATGTTTTTCAAAGCTTTAGATAACTTGTTTAATTGATCTTAAGTTGTATTATTTCTATCTTAAATATATAAATTTTCATTCTTACATTGACCATAATTTAGTTCATATGTTTCTCTAAAATTTTAGTTAATCTGCTTAGTTGGTTTAGTTTTTTATTATTCTTCTGTGTTCGATTCCCCATTTTTAACTCTTGATTAGTATCTTCTAATTTTATTTGATCTAAAGTCATTTAGTTTATTGCTTTGATAGTTTTTGTGAAGTTTAATTTTTAGTGGCCGTTGGAAAATCATGAAGATTGGCCTCTACCCTCACCTTTATTAGTTTTGTTGATTACTAAGAAAGTTTTACTTTGTGATTTTGTTTTATTTTGGGTTGCCTATATTTGATCCTTGCGAATTGTTTGTTTGTGAATAATGTCTTTCCTTTTAAAATAAAATACTTTTCTCAAAATTTTCCTTATAAAAACCTATTTTAAAAATTCATTTAGAGTCATTGGAATCAAAAACCCCATTTTATTAAAATAATATGCAACCATTTTTTTTATTGGTTTGCATCTTTCTCGGTTTTTAATGAAGATTTTGGTTTTAAATCAAACACGAATCAAAGCTTGTGGTCCCACATAAATGGGATAATTCTGGGCTAAATTCGTGTATATCAATTGGGGAACTGGTGAAACCCCTACATAAAAAAAAAAAAAAAAATAAAAATCTTTTTTTACTACCACCTTTGCTACTTATTGAAATCGTGTTTATCTTATCTAAGAATTCTATACAAAACATGTTTGATGACTGGTAACTTAGTGTACTTCAATCATTTTTTGTTATATTAATTAGATGTGCATGTTAGGATTTCTTGCTCTATTATTTATTATCTAACCTCTCCTATCCTGCGGAAGCACGCTATGAGTTATATATGCTATCTAGGTACGTTTCCTAATAGCCCGCTTTCTAAACCCTGTGAATATGATTATCATTGCGTACTATGCCCATGCTTGCTATCCTATTTGATTGCCTTGATATATATTTGATGCTTGTTTGATTATCTTTGATAAAAACACATGTTGTGTGATGTATCTCTATACTAACTTTTATGTTTCATGATAGCGCTTGAGAAGCCATTCATGTACGCACTTTGACTCTCTCCTATGATCAGACTTTCTTGCTTGACATACTATTTTTTTAAAAAAAACACCTAGCTTACTTAGGTATCCATGATCAACCATTTAATTGCCACGTTTCCCTCAACTTAGTCAGTAGAGACCTTTATAGGGCTTAGAGGGGTGCTACATTTTAGAGGTACCTTCCTAATAGGTGAATCTGATCCCCGGACCTAGACTGAGGTTTTTTTTTAAAGACATGCTTTTTTCAAAAATTATGGAGTCACATTTTAGGGTATTTCTTTCTTGTTTTATTTTCCCTTTAAAATAAAAAATAAAATAAGTGGTGACTCTGAATTTTCCAAAAATTAATTTTTCACAAATAAAAAGCGAGTCTCGCCGATCGAGTAGGGGCGCACGTGAAAAATGCAGGTCCACAAATTGGCGATTCCCCAGTTGTGGACCCGCATTTTTCACGTGCGCCCTCACTCGATTGGCGAGACTCGTTTTTTATTTGTGAAAAATTAATTTTTGGAAAAGTCGGAGTCGCCACTTATTCTATTTTTTATTTTAAAGGGAAAATAAAACAAGAAAGAAAAACCCTAAAATGTGACTCCATAATTTTTGGAAAAAGCATGTCTTTGAAAAACCTGAGTTTAGGTCCAGGGATCAGGTTACCTATTGGGAAGGTACCTCTAGGAGGTAGCACCCCTCTAAGCCCTATAAAGGTCTCTATTGACTAAGTTGAGGGAAATGTGGCAATTAAATGGTTGATCATGGATACCAAGGTAGACTAAGGTGATTTCAAGAAATAAACATGTCTAACAAGAAAGTCTAATCATCAAAGGAAGTTAAAGCGTGTACCTGAACAGCTTCTCAAGCACTATAATGAAACATCAAAGTTAGTATAGAGATACATCACACAACATGTGTTTTTGTCAAAGATAATCAAACAAGTATCAAATATATATCAAGACAATCAAACAGGATAGCAAGCATGGGCATAGTACGCAATGACAATCATATTCATAGGGTTTAGAAAGTGGGTATTAGGGAACGTACCTGGATAGCATATATAACTCATAGCGTGCTTCCGCAGGACAGGGAGAGGTTAGATAATGAATAATAGAGCAAGAAATCCTAACATGCACATCTAATTAATATAACAAAAATGATCAAAGTACACTAAATTACCAGTCTTCACACATGTCTTGTATAGAATTCTTAAAAAAAGATAAACACAATTTCAATAAGTAGCAAAGGTGGTAGTAAAAAGAGAATTTTTAAAAAGATTTTTTTATTTATGCAGGGGTTTCACCAATTCCCCAATTGATATACACGAATTTAGCCTAGAATTATCTCATTTATGTGGGACCACAAGCTTTGATTCGTGTCTGATTTAAAACCAAAATTTTCATTAAAAACCGAGAAAGATGCAAACCAATAAAAAAAATGGTTGCATATTATTTTAAGAAAATGGGGTTTTTGATTCTAAGGACTCTAAATGAATTTTTGAAATAGGTTTTTATAAGGAACATTTTGAGAAAAGCATTTTATTTTAAAAGGAAAGACATTATTCACAAACAAATAATTCGCAAAGATCAAATATAGGCAACCCAAAATAAAACAAAATCACAAAGTAAAACTTTCTTAGTAATCAACAAAACTAATAAAGGTGAGGGTAGAGGCCAATCTTCATGATTTTCCAATGGCCACTAAAAATTAAACTTCATAAAAAACTATCAAAGCAATAAACTAAATGACTTTAGATCAAATAAAATTAGAAGATATTAATCAAGAGTTAAAAATGGGGAATCGAACACAGAAGAATAATAAAAAAACTAATATAAGACCAATTAATCTGAATAACTAAAATTTTAGAGAAACATATGAACTAAATTATGGTCAATCTAAGAATGAAAATTTATATATTTAAGATAGAGATAATACAACTTAAGATCAATTAAACAAGTTATCTAAAGCTTTGAAAAACATGCAAATTAAAAGTGGATCAACCAAGAAATAAAATTAACAAGTTCAAAATATGAAAATAACATGGAACTAATCAACTTAAACAACCCAAGTCCTAAAAACTCATGTACTAAAAGATGAATAAAAAATAAGATTAATACTTAAAAACATGAATTCAATCACATAGGATCAATTAAACTAATAAACTAGAATTCTAAAATCACTTAAACTAGATAACATGAATCAAAACAGGGATAAACAATTTTAATAGACATGAGATTAATTACAGGGATCAACCAAATTGATAAACTAGAATTTAAAAAAAAAAAAAAATACACCTAAACTAAATAGATAAAGTAAAACAAAACTAAAGCAAGGTTAAAAACATGAACTTTATCAAAAGAATTGGTTAAATTAATGAACTAAGATTATTATAAAAAAAATGCAAACCAAACAAATAAATTGCAATTAAACTAAACCAAGATTAGAAACATGAATTCTATCAATAGAATTAATTAATCTAGTAAACTAAACTAAGATTACAAGAATACCTCAATTAAAAAAGATGGGACAAAACAAAATCAAAACTCATTTAAAAACATAAACTTTATCTAATAAAATTATTGAACTAATGAATTGAAATTAATAACACATTCAAACTAAAACATAAACTAAATCTAAACTAATGCGGAATTAAAAAATATAAACTTTATCTCACAAGATTATTTAAACTAATTAATTAAAACCACAATCATACTCAAACACAGAAAAAAAGATAGATTAAAACTAAATTAATTCAAAATTGGAAAATATAAATCTTATATGACGGAATTATTTAAACTAACTAATTGAAATCACAAACATATTTAAACTAATAGCTAAATTAAAAATAAACTAATTTGGGATTTTAAAAATATGAACTTTATTTCATAAGATCAGTCAAACCAAAGAATTATGATCACTAACTCATTCAAATAAAAAAATAAACTATAATTAAGCTAATTGGAATTAAAAATACAAACTTTACCTCACAAGATCAATCATACCAAAGAATTAAGATCACTAAACTCATTCGAATTAAAAATAAACTAGAATTAGATTGATTGGGATTAAAAATATAAACTTTACCTCACAGGATCAATTAAACCAAAGAATTAAGATCACTAACTCATTCAAATTAAAAATAAACTATAATTAAACTGATTGGAATTAAAAATATAAACTTTACCTCACAAGATCAATTAAACTAAGGAATTAAGATCGATAACACATTCAAATTAAAAATAAACTATAATTAAACTGATTGGAATTAAAAATATAAGCTTTACCTCACAAAATCAATTGAACTAAAGAATTAACGTCATTAACACATTCAAATTAAAAATAGACTAGAACTAAATTAATCCGGAATTAAAAAAATAAATTTTATCTCACAAATTACTTAAACTAAGAAATTAAAATCATGACGTCATCATCATTAAAAAAAAAATTTGTTTGTTTTTCTTGGAATTCTTAGAATGATAATGCATATGTTGAAATTATTATGCATTTGTTAAGTTTGGCTTTTTTTGAGACAATTATTACTATTATTGTTCTTTTGGGTATAATTTTTGTTTTATACCAATAATATTGTCTTAGGCCATTTTGTTAAATATTTCAATTCTTGGAATGATAATGCATATGTTGAAATTATTATGCATTTGTTAAGTTTGGCTTTTTTTTGAGACAATTATTACTATTATTGTTCTTTTGGGTATAATTTTTGTTTTATACCAATAATATTGTCTTAGGCCATTTTGTTAAATATTTCAATTTCTTGGAATGATAATACATATGTTGAAATTATTATGCATTTGTTAAGTTTGGTTTTTTTTTTTTTTGGGACAATTATTACTATTATTGTTCTTTTGGGTATAATTTTTGTTTTATACCAATAATATTGTCTTAGGCCATTTTGTTAAATATTTCAATTTCTTGGAATGATAATACATATGTTGAAATTATTATGCATTTGTTAAGTTTGGTTTTGTTTTTTTTTTTTTGGGACAATTATTACTATTATTGTTCTTTTGGGTATAATTTTTGTTTTATACCAATAATATTGTCTTAGGCCATTTTGTTAAATATTTCAATTTCTTGGAATGATAATACATATGTTGAAATTATTATGCATTTGTTAAGTTTGGTTTTTTTTTTTTTTTTGGGACAATTATTACTATTATTGTTCTTTTGGGTATAATTTTTGTTTTATACCAATAATATTGTCTTAGGCCATTTTGTTAAATATTTCAATTTATTGTGACATTAAAGAACACTTGTGTGATTGTCTATCGCAATTCCAAGTGTGTCAAGTTGTACCAATTGAGATATTTTGAATTTATCATGACAATAGTAAACATATATGTGGTTGCCTAGCTATCGTGATCCTATATGTGTCAAATTGTTTTTGTTGAAAAATTTTATCTCCCACTGTTGATTGTTTTATTATTGAGATTACTAAGGTCCATACGAGTATTGTAATTGTCCTATCGATAATTATAATACTTGGTAGGATGCTTAGATTGGTGAAGGAAATTAATTATATATTATGAACCGTACTAATTTTCTTTGCCCTTTCAGTAATAAAATTAGTGCATCTTGGTTGTGGTATTTAATTAGTTGTCCTTACTGCTGTGGAAATTTCAAAATTCTAAGCTATTGGTAAATTGAGTAATTTTGGAAACTAGCAAATAACATGATTTTGTAATAACATGCATATTGTTTAATTTTGCTATTTTCCAGCTACTAGCAATCTTGGTATTACTCTGCAATTGTCTACCATCAAACCTCTTACTGGAAACAATTTTGAGGAATGGTTTGAGTCTTTCAACATGCATATGACTCTGCACAATCTGGACTTGACATTGAGAGTTGATGAGCCAAGTAGGCCCACTGATGTGAGCTCTACTGATGAAAGATCCTTTTATGAGAAATGGGAGCACTCCAATAGGAATTGTTTGATAGGATTATCACCTAAAATGGTTTTAAAGAGAATACAGTTGACAGATGCATATATTTGAGGGTTAGTGGGAGTAGTTACATATTTCTCGTTTTATATGTTGATGATATACTACTCGAATCAAATGACTCTGACTTGTTGATTAAGACAAAGCGCATGTTGTCAACCCATTTTGACATGAAGGATCTTGGTGAGGCTTCTTATGTTTTGGGCATAAAGATTCTTCTTGATAGGGCTAATGGGGTGCTTAAATTGTCTCAAAGAACCTATATTGAGAAGATAATGAAGAGGTTCAATATGCACAACTGTAGTTCTTCTAAAGCACCAATTGTGAAGGGTGGTAAGTTTTCAAAGGCTCAGTGTCCTCAAAATGATAATGAGAGAGAGGAAATGAGAACCATTCCTTATTCATCTGTGGTTGGCAGCCTTATGTATGCTCAAGTATGTACACGCCCTGATATTGCTTTTGTCGTGGGCGTGTTGGGAAGGTACTTGAGCAATCCTAGGAGTTAACATTGGAAAGCTGCTAAGAAGGTCCTTAGGTATTTGCAAGGAACTAAGGACTTAATGTTGACATATCGGCACACCAACATACTTGATGTAGTTGGATTTTGTGATACTGATTTTACTGGCTGTATAGATGATAAGAAATCCACTACGAGCTATATTTTTATGATGGCAGGAGGAGCTGTATCTTGGAAAAGTGTCAAGCAGACACTTACAGCATCCTCAACTATGGAGACAGAGTATGTGGCATGTTATGAGACTTGTTGTCATGCTATATGAATGCAGAATTTTATTTCAGTTTTAGGAGTTGTTGACTCCATTTCTAGACTGCTGAAATTATTTTGTGATAATTCTGCAGTTGTTACTTTCTCTAAGAACACTAGGAGTATTTCTTGCTCCAAACATATTGATGTAAAGTTCTATTTTGTTAAGGAGAAAGTGACAGAGTTTCTTATTGATATTGAGCACATGTCCACAAAAAGTATGTTGGCAAATCCACTAACAAAAGGCTTGCCCATAATTGTGTTTCAAGAACATGTATCTCAAATGGGGTTGTTGGAAGCCTAGGTTGCATTAAGTTAGTGGGAGCCACTTTTGGTATTGTAATATTATGCTATTGTTGGAAGGATTGTTATTATTGTGTATTTCCCTATAAATCAAGCAATAAAGCATAGATGATTGTTTTTTTATTATTTGTTTTAATGAGATTCTATGGGACATTGATTTATGATTATGTATATGTTGTGATGTTTGATTATGTAGTCCAAGTGGGAGATTGTTGGAATTTTTATGTGTTTACTTACATAATCAATTTAATAATGTCATAAATCAATGTTAATTTATTTTTGCATTGTGGTTCATAATGGGGCTGGACACATTATTGCTTGATTTCTATGGGCTCACCCTATTTCACTTGATTGGCCCATAAAGTCAAGTGGTCCAAACTGTGTGATATGTGACATATATATAAGGGAAAAAGGGCAGTGATGGCTATCCCATTCTTGTTCTGTTTTCTCTTAGGGCTGAGAAGAAAACGCACAAACGAACTCTTCAGAGCACATAGATTATTTTGGGTGTAGAAAGGGAAGAGCCAATTGAACCCGGAGTTTCTCTCTTCCACAAATTGAATGCATCCTTGAACACTAGACGAGCACAGGAATGGCTTTCCAGGGAATCAATCAAGGTCAACTTTTTCTTAATCCATAATTTCTTTTACTGTATGCTTTAATGTCTTTCATGAGATCCTGTTTGGCTTTTAAATATTTCAACATAAGAGGGTCGTATGCATATTGAAAGTCTAAACAATTCAAGCAATTTTCTATTAAGTAAATATAAAAAATGAAAAATAAATAAACACATCAATAAATAAATAATAAAAAGTAAAAGTAAAAGTAAAAAAAAATGAATAAACACAATAAATATAATTATCCTATGCATGAAATAATAATAAAAAGATTATATATATATATAAAAAGTGTAAGCCTCAATGAAGTGTCTAAGTGGGCCTAAGCGGGTGCTTAATGAACTAAGTGTCCTAAAATGATCGGGACATTGTCTAAGTGACCTAAACATGCTTAAGTGTATTGTCCTAAAAGTGCACCTAAAAGCTATCCTAAAAAGAAAGGAAAAGCATAAGTCTAAATCAGGGCTGCCAAGGGTCACAATACGAGGTCAGATAATCCCTCAACCAGAGTCTCCGAGGTGGCTAAAAAAAATATTAGTAGTATGAGTAGTAATGCGCCACCAAGGAACTACCATGGAGCACTGGAAGTGAACTTAAAGACATGTGCCAAAGGGACAAAATTGAGGGTTTACAGTACCATTTACAAATTGTTATTTTTGTCCAAAAACTAAATATTAATGTTGTGTTAGGTATATTATAAGAGCCCATCTTATTGCTTTTATGTCATATGTATACATGTAGTTAATTCTTATATGCTTAAAGTAAATGAATTGTTGTTTATTGTGAGCTTGTTATTTTATTCTGCATAAAGTTAATGCTTTTGTTATATTTGCCAACATAAACAAAATTCCAGTACTTAATGACACTAACTTTGGAAAATGAAAAGAACATATTACTATTTTACTTGGGTTTATGGATCTAGACTATGCGATCTAGATTAAACGACCTCCTGCCCTTATTAATGATAGTACTGTGGAACAAAGGGCTAACTTTGAAAAGTGGGAGCATTCTAACTACATGAGGCTTATGATCATGAAGCACTCTATTCTAGATATCATCAAGGATGCAATGCTTAAGGAAGAAAATGCTAAGAGTTTCCTAAGCCACATAGTAGACTAATTCGTTGGATTTGAAAAGGTCGAAACAAGCACCTTTTTGTTTAAACTTGTTTCAATGCGGTACAAAGGCAAAAGAAACATAAGGGAGTACATGTTAGAAATGTCTAATCTTGTTTCTCGACCGAGGGCACTAAAGTTGGAGTTGTCTAATGACATTCTTATGCACCTGGTCTTGATCTCTCTCCCTAAACAATTTAGTCCTTTTAAGATAAGTTATAGTACTCAAAAGGCAAAATGGACTCTTAATGAGCTCATTGCTCAATGTGTGCAAGAGGAAGAGAGATTGAAACAAGAAAAGATATAAAATGCTCACTAAGCTACTACCTCTCATGACAATGTTGCCAATAGGAAAATGAAAAATGAACAATAATAGTAAAGGAAAATGAGCTGCAGATAGTGGGACCTCATAGCCTAAGGTGCAATAGAAACATGATAAGGTCATCACTTGTTTCTTTTGTAGGAAATGTGGACATGTAAAGAAGGATTATCTTAAGTATGCAAAATAGCTCGACAAAAAGGGGTTGTCTAAGGAGTCGAGTGCCAATTGATGTTGAAAGACTCATCTATATGGGAAATGACAACAAATCTCTTATTGAGGTGATTGGTTTATTTAGATTGCAGTTAGAACCTGATTTTTATTTGGATTTGGATGAGATTTTTTATGTACCATCATTTAAATGTAATTTGGAAATCGTTTTTCATTTGGACAAATCTGGCCACTCTTGTTTATTTGGAAATGGAAAAATGAGTCTTTTTCAATATTCAAATATGATTGGTATAGGTTCTTTGGTCGATAATCTATATAAATTGGATATTAATGTCTCACATATTAATGAATCCTTGCATGCAAGTAATTGTGGTAAAAAGTATAAATTAATTGATGAGAATTCTTCCATGTTATGGCACAAATGTTTAGGACATATTTCTAAACAAAGGATTCAAAGACTTGAGTTAAAAGGAATTCTTGATTCCCTTAACTTTTCAGATTTGAAAATATGGATTGAATGCATTAAAGGAAATCAAATAAACATAAAAAAAAAACTGGTGCAAACAGGAGTTCAGGTGTCTTGGAATTAATTCATACTAATATTTGTGGTCCATTCTCTATGACTTCTTGGAATGATCAATAGTATTTTATTACTTTTATAGATGATTATTCTCGTTATATGTACCTACACTTGATTCATGAGAAGTCTTAATCATTGGACATTTTCCAATCTTATAAAGCTGAAATTGAAAATCAACTCGGAAAGAAAATTAAAGCCATTAAATCTGACTGTGGTGGTGAGTACTATGGTAGATATGATGGATGAGGTGAACAGTGTCTAGGCCTTTTTGCGAGATACTTATAGGAATGTGGCATTGTTTGTCAATACACCATGCTAGAGATTTGAAGTCAAAATGGTGTATTTGAAAAATGAAACCAGGCCCTAAAAGATATGGTAAGAAGTATGATAAATCATTCTTCTTTGCCAAAATCACTTTGGCCAGAAGCCATAAAAACTACATTTTATATCCTTAATCGAGTTCCAAGCAAATCAGTAGTTAAAACCCCATATGAACTATGGAATGGAAAAAAGCCTAGTATTAGGCATCTTCATGTTTAGGGTTGTCCAGCTGAGGCAAGACCATATAGGCCTAATGAAAGAAAATCGGACTCAAGAACAGTAAGTAGCTACTTTGTTGAATACTCAAAAAGGTCAAGAGGTTTAAGTTTTATGATCCCTCGAGCAAATTTATTTATTTTTAGATGGGCAATGCTAAATTCATTAAGGGTGTTGAATATGGTGGGAGTATTGGACTCATAAGCTTTGTCTTTGAAGAGGAATATGTTATTATTCTTACAGTTACAATTGAAAATGATCAGGTAACTATGTCTGGCATTATTCAGGATGCAAATCCAAAAAATCTAAACACTCCTGAGTTACCTCCTACTCATAATGAAGAACTCTTTCCTATTCATGAGGAGGAACAACAACAACCTCAATCGGAAGTGTCATTAAGGGGATCCACTAGGGAGAGGAGAACAACGATTCTAGATGATTATATCATGTATCTTCAAGAACATGAGTTTGATATGGGACTATAAGATGATCCAATATTTTTCAATCAAGCCAAACAAAGTGTAAACTTCCAGAAATGAATGGAAACCATGAAAAATGAGATGAAATCAATGAAAGACAATAATATTTGGGATTTTGTCGAATTGCCTAAATGAACAAAACTGATTGGTTGTAAATGGATTTATAAAATCAAGCATGATTTAAAAGGCAATGTCGAAAGATATAAGGCACGTCTAGTCGCCAAAGGTTTCACTTAAAATGAAGACATTGATTATAAAAAGATTTTTTCTCCAATTTCAACGAAAGACTCTTTTAGAATCATTATGACACTTGTAGCTTATTATGATTTGGAGTTACATCAAATGGATGTAAAGATTGTGTTTCTCAATGGTGACATTGAAGAAACCATATACATGGTGCAACCAGAGAATTTTTAATCCAAAGAGTCAACACATCTGGTATGCAAATTAAAGAAATCCATCTACAGTTTAAAGCAAGCATCTCGTCAATGGAATCAAAAGTTTGATAAAGTGATTACCTCTTTTGGTTTTAAGGAAAAATTTGTTTATCAATGTATTTATCAAAAGATAAGTGGGAGTAAATTTATTCTTCTGGTGTTATATGTTGACGATATTTTGCTAACAAGCAGTGATATAGGCCCGTTGCATGAAACTAAGAGATTTCTTTCAAATAATTTTGAAATGAAAGATCTTGGTAATGCATCCTTTGTGTTAGGCATACGGATTTATCAAGATTGTTCTCGTGATATTCTTGGCTTATCACAAAAGGCATATATTGATCAAATGCTTAGTAGATTTGGCATGAAGGATTATGCACCAAGAAATACCTTCATTGCTAATGGTGATAAATTCAATTTGCTTCAATGCCCAAAATACAAAATTGAGAAGAAAAAGATGGAGAACATTCCTTATGCATCAACAATAGGAAGTCTCATGTATGCTCAAGTTTGTACATGTCCAAATACCGCGTATGTTGGTATGCTTGGCAGATATTTAAATAACCAAGGAATAATCCATTGGAAAGTAGCAAAATGTGTCATGCGGCATCTATAGAGGACAAAAAATTTCATGCTCATATGTTGGAGATCTGATCATTTAGAGATCATAGGGTATTTTGAATATGATTTTGCTGGCTGCATTAATAGTAGATGATCCACTTTTGGCAATGTTTTTATGTTGGCTGAAAGAGTTGTCTCATGGAAGAGTGTTAAATAATCACTCATAGTTGCTTTCACCATGGAAGTAGAATTTATAGCTTGTTATGAGGCATCGAAACAAGCAATATGACTACGGAATTTTATCATTGGATTGCATATTGTTGATGGCATTGAGAGACCATTAAGGATAAACTGTGATAACAAAGTTGTAGAATTATATTCTAAGAACAACATAAGCTCGTCAAAATCAAAGCACATTGACTTAAAGTTTTTGGTTGTTAAGGAGAGAGTTCAGAGTTTTCAGGTGTCTATTGAACATATTAGTACAAACTTCATGATTGCAAATCCACTTACCAAAGGTGTACCACCTAAAGTGTTTCATGAGCATGTGGCTCGTATGGGTATGGTTTATCTTGGTGATATGCTTGTGTAGTAAGAGTTTGTTAATTGATGTTCACTAATTAATAACATGTTTTCTTATCGAACTTAAGTATTATTCTTGTTTTGCTTATTGAAAGTTTGAAAGTGTGTTGAACTCTTTTGAGTTATAAAGCTGGACAAGTTGGAAATAGGCATGATATGGGATCACATTACATGAAATTTCCATGCTACACATCCATACTTTATTTATGTCGTTGATTGTATTAATGTGGTGATCATTGATGGGTCTAGTTACGAAATATGTAATGAATATCGCTTTGGTTCTATATTGGTATAATTAATGAACCAGATTGTTTTGAGATGCTTACAGTTAAGATAACAAATATTGAGCTCATTTTTGTAATGTTCAATTGTTTAACGACATAATGTGGCCCAAGTGGGAGATTGTTGGATATTTTGGTAATTATGGACCTACATATTAACACATTGTACATTAAGCTATCTTATATTTGAGTCTAATTAAATGTGATCAATTAAGTTAGTGATGGGCCTTTAAAGCATTTCTATATATATAGACTATATGGGCTTTGTAATGTGTGGAGACCAATTTTATTTTATTTATTAATGATGGGCCATTAAATAAAAAAAAAATAATGAGTATAAATAAGGTTATGGTCCCCAATCTAAACGAGAGGAGATAGAAAAATTGTTTATTATTCACATCCCATCAGTTAGTGATTTTAAGGTTGTAATACTCATTTCAGTGTGGAAGACAAGACCCAAGTACATCATCTCAATGGATTCAGATGTGTCTTTCGATATTATTATCCTATAAATTTAAATGAGATTCTGGCGTATGTTTAGATGATTAGATTTTATAATCATTCTGTATGATTTGTGATTCTCCAACATGTTTGCCTACTAATTTTCTTATAGATTTCTTCAAATTTAGAATTTACCTAGTTCTAGTAGCATCATGCTTGTTTGATTGTCAAGAAAATAAAGAAAATTAACTTTCATAATATTGGAGTATACATTGACCCTTTTCTCTACCAAACAAACTACAAAATCAGCCTTAATATCATTAATCATATAATCAAAAGAATAACAAAAACTAAAAAATACTAAAACATCAAACTAAACTGAAACCTCCAAACTACTATCATTCATAGACTAGACAAATGTTTGAACCAAATCTTGTGAATTTAGTTGAATAAAACCTTGTGAAATTCAAATTTTTGCATTCACAAGGAAATCAACAGAATCCAAAAGGCCTAAAACTCAATCGATTGGAACAGGACATTAAAATAGGTGTTGTAAAGAGCAAAAAATAGAGAAGTTATACTTGGAAATTAGGAACCTAAAATCTGCCTTTAAATTCTCTGACAATGCCCTAACAAACCAGATGATAGACAAGAAATCAGAGGAAGAAAATGATAATAAATCATAAAGTGAAAATTAGATATAAGACAATAATAATAATAAATAGATGATAGGAAAAAAAAATTAAAGAGTGAAAACCATATCAAAAGCAATAGAAAAAACCAAAGAGCCATGATGAGAAATATGAATGAAACAAGAGAATTATATGAAACTGAAATTTTGTACTCAGTGAATGTAGTTGTGGTGCTGGTGCAAAAATATAGAACAAAAAGAGTTATGATGGCAGTGAAGCGGTGGCCGTCGGTGACATGACAGTAGTGATGACACTAGTTTCTGCCTCTCTGTGTTTTTCAAGCAAGGGTCTTATCGAGTTTCAGTCTGTACAGACAAGAGAATGAGTGGGGAAGGTCTTAGGCTAATTATACATGGGTCCTACAGTAGTGGTCAAGCCACATGGCTTTTAAAATTCATATGGTAGCGACTCTATTTAACCCATTCCTACATCTGCACGATTTTATTAATTTGGTAGGGAACTCCACCTTCTGGAAACGGATTAAATAGAAGTGAGGCTATATGTTACGTTTAGTTGCAGAATTTATTAACCTTTACTAAAATTATGTCTATATGATAACTTTTTTGTAGTGAAATAATGTACCTCTCTTATGGCTCAAGATATTTTGATAATTCTTATGTCAACATTTACTTTTGAAAATGCTTTTCATATGTGGGATCAAGTACTAGATCAATTTTGTAGCTCTTTGATTCCAAAAATTGTTGAGTTCTTGATTTGTGCACAAGATTGGCTTTAATATACTTCAACCAATCCAATTGATACTAAAAAAAATTATGCTCGATGGAATTGAGATAGGTAATTTGTATTTAGGTTTTTCTATTTTATTTTCGTTCTTTAAATTTGGTGAGTTTTTATATCAATATATGTCTATATTTTGTAGGTATCAAAAATGAATTTTCTCCTTAGGAAATGTTAGCTTATGATACTTATAAAACTCTCATGCTCAAGGTGTTTTTTTACTTATAATGAAAATAACTTGTTTTATTGATTTTTTTATCCATTTTATTTATATTAACACATCCTCATTTTGAAATCTAGGGAATGATAATGAAGTTGAGGATTAGGTGCAACTTTAGAGACTTGGTCATTGGGATATTGATATGTGTCATGATCAATTAACATTTTTTCTTCCTTGGATTAACTTTTGGGATACAATTTTGGTATCCTATTCTTCAAGTGTTGCCTATGTGTGCCTACTAGCTCTCAAGTCGTGTGCATCTTAGCTTAGCAAATCAAACATTGAGAGTAAAATTGACTAACAAGGTCAAGGGTCTTGACTCGTTTAAGTGCCGCACGAGCTTAGAAAAAGACTAAGTCCATGACACAGCTCTCGTTTTCTTTTTGGCTTGTTAATCTTTTATACACTTTTTTTGTAGTTCAATCCAGTCCTTCCAAACCCATGACTCAACCCAACTTTTGACTTCATCACTAACGCGCATAATCTACCCAACTCTATCAACCTGAGGCTAACCCATACACCTTTCTCAAATTTGAGCTCAATTCTATTTTGAACTAAGCTTAAGAAAAATGTTTGGATTTTGTTTGAGTTGGGCAACTTGAGTTATAAATCATATTGAGTTGGGCTTTGAACATATATGATTTATTCTTGGAATATTGTTTTATTTGATATCTGTGAAACAGTTTAATTTAAACCAGTAAAAAAAAAAGGCTTGAAATAACTTGAGACAAGATAAGTTATTCTCTTTGAACTAAGCAAATTACAAAAGACCTTTTACATCATTTAAGGCTTACCAACCAAGATGTATCTTCCCACTGACATGAATAATTGAAATTTATGGGAACTTTCCCTTAACACAATCATAAGATATACATCGTAACATTTATAGGACAATCTAGATTAAGTCTAGCTTATACTACTAAGAAAATGTACATTAATCTTTAGGAGCCATCTATGCATGGCCTTTATTATACAAAAGACTTTATCAACCGCACTGATTTCTTGATACATAATCCATAATACAAGCACATCATGTAGTAATCGCCATTTTAGAGGTGGGACGAGAATTGGAAAAACCTAAAACTGCATATACATATATAGAACCAAACTAGTGGAATAATTCAATTCAGGCCCATTTGTTTTTAACGTTAACCTTTAAACCATGCTTCATATGAAGAACAGTGGAAACGGTAGGAACCACCCGATGCCCTTCCACCATTTGGAAATGGTAGTTATGCATGATAGCGGCAACAACAACCTTCATTTGCAAAAAAACCACCTCTTTCCCCAAACAAATTCTGGGTCCTGCACTGAACGAAAGGAACTTGTATGCTGGCTCATGTTTAGTCCTTCCTTTTCCCGTCACCCATCTCTCGGGCTTGAATTCAAGGCAGTCTTTTCCCCATACGCAAGCCATCCTGCCCATGGCATACGCATGAAAAATTACCTTTGTGGATGGATCAAGCCGGTGGCCACTTGGAAGGATATCTGGTTGAAGAGGAGTTCTGATCTGTAGAGGAACTGGGGGGGAATAGCCTTAGAGATTCACATAATGCCCCATGCAGATATACCAGCTTGCTTAGCTCTTCTGCATCAAATAGATGCCATTTTTCAGTTTCTTTTGCTGGTACAACTGCTTTGAGTTCTTCAATGATCTTGGTTTCAACTGAAGGGTTTTTTGAAACAAGCCAGAAAAACCAAGAGAAAGCTGCGCTAGTTGTGTCTTTACCTGCAAGCAAGAGGCTCAAGATGTTGTCTATCAACACTTTGTTACTGGCCGATGATTGGAAGGCTTCATCTTCATTGATATATGCTGATAAAATATCAAGCCCCTCCTCGGTTTGATTAGTTCCCATGTTCGACCTTTCTCGCATGAAGGATACACGTTCCGCTGCAAAATCATAGAGGGTTTTCTTGGCTGCAATCAAAATTCTCTCTGACCCAATACCGAGCCACCTTTGTAACTTCCAAATGCATTTTGGGTAAACATGGCATAGAAATATCACTTTTCCAGCCTCTTCCATAGCGGATGCGAATGGAACATCTGGGAGCTCGAGGCAGATGCTCTTGGGGTTGCACCCTGTGATCAACGCACATGTTGCATCTAGTCCAAACCTTTGGAACAAATCTTGAAAGTCCACCGCTAAGCGTTGCTGGGAAGCGTGCTCCAGAACTGGGACTAGGCCATTCTCCACTTTATCCAGGGAAATATCCACTGACAACTATTGGAACCTTTGGTGATTGAACAACGCTCGACCAATTCTTTGGTGGAAACTCCAGTCTTCTAAGTCAGAAATGAAGAGCCCATTCCCAAAAGCATCAAGCATCATCCTAAACTCAGGCCCTTTGGGAAAATTCCAGAAGTTTGTGCTCATCACATGGTGTGCGTCCGCAGGAATGCAAGTGACTAGCATATCCGAGTGAGCAAACCACAGGCCTTTTACCAGAGATAGGAAGAAGAAGAGAGAGAGAGAGAGAGAGAGAGAGAGAATCAGGCAACACAAATTCTAGAGAGAAGAGAGATTTTATTAATTAGACAATACAACACCTCTGCTATATATAACAGGGATTAGGAAAACAGAAAACAACAAAGCTTTAACAAAGAAACGAAATGACTAATGCTGTTACAACAAACTAAAGAAACTAAACTAGTAGTTGTTAATAGTAAAACGACAAGCCGTTTTGCTATTTTGCCTAATTTACTCCCTCAAATGAAGCCTCTGGGAACCACTGAACCTGCTACTTTACCTAATTTGCTCCCTCAAATGAAGCCTCTGGGAACCACTGAACCTTCCACCATAAACTTCAATCATTCAAGCTTTTTACCACTCAGTAGAAGCAATCAGACTTTCAAAAAGAGATCCTGAGAACCTTCACTGATTTTCCCCTTCATAACAAACATCCTAGCAACTCCAAGCAAAGACTACTGTCACACCAAGCCTAATCTCCATTCTTCAAATCAAGAGAAGTAATAGTAAGCTCCCACGCAACTTGTCAAAGAACCTGAAAGATAAAGGCTTTGTTAACACATCTGCAACTTGATCCTCAGTTGGTACACGATTGACCACCGGCTTTCTCTCCATTACTTTCTCCCTTACAAAATAAAGGTCTAAATCCATATGCTTAGTCCTCGAATGCAAGACTGGATTAGCTGAAAGGGAAACAGTACTCATATTGTCACACCAAATTACAGGAACCATAGTCATGTTGGTTTGGAGCTCAGACAAGAGGTAGTGCAACCATAACATTTCTGAGGTCAAGCTAGCCAAGCTTCTATATTCTGCTTCAGTACTAGATCTGGAAATAGCGTGCTCCTTTTTTGAACTCCATGAAACCAAGTTTTTCCTAAGAAAAACATAATGGCCAGATGTAGACCTTCGATCATCAACATCATTCCCCCAGTTGGAATCACAAAACCCCACTAAATTCATAGTTTCTGATGGCTTCAACACAATACCAAGATTTGTAGTGCCATTGAGATACCTTAAAATTCGTTTGACAGCCTTCCAATGAGTATCTAAAGGCTTCTGCATAAATTGACAAACTTTGTTGACACTAAAAGCAATCTCGGGTCTAGTGATGGTTATGTACTGCAAAGCTCCAACAACACTTCTGTACTCAAAAACATTATCAATTGGATCACCCGTTCCAGTTGAAAGTTTTAGACCAGAAAGCATAGGAGTGGGAAGTGACTTAGCTCTATCCATTTAAGTCTTCTTGAGCAAATCCTGAATGTATTTTTTTTTTAGAGAGATGAAGTCCACCATATGTAGTTTTCTTTACCTCAATTCCCAAAAAATAGCTAAGCTCACCAAGATCTTTAAGAGAAAACAAACCACTTAACCTTGAGATAAGCTCGTGAATCTCTTGACTACTACTTCCTGTCACCACAATGTCATCAACATAAACAAGAATAAAGAGAGAAGAACAGTTGGTAAACCTTACAAATAAGGACTGATCTGACTTAGTGGAAGAAAAACCAAACCGTTGAAGAGAAATCTTGAGTTTGTCAAACTAGGCTCGAGGTGCTTGCTTTAAGCCATACAAGGCCTTATGTAGTTTGCAAACTAGCTTTTGTTCTTGATTGGTTCTACCATCAAAACCTAGAGGTTGGTCCATGTAAACTTCCTCTTGCAATTCACCATTTAAAAAGGCATTATTGACATCCAATTGCCTTATAGACCAGCTTTGAGAAACAGCAACAGCAAGAACAACTCTAATTGTAGTAGGCTTCACAACTGGGCTGAAGGTTTTAGAAAAATCAAAACCAGGAACTTGAGAGTAGCCTTTTGCTACTAGACGAGCTTTGTACTTAGAGACAGAACCATCAGGATTCCTTTTGAGTTTAAAAACCCATCTGCACCCAATAGAAGTTCTGTTACTTGGAAGAGAAACCAAAGACCAGGTCTTGTTCTTCATCAAAGCTCTAAATTCTTCGTCCATTGCTTTTTTCCATTTGGGATGAGAGATTGCTTCCTAGAAAGTATTAGGTTCTTCAACATCAAGATCAACAGTATAGACCTTTGGTTTAAAAATACCATTCTTTGACCTCGTAACCATATGATGTGGCTGCTGTGGTAAAGTGACTGGTCTTGTATTGATAGATTCATTTGGTTCATCTGAATTTGTTGATAAAGGAATTGTACCAGGAAGAACATATAGATTAGAAGAAGAAGATATGGAAGCTGACTCATTGAGAATTGGCACAGTTGAAGAAGAATCGGTGTTTGATAAATCCTGTTGAACAGACCTAATGTTTGAACCAGGATTCTCATCAAGTTGATGACTTGACTGAGTTGAAGATGTGGGAAGTGACAGTGAATGACTGACACTTATTGGCTCTAGGTTTTTAACTAAAGGAATGCAAGGAAGACCAACTGTTGAATGTGAAACTGTTTGAATAGGTTTTTGAAGTTTATCTGCAAAAGGAAACTTAGTTTCATCAAAGATAACACTTCTAGAAATAAACATTCTTCCTTGCTGATTTAAGCATTTATACCCTTTGTGTTTAGAATTGTAACCAAGGAAAGTACAAGGTGAGGACCTAAAATCTAGTTTATGTTTATTATAAGGTCTTAGGTGAGGAAAACAAAGGCAACCAAACACCTTAAGCTGAGAATAATTGGGTTTAGAATTAAACAAAAACTCATAGGGACACTTTTGCTTTAAGACCTCAATAGGCAACCTATTGATAAGAAAAACAACTGTGGAAAAAGCATCAGGTCAATATTTAAGTGGAAGAGAAGCTTGAGCAAGAAGAGTCAAACCTAACTCCACTATATGTCTATGCTTTCTTTCAATAATGCCATTCTGTTTTGAAGTATGAGGACATGAAAGCCTATCTATTATACCATTTTGTTCAAAATAGGTTTTCAAACTTCTAAATTCACCACCCCAATTTGTTTGAAAGGTTTTGAGTTTACAACCAAATTGGAGTTCAACTTGAGCTTTAAACAGTAAAAAGGCTTCTCTGGTTTGTGACTTAGTTTTCAAGAAATAAACCCAGGTGTATCTAGAGTATGCATCAGCAAAAGAAACATAATATGTGAACCCATAAGAAGAATTAATTGGAGCTGGTCCCCATAAATCTGATACAACTAATTGAAGAGGCTTAGTATACACAGTTTGAGAAATTGGAAAAGGCAAATTATGACTTTTCCCAAGCTAACAAGCTGAACAAATTGAAGAACCAGATTTGGTAGAAAATGGAATTTTATTATCATTGAGAATCTGTGTTACAATTTTTGAAGCCGGATGACCAAGCCTTTTATGCCACATATCAAAAACATGAAAACTAGAATTGGTTGTTTCAGGAAAATCAGAATTGACATTATGCATAAGAGAAGCAGTACAACATGTAAGCTCATTTTGACCATTTGATAAAGAAAGACCAGATGCTTTTCCAAAGAGTTTCTTTGACAAGTTGAACTGCTAGAGTCCTTTACGCAGATTGCCCTGCAAGAGTAAAGAGTGATTAGATCTATCTTTAACAAAACAAACCTTTGGATGAAACTCAAAATAAACATTATTATCTCTAGCAAATTGAGAAACACTTAACAAATTTTTCTTAATTGCAGGAACTCTAAGAATATTTTTAAGAAAAAGAACTTTATTTGGACTAGAAGAAGAAAAAAAAACAGATAAACCAATGTGTGAAATTTCAAGTCCAGTCCCATTTCCCATGTGGATTTTTGAGTTACCATTATACTCAGCACCAGAATTGAGGTTGCCAAGATCATGAGTGACATGGTTTGTGGCTCCTGAGTCTGGGAACCAACAACAATTTTGAAGATCTTCAGGAGTGGCAACCATTGCTTCTATTTCTGAGCAATCTTGATCTTCTTGAGCATCATACTCAGTGAGATTGACATTTCCAGCACTAGAAATTGAACCAGATGCTCCATTCCTTACACCACTTCCTAAAACACTAGGAGTAGGTCCATTAGCAGGCATATTCCCACGGAAATTTGGATCATACCTATAGAAGCAACGATGAACAGTATGACCAAATTTATTGCATAGTTGACACTGAGGCTTGATTCCTTCTTGAGCTCTGCCACGACCTCTTCCTCTGTTAGGAACAAAAGACCCTCTAGACATCTGATTTCCTCCAAATTGATTCCTATTCTGAAAACCACTAGAAGGGTAGCCATTAGAATTCCAAGAGGAAGAAGAACCTTTATTAGAATACTGAGAGGTGTAATTCATAGAAAGATCATAAGAGGAGATTTGTGTGCAATTCTTCCTTCATGAGCGATCAAAGTCGAGGTGACATATTGAAGAGAAGGAGAAGACTTTTTCGAGGAGATAACAACAATGACAGACTCATATTCATCTCCAAGACCTTGCATTATAGCAAGTATATGATCTGTGTCTGAAATCTTGTGACCAGCAGTAGCAAGAAGATCACAATAATTCTTCATTTTGGTAAGATAATCTCTCATAGTCAGACCATCCTTTTTTAACATCTGCATTTGACTCTTGTAGAACATAACCTTTGCAGAAGATTGAGAATTGAAATTCTGGGAAATTGTATTCCATACCTCAAAAGCTGAAGAACACCCAACAACCTGAGGTAAGAATGCACTTCCGATTGAAGATAGAAGCCAAGAAATCAACAGATGATCTTGGCGTTGGTAATCTCTGAACTTGGGATTTGGAACCAAAATCCCTGTTCCATCAGTCACCATCTTTGGTGGAACTTGCTCTGTTCCAAACAAGAAACCTTCAAGACCATAACCCTGTACAACATTTTCAATTTGATACTTCCACATCAAGAAATTATCATCCTCCAGACGCATCGTAATAAGCTGACTCAAAGGGCTTATTACAATCCTCAAAGATTCGTCTGTGGTCGTCGGATTGCCTTTTCTAGCTTCAGCTAAAGGATCTGAACGTAGCACCTCTCCAGTAGTCTGATTCATAGTGGCCATTGATGCGTGAGCACTGATGCTCTGATACTAAGATAGGAAGAAGAAGAGAGAGAGAGAGAATCAGGCAACACAAATTCTAGAGAGAAGAGAGATTTTATTGATTAGACAATACAACACCTCTGCTATATATAGTAGGGATTAGGAAAACAGAAAACAACAAAGCTTTAACAAAGAAACGAAATGACTAATACTGTTACAACAAACTAAAGAAACTAAACTACTAGTTGTTAATAGTAAAACGACAAGCCGTTTTGCCACTTTGCCTAATTACCAGAAAGGTGCCTCCGCATCTTTCTAAAATTTCAGCACCCAGATCTAGAACTTGATCATATTGGAAAAGAATCGTTGGCGACATTCCGATGAGAGGCCAATTCCATGGGATTATATTTTTGCCTTTAAAAAAGCGAAGAAGGAGCAGAAGGCAAATAACCACTAAAAGGATCTCACAGTCATAGCCTGTTAAAGCCATTGCAGTCCCAAATGAATTGCTGCATTGCTTTCAGTGTGAGCTCTATTTATGGTTGAATCCATACATGAATCACTGATCTCTGGTAACATGCATTTACCGAGGAATTGAAGGGGATAAAAGAAAAGGAAATTACACCGACCTCAGCATCAGCATGAGCTATAGTACTGGCATTGCTTGAATTTTGTCGTCTATGGGGACATTAATTCCATCGGCAGTACTTGGTAGGTGGGATATCATTTAAACGAGGAAGACCAGCCACAAGCAGCACTGCAAGAGAGCCGTATATTTTACTTCTTATTTTATCCCATAAAAAATAAATGTTAATTTTAGAAATTATCTTTGTCTCAATTTAGAGCTGGTTTGTCAATGACTATAGGAAACATTTCTAAGATAAAAAATGTTTCCTAAATTTTACCAAATATTTAATTTTTTTTAAACACTTTTAGAAAGTTCAAAAAACATATGCACTGAATGTAAAAGCGTGGATGATAGAAGTGTTTTATTTATAAAAGTGTTATAGATTAAGGTAATATTTATTTATTTTTATTTAATTTTAAATAGAAAAAACTAGATATTGCTTAATTATATTAAGTATTAGGTTGTTTATTTTTGTAATATTTTATTATTGTTAAATATTAAAAAATAGGGAAAAAAAATAATATGTTATTTACCTTTAATAAAAAGTTAAAAAAAAAAAACAAATATTGTTTAAAACATTTTTATCATAATTACTCTTATATGACCCAAAATAAGATAATTTTTTATTTTTATATCCTTAACCATAGAAATTTTAGGGGTAAGATTGTAAATTGAAAATAAAGAAATAATTTAAATAAACTAAAAGAAGGTAGAAAGTTCTTTTCACACCATAAATCTTAGGCATAAATTAAATTTTATAACTTTTCTATGCAAAATCCTTTTAGACCGAGATCAGAAATCGTAGTGCAATATTGGGAGTGTAAGGTTTTGTTATTTCAATAAAATTTTAGGCTTTAAATTAATATTTTATATTTATTAATTAATTTTAAATAATTTAAATATATTTTTTTTGGAATATTTGAAATTTAGATTATACTTTTATTTATAAAAAAAAGTTAATTAAATTATTAGAAATATATGAACATGTGTAAATTTATTAATGGAGATAATAAAAAGTCTCAAAATTTAAATGAGTAGATGTAAACAATAAAAATAACCAAAAGAAAATAAATCATAGATGTTGGACGTGAAAAAAACAAACAAACAAACAAACACGTCGGAAGTAGGGAGAGAAAAATGATGCATTTGGTGCCATGTAACGTTAAGTTACCTATATGCAATAGTGCTCTTTGTGTGGAGAGTGTGGGGCATGGAAAATAAAGCGTATGTAAAAAGGTGGTGGTGGTGTGTGGATGCAGAATTTCCCTAAGAGTTGATATATTGATATAAAAAAAATATATATATTGTGGTGTGGAGAAGTGCAGTGGGGTTTGGGGTAGGCTGCTGGGAAGTAAATAAAACCAATAACCCTAAGCAAAATCATGCATGAAATGAAATTATGAAGACAGTGACGGCTGTTGGTCAAGTGCAAGTAAGGAGGTTCGGCCACTGAAAAAAACAAAAGGAGGTACTGTTCTTGATAAGTATTGTAGAAAGTTTTTAAATAATAATAATAATAATAGTAATAAAAGGGTATAATGCAATAGGAGATTTAGTTTAAATAAATAAGAAAAGACAAGTGGATTCTAGGAATAGAATTTGGAAGAAATAAAAGTTTTAAGAAAATTTGGAAACTCACTAATTACATTATTATCGGTTAAAAAGTTGAAAAGAAAATTAATACAATTATCAATTTATAGTTTTAGATAAATAGTTAATAATAATAGTTATTTTCTTATATTATACTAAGTGAAAATTAAGTTCTTCAATAATAAATTGTTTAGGTTTTTGTGTGTTTTTTCGAGGTAAGTGAATTAATACAATTTTTGTGAAATAAAACATATATATTTATTTTTTTATGTTATTTCGAATTATATAACATGTTTTCTTGTTTCTCTATGTGGGTCTAATACATTTTGCATGAAAAATATGTGTGATAATCTTTGATCGTTTAAAATAGAAAAAATGGAGATATTATCATTTTTTTTTTTTTGAGTTCCAATAAATGAAACAAAAGTGTTTCCTTAGAGTTTTTTTTTGTGGGATAATACAGGGGAAGGAATACCAAGGACAATCTCTTAAATACACATAGATTTGATTGACTCTAGTTTGTTTAACCCTAATCAACAAGGGTATTATTATTGACTTTTATTTTCCTTTATGGAAATGTAATTGCTTTGAACTCCAAACTCGAGGGGTCTGCTTAGAGGTTATTAGTATTAATAATATTTGGTTTTGGTTTCATCCACTTTAAAAGATATAAATTTGAGGCTAGTTACTTATTTATAAAAGTCTTACTTGATTAGACAATAAAATTCCATCTAAAATCATACATCATTTGTTATTTAATAGTTAGAGTAAAGAAATTTTGAAAATATTTGATCTAATTTTATATGAAATTATTATTAGCATAAATATAAAAAGTATGATTTGAAAAGTTTTGAATGCTTTTAACATGTTTAAACTTAAGAGTTCTTATGAAAAGGATAATAAATCCTACCTCCTATTTATATTCATGATTAAAAAAAATTTATTTAATAAACTACATCAATATTTTTTATTAGCCTTTGAGTTCATTCTCTTTTGTTGATAATTTTTTTCGAAGACTCTCAATTCGAATGAGAAGGAATGGTTAGGATGAGATTTGGTCATTGTTAGGATTTTTGGTTTAGACTTTTACTTTGGTATACTATTAAATATTAGAAATGAATTCCTATTTGAATTGTTTCGGGTTTGAAGATACTTAAACAATACTAAAGTGGTTAGTGTGTTAATTTTTGGAAGTTGAGTTTAGAGAATTATAATATATTTACTTTTAAAAAAAAATATGATTGTGTGATTCATGAAAATGCATTTATTAACCTCAACAAATAGGAGATTGGCAAGTTATGGGTTTTTCTTCTTTTTGCAAATGTCAAAGTTCATGATTCAGACTATTCATATAGAAGGACGGGTCTACAATTCATAAAGTAGGTCCGACATCCAAAAGGACGAGTACCAAAGTTGTGTACAAGCTCATCCTCTTAGAAAAATACAAAAGCAATTGTTTAACCAACTAATAGAATTTTATTCTTCATAATTAAGAGAATCTTAATATTGGGCTTAAATTTTTTGTTGTACATAAAAAGATAAAAACATAATAATATAATAACCCTAAAACACGTTCTAGATACACTTTCAGATGTTATAAACAATGAAGGTGAAAGAGAAATTGAGATTTTAGATACCAAATGAAGAAGAGAAGTTATTTTTCTTTTTTTTTGAGAAAACTTCTTCATAAGAGTTTCATTTCAAAATATTCATCTTCTTAAAATACGATTGTTACTTTCGATTTACAAATATTATTATTATTATTAACCCTAAAAGATAGATGCTATAGAGGATGAATGTGACAGAGAAGTGGAGATTTTAGATTTAGGTAAGGAGGAAAGGTTAATTTTTTTTTTTATTTAAAAAAAAGCTTTCTATCTCAAAATTTTATTTCAAAATATATTTTTTCTTTTTCTAATACGATTGTTACTTTGGTTTTATAATAATAATAATAATAATAATAATTAATAGAAAAGTATGTAAATAAATAAATCGATATTTAAGCGAATTTACAATTCAAAAATTTTAAACCTAAAGTTATTTTTTAACAAAATTTGAGAAAAAAAACCCTAATATGAAAGTTTGAATATGGTGCGTTGAAATATCCTATATTGTGTTTTAGGATTTTCATTATGTATTTATTTTATAGTTTTTTTCCTTAGTTTGATTGAAATTTTAATTGACCCAATTGTGATTTCCATTTCTTTTCCTCCATAAATGAGCACCACGAATGGAATTATTCTGAGATTCTACAGATTGTTCATTAATAAGAAAATACTCAATTCTCGTTATTTTAACTTTTTTATATAAAAATTAAATAATTTAACACTATGAGTTTTAAATTTATTTTAATTATATTTAATTTTCTTTAATATCTTTTTTAGAAAATCAAATATGAGAAAATTATTATTTTTTATTTAATATTTTCAAAACAAAATATAATTAATTTTATTAAAATGAAATTAGAGTAAATTAGCAAATTTCAGGTAAGTATGATACTTAATCACCTTTATTTTGAATCCAATAAACAGGCAGTGTCCTTTGATCCAAAAACACTTTGATGCATGCATACGTTTTTCTTAAACTTAAGAAATGGCTGGATTAAGGTTTTCGCTCTTCTGCTGACCTAGTTCAAAGACGGTAATTATACATACGCACTTACATATTGGATCGAGTCGATAATTCTGCACAAGATTTAAGTCTTTTAGGGCCATGCATGTTCCACAATTTTAGTTGAAGTCAATTCAAAGGAAGGAACGGGATGCCAATTGGCTGATGATTTTGATTCATGAAAATGCATTTATTAACCTCAACTAACAACACAGTGGCAAGTTATGGATTTTTCTTCTTTTTTCAAATGTCAAAGTCCATGATTCGGACTGCATTCATTGAAAGAAGTGGATTCGACATCTAAAAAAATGTGTACCAAGTTTTGAAGTCGAAAGCAACCATTTGAAACCACACATGCATTATCAATTAACGACTGTCCTTAATTCTCTAGTGCGCTGCTCGTAAGCTAGTCCAAAAATATAGTTTTGGGACAATAGGGATAAATTTTGGGACCATGATTTAAATTGGGTATTATGAAGAAAAAACAAAGCAGAGAAGAGAAGAAGAAACAAAGTGCTCTATATTGTTCTTATTCATCATCATCAGAAATATGAGTACGAAGGTTCTAGATATGGGAGGCTGGAAACAAAGAGTGTTGTAACTAATCTTAATATTGACTTAAATTTTTTATTGTACATAAAAAGATAAAAGCATAATAATACAATAATCCTAAAACACGTTCTAGATATACTTTCAGATGTTATAGACAATGAAGGTGAAAGAGAAGTTGAGATTTTAGATACCAAATGAAGAAGAGAAGTTATTTTTCTCTTTTTTGAGAAAACTTCTTCATAAAAGTTTCATTTCAAAATATTCATCTTCTTAGAATACAATTGTTACTTTCGTTTTACAAATATTATTATTATTATTATTATTATTATTATTAACCCTAAAAGACAGATGTTACAGAGGATGAATGTGAAAGAGAAGTGGAGATTTTAGATTTAGGTAAGGAGGAAAAGTTAATTTTTTTTTCTTTTTTTTTTTAAAAAAAAACTTTCTATGTAAAAGTGTTATTTCAAAATATTTTTTCCTTTTTATAATACAATTGTAACTTTGGTTTTATAATAATAATAATAAAAATAATAATAAGAATAATTAATAGAAAAGTATGTAAATAAATAAATCGATATTTAAGCGAATTTACAATTCAAAAATTTCAACCTAAAGTTATTTTTTATCAAAATTGAAGAAAAAAAAAACCCTAATATGAAAGTTTGAATATGGTGCGTTAAAATATCCTATACATTGTGTTTTAGGATTTTCATTATGTATTTATTTTATAGTTTTTTCCTTAGTTTGATTGAAATTTTGATTGGCCCAATTGTGATTTCCATTTTTTTTCCTCCATAAATGAGCACCATGAATGGAATTGTTATGAGATTCTGCAGATTGTAAATTAATAAGAAAATACTCCTTTAAATGATTCTCGTTATTTTAACTCTTTATATAAAATTAAATAATTTAACATTGTAAGAGTTTTAAATTTATTTTAATTATATTTAATTTTTTTTTAAATATCTTTTTTAGAAAATCAAATATGAGAAAATTACTTTTTTAATGATTTTTTTATTTTACTTAATATTTTTTGAAATAAAATATATTTAATTTTATTAGAATGAAATTAGAGTAATTTAGCAAATTTCAGGTAAGTATGATACTTAAGCACCTTTATTTTGAATGCAATAAACAGGCTGTGTCCATTGATCCAAAAACAGTTCGACGCATACGTTTTTCTTAAACTTAAGAAATGGCTGGATTAAGGTTTTCGCTCTTTTATTGACCTAGTTCAAAGATAGCAATTATACATACGCACTTACACATTGGATCAAGTGGATAATTCTGCACAAGATTTTCAGTCTTTTAGGGCCATGCATGTTCCACAATTTTAGTTGAAGTCAATTCAAAGGAAGAAACGGGATTCCAATTGGCTGATGATTTTGATTCATGAAAATGCATTTATTAACCTCAACTAACAACGCATTGGCAAGTTATGGATTTTTCTTATTGTTTTCAAATGTCAAAGTACAGGTCCACAGTTCATAAAGAAGTGTGCTCGACATCCAAAAAAACGTGTACCAAGTTTTGAAGTTGAAATGCAACAACTTCAAACTACACATGCATTATCATAAGTTTGTTTAAAAATATAATTTTGGGAACATAAGGATAAATTTTGGGACCGTAGGGTTACATTTTGGGGCATAATTTAAATCAGGCTTAAATTTTTTGTTATACGCAAAAAGAAAAATAATAACCTAAAACATGTTTTGAATATAGTTTCAGATACTATAAAGAACGGAGGTGAACGAGAAGTTGAGATTTTAAATTCAAAGTGAAGAAGAAAAATTATTTTTTTCTTTTCAGAGAAAACTTCGATGTAAGAGTTTTATTTCAAAATATTTTTCTTCTCCTTAGAATACAATTGTTACCTTTGTTTTACAAATAATAATAATAATTAGAAAAGTATGTAAATAAATAAATCGATGTTTAAGCGAATTTACAATTCAAAAACTTTATACCTAGAGTTATTTTGATGAAAATTTGAGAAGATGAAATTAACCCTAGGATGAAAGTGTGAATATGGTGCATGGAAATATCTTATGATAAGCACAAAAAGAAAAAAAAAAAAAAAGAGTTAGTGGTAAGATCAAGGCTCGCACTCCTTGATGTTTTATTTTTGTTATTAGAGGTAAATCCATAGAGCATTGCATATGGAGATTATAGTATTATTGTGGAGAAGCTTCAAGAATAGTATAATGTGGTTATGAATATTTATGTAAGTATATTTTATGTTGAAAAAATAATAAGATGTTTGGAAGTGGTAGGCATTTTTTTAAAGGCTATAGGTTGCAAAGGTGTTTTTGATGTTATATTAAGCATAACAGAGTTTGGCATGGGCATTCGTGCATAATAAATTTTCTTTTTTGAAGATTCACCTTAATGTATAGAAGAATTAATCTTAATAAAAGGTTAAATAAATTTTAGATAGTTGGATGTTAGAAAAACATTAGGCTAAATTCCTTATAAAAGAAATATGAGTAATTCTTTAGAAAATATAGTTAAGTCAACATAAGTAATGGAAATTGGATGTTTCCTTAGATGAACTAATTCACCTAATTTTGATATAGGGTTGAATAATAAAAAAATGTATACTTAGAATATGATGATTATTAGAACTTTAGTTCGAAGGATTCCTTTGAACTTCTTAGGTGATTCATAGGAAAATTTTGTAACTTTGTTCCTTTGGTATCAAACTCAAGTAAGGGGATTCCATGAAAATATGTTTGCTTTATATATTGTAAATTTTGAAAAATGTTTAGAAAAGTTTGAAGTACTAAAATTAGGAATTCTTTTGATTTGATTATTTTTTTTTTACTTTACATGTGCGAATTGGTTATCTAGCTTTAGTCAACAAGGGAAAAACCTTTGTTACCCTTGATGAGGGTAATGATGATATGAAAACCCAGTCGATAGGGTAGTTACTGACCTATGGTATACCATTAAATTGGTTCTAGTTTCATCCACTAACATGTAAGGAATATTTGAGGCTAGCCACTTCTATAAGTTCCAATATGATGGGCAAGTTACAGATTTTTCTTCTTTTTTCAAAAGTCAAAATTCATGATTAGGACTGCATTCATGTGAAAGTAGGAACCTATAGTTCATAAAGAAGTGGATTCGACATCTAAAAAAACATGTACCAAGTTTTGAAGTCAAAAGCAACCATTTGAAACTACACATGCATTATCACTTAACGACTATCCTTAATTCTCTAGTGCGCTACTCGTAAGCTAGTCCAAAAATATAGTTTTGGGACGATTGGGATAAATTTTGGGACCATGATTTAAATTGGATATATGAAAAAGAAACAAAGTAGAGAAGAGAAGAAGAAACAAAGTGCTTTATATTATTTTCATTCATCACATAAGAAATATGAGTAGGAAGGTTCTAGATATAGGAGGCTAGAAACAAAGAGTGTTGTAACTAATTTGAAACTAATTTGTACCTAATTTGTAGCTAATTCCAGCTCATCCTCTTAGAAAAATACAAAAACAATTATTTAACTAACTAATAGATTTTATTCTTCACAGTTAAGAGAATCTTAATATTGGGCTTAAATTTTTTGTTGTACATGAAAAGATAAAAGCATAATAATATAATAATCCTAAAACACGTTCTAGATATACTTTCAGATGTTATAGACAATGAAGGTGAAAGAGAAGTTAAGATTTTAGATACCAAATGAAAAAGAGAAGTTATTTTTCTCTTTTTTGAGAAAACTTCTTCGTAAGAGTTTCATTTTAAAATATTCATCTTCTTAGAATACAATTGTTACTTTGGTTTTACAAATATTATTATTATTATTATTAGTTCTTTTCCAATGAAAATTGTGGTGACTTGATTCACCAAACCGTGGACTCCTCTTCATGCTAAGTGGAAATAGCATCATGCGTGGATGCGTCTACTAGCTGGACTGTGGCTACGGGTATATCTAGGTCATCTTGGGCAATGATGATAGGTATGGTAGGTTAGAAAGATGGGAAGGTAAGTATGGTATTCGAGATGAGCTGAACAGGTGAGTATGGTGTGGTGATTGGGTTCAATGGATATGAAGAATGGGGACTGGTGGATATGAAGAATGGAGGTGGTGAGCTTGTCATGAAGTGACAAGCTGAAAATAATGCATATGGTATGGAAGATGAATGGTGAGGCAAATAGGAAGTGGGTGGTGACTTGAGTGTAGAGGAAGCTTAGCAGCAAGCTGTAGAACGGGAAAGGAATTGGTCACATGCCCATGCATGATGATCACATGTACGTGGGGTTCAAATTTGATGGAGAAAGACTTTAAAGGGTTGTGATGGAGAGTATGGTAAAGGCTTTGGGTGGTCGTGTACGCATAGTCCTCATGCCCATGGGTAGGAATGGGAAGGATTTTATGTTTTCTGCAATGTTTTCAGAACCGAACCGGTTAGCAAACTGAAAAAGTTACTGGTTCATGGTTTATTTGAATTGAAAAAAATATTCAAGTTTAGAAACTTCAAGGAGTATATTAAATGTGCTCAAAATGATATAATCAAACATAAATAGCATAAAGAGCAATTTAGCAATTGACAAGATATTATTATTAAAAATGATGCATGCAATTATAACCAATAAAGTATATAACATCAATATGGATAGGATTTCTAAAACAATATTAACATTGCTTCCTAAGTTGGCAACCTAACATTGCTTCTCCCCTTTTTTGTCATCAACAAAAAGTCTCAATAAAGCATATAAGGAGAATCACATAATATCAAAAGTTAAAAATAAACAATAAGCATAATATAGTTTCTCATAGAAATGAATCTCCTTCTTTTTCATTTAAGAACATTTTCCAAATAAAAGATTGCTCAACCTTGGAGCATTCCCAATTTAAAGCATGATTTGGAAAGATGTATGAGAGAACATATGCATTTAAAAAGATACAAGCATACACGTATGCATTGAATAACACTATTAGAGCATACAAGCATATGATCATTCAATTTTACTTAGGTATATAAAAAAAATCTTCTTTTTAATCCAAACCCTGGTTTAAAATTATATCAATTTTATTAATGTGACACCAAAAGTTATATTATTAACACAAATCATGCCAAGTGTTAGCAAAATGATAAAATGATATTGCAAATTAAGCTTTAGAGGAGATACTATTACCAATATCATCAATGTATTCTTTCCAAGGTAAGCATATCCTTCTTCTTCTTGCATGGATCCCTACAAAACAAATTAAGTAACCTTCGGTACTCATATCTTTTTGGGTCCTAGAGGGTTAGCCTTTCCTCCATTTAGAATCCAAAATAATTAAAAGTTTTGAAGAATATGAGGGGATTTTCTTAAGGGACAAATGTCTCTAATGTGACCTCCTCTTCCACAAAGATTGCAAATGGTTGAAGGTGAAAAACTAGAGGCTTCCTTTATAAAATAATTCTTAAAATATTTTTTATTTTTGAAAGGCTTGTAGCCTAGCCTTTTTCTTTTTTTCTTTTTTTTAATAAAAAATGCACTTTTGACTTGCCAAAATCATATCAAAAGTCTTTTCACCATTTGAGAACTTTTGTAGAGAGGATATTAATCATTCGTTTTTCTTTTCAACTCCCCATTTTTCCTTTTCAAAAGAGATTTTTGCCTTCTCAATATTTTCAAATTTTTCTTTAAACCCATTGAGCTCATTTTGAAGACAAGAAATCTTTTTCTTGAGAGAGACATTTTTGAAACCAAGTTTTTCAAGATCAAAATATAATTCTTAAAGTATATCTTGAAATTCATTATAGTTAGAGTTGGAATTTATCTCATCTCCATGTTCCTTCAAAGCCATGAAGCACATGTTGGCATCCTCATTTGTGCATTCTTCTTCCATGGAGTCTTCATCACTTTCACTTTCACTCCACGTTGCCACCATGGCTTTCTTATTCTTTTTGGCACTTGAAGATTCTTCTTTTGAATGAGATTTTCTTATTTCCTTGATCTTCTTAAGCTTAATGGACTTCATGAATTTTTTGGTGATGAGATCAAAGTTTTCATTTTCACTCTCTTCCTCTTCATTATCATTTGTTGAACCTTTAAATGCTATACTTTTCTTATTTTCTTCAACTCTTTGATGATTGTTCAATTTTATCTCATGAGTCATGAGTGACCCAATGAGTTTTTCAAGTGGGAGTTTGGTGACATCCTTTGCTTCTTGAATAGTTGTCACTTTTGTTTCTAATTTCTTTGGTAGAAACCTCAAGATCTTTATGACTTTCTCTACTTCGATGTAAGCCTTTCCTAGAGCTTCAAGTTCATTCACGATCACCATGAACCTAGAAAACATCTCTACAATAGATTCAAAATCCTTCATATAAAATAATTCATAATAATGTACAAGGATGTTGATTCTAGACTCTTTAACTTGGTTGGTTCCCTCATGAGTGATTTATGATAGTCTCCAAATTTCTTTAGCCGACTTACACTGCCAAATACGATTAAATTCATTTATATCAATAGCACAATGTAAGATATAAATAACTTTGGCATTTAATTGAACTTTTTTTTATCAAGTTCATCCCATTCGTGCTTAGGTTTTAGAACCATCAATCCATTTTCCAATTTTAAAAGAATGTGAGGACCATCTTCAACGACATCCCATAGATCAAGATTAGTAGATTTTAAAAACCAAGTCATTTTTATTTTCCAATAGGAATAATTAGTTCCCATAAAAAATGAAGGTCGGGGGGTTGGAAAAATTTCAATGTGAGACGAGCTTGATGGATTAGTCATTACCTCTTAGATGAGCTTGATGAACTTTCAATGTGAGAACAAGAGGCCTAGCTCTAATACCAATTGTTGGAAAAAATTAGGATAATCCAACCTAAGGTAATCACCCTAGAGGTGGGGTGAATAGAGTGATGGTCTCTTTTTGTAAATTTAAATTATATGAATGCAAGAGAAAATTATATGTAAATATATAATAAAACAATATAAAGACAATTGCATATAAAGTAAATAAGTAGGGAAAAAAGAATGCAAACACAAGATTTTTATAGTAGTTTGACGCAACTCGGCCTACGTCCACTCTCCTCTAACTTCAATCCCAAGCTTGAGGTTCCATTATTTCAAGGCTTCCAAACCAAGCCTTTAAGCAATACAATTGGATTATGGTTCCAATCCACCATCTTGGACTTTTGGCTCTAAGCAACCTTTACAATTCTTAAGAGATACACCACTCTTGAACAACCCCTCAACTGATACCTCACGCTTGAGAATCCTTAAGTGATATCTCACACTTAGATTTTTCCTCTCAAAGATTTGCAAATAATTTCACAAAATTCTAGTATAAAACTTTAGGCTCAAATGTACAAGAAAAACTAGGATTGAAAGGTGCACTAATGATATGCAAGTTTTAGAACAATAGTGCACTAAAAAACACTCTCCCAAGACTCAACTATATTCAAGAAATGTTTTGGAATGTTAAATTGTTGAAACAATGAAGATTAGAGCCTTTTTATAAAGAAAAAAAAATCAGACTAACCGTTAGGGGTTCGTCTGGTCGAGCTCCAATTCGATCGGTTGACTAGCCGTTAGCATTTAATGCTTGGCAGGTGATAGTTGGACCTCGACCGCCCCTTGATTGAACCTCGACCAGTTGAACAAGCATTCTAGAAGAGAGAGAAGGTTTTTGCACCCTTCGACCGGTTGAGCTGAATAGGTCGACCAGTTCCTCATCCTATTCAACTGGTTGAGCCGTTTTTGGCTCAACAACCATTCTTTTCAACTTAAAACCTTTTAAACAAGATTAGAAAGCATTTGACACAAGGTTTTAATTGAAAACATGAAATCATCCAATTTTAAAAGATTTAAAACAAAATAACTCTTGGATGATTTTGGTGCATAAATAAAGAATATAATGCATGAAAAAACGTAGTGCACCAACAACCTTACAAAGAGATCCTATGAAGCTTAGGACTTGAAAAACACTTCTCTTTGATGTCTTCTTCTTCTTATTGATTTTCCTTTGACTTGATTTTGTCTTTTCGATTGCTACTTTGGAAATCTTCTTGCCTAATCACACTTGAAATATAATCATTAGTTACAAGCCTTATTTTGTTATCATCAAAACTGAGATTAACCAAATCTTGGTTTCACACAACCTTTATTGATCTCAGGTACATAACAATAAAAGTTCAAACCATACTTAAAAAAAAAAAAAAAAAAAAAAACCGAATAAAGCAAATTAGCTGTACAATCTTTTTAACTAATAAACTATTTAGGCAATTTCTTCAATATCCCTTGTGAATTCAATAAGTACATTAATGAAACAACTACTAACTACTTGTAAATAACACACCAAACATGGACTTTTTATCATAGAAAACTTCTAAAGGGTAATAAATCTACATTCATATTTAAGTCATCCATTATTTAGCTCTTAATTAGCTTTTGAAAATTATATAATTACTAGACAGACAAAAGGACATACTGAAAGAGGTACCTTTTGGTAAATCCCATCACCAAGAGAAACTGGCAAAACTTTGACACATTGAAAGAAGGCATAAGTCATTGGATTCTTAAAACATTGACCAGTTGCACACATTGTCCATCTCAAGCTTTGAGCTTTCTATAGAGCACTTGGTGGAAGTAATGAAGCAATTATAACAAGTGGATCATCCATGGAAGCAACATGATTGCTTACCTATAATAAAAAAACAGTCAACACCACCTAGAATAGGAATTAATGGTTTTAGGTCTAATAGGGTAAAAATCATGATATGGTGGACATGAGAAGCAAAGTAACTATGAATGCTTTCTCTTAAATCCTCACAATTATTTTTCTTCATACCGTTATAAGAGGCTTATTTTTTGGTCCATGTAGCAATGCTTCTTGCAACTTTTCTGCACCATATACCTATGATGCCAACCAATACAAATCAATCCTTTTAAATCTCAAAAATAACTAAACAGGGAAGGAGGAAGTTGATGAAACGAATATAATTATGCGTTCAATACCAAACACACTTCCACATACTTGGACACAATTAAGGCCATGCATAAATACATAACAAACATTTCAAATAGAAGGAATCACAAGTGCTTGAAACATGTGTACAAACACTGAATCTTCTTCTACACCAATGTCCATGCCAACTGATCACAAGGTAAAAAAAGCAAAGGCATGCTTGTTAACTATTTCAAAAAAAAAAAAAAAAAGTGAAATGATAGAAACTAGTGCTTATAGGGTCATAGGGTATTATCCTTCCACTAGTTTCACTATTATTATTATTATTTTTATTTCAATATATTGTTGGGCACTAGTTTGATAATCATTTTAACCAAATTTACTAAAACATTAGATTTCAAGAAAGATGAAATAAAGGTGTAAACACAATAAATTTATCAATTTTTGGTTATTGTGACATGTCTACCAAAATATTAAGACATATGCATACACAAGCATGCATGCACAACTTATACACATAAATATGTAAATTTTAACAATATTGTTACTTTTTATGGCTTGTTGTATGTGCACTGTATGATGTTCTTGTTTAAGAAAACTGAATATTATCATTGCTTAGAAATATAAAATTCTCCAACTTTAAAACATATAAATCCAAAATACTGGAAATGAATCGGGATGTACCATTTAACCTAAAATTAGACTTTAAATTTTGTATGTCCTGATTTTTTTTTTCATAGGTTCTTTTAAATTAAAAAATGATAAGAATCAATGAATTGGAAATAATTACTGAAGAATAAAAAGGTTTTTATTTTGCCCTTTCAATTAACATAAATACCAACACGCACAAATCATAGAAATGGTCAACGTTGGATATCAGAAGTTGTAAGTTCAAAGATTGACAGTCCAAGAGGGAAGATGGGGAGGGGGAAAAAAGAATCATAGCAAACAGTTAGCATAATTAACATACCTAAATGTCATATCATCTCAAGATTGATGTAAATAACATAATTCGATTGCTTCGTAGGAATATTCCAAAGCAATGTTAGTGCATATCCTACTTATTAAAAAAAAAAAAGGAACACTGAATGCAATGGTATGTATACCAAATTTGAGCATGCAAAAAGTTCAACAATAGTTGTGCCCTTGAAATCTGACTTAAGTGGCAATGGATTGGGATGGGTAAAGGGAAGTTTTAGGGCCTGTTTGTTTAGTGTTTTCAAGAACTGTTTTCTGTTCTTGAAAACAAAAAACACCAAAAACTTGTTTGGTTGAGAGAGTGGTTTTTGTTTTCGTTGTTTCCCGTGTTCTCAAAATGGCACTGTTTAGAGAACAACAAAATGTTGTTTTCCCCGTTTTTTTACTGTTTACAGAACAAAAATGAACAACAAAAAACACATCTGTTCTCCGTGTTTTTTTTTTTTTTCTCGTTCTCATCTCTTCTCCAGCACAGTCGCGTCGCCTCTTCTTGATTTTTCCCGTTTCTCAGTTTTGATTTAGGGTTCGTGAAATTCAAATCCAATGGCACAACAGCAAAGAGACCCCTAAAACGGATCCAGAAAACACAGGGAGCAAAAGAAAAGCAATTTTTTTGGTTTTCCTTGGGGGTTTTGCATGGATTTTCTCGGAAATCAAACGAGGATGAATTTTCCCGGAAATCGAATGAGGCATGGATTTTCTTGGGAATCAAACGGGGGATTGCAAAAAAATAATAATAATAACATTATTAGATTAGCACCTGCGAGGATTGAGAGTGGCAGAGTGAGAGAAGGGCTTTTTTAGGGATTCTCCCGGCTGGATGGCAACTTCAGAAAAGGGCTTCTTGATGCCCGAGTGAGAGAAGTGGGTGGCATTTTGAATTTTAGATTTAGTAGAGATAAAAAAAATTAACAAATCACGACAACAATTTTATCTCAACTTAATAGAATATGCTATAATTTTTAATAAAATTAAAGATTAAATAAAAATATATATTAATAAAAATGATTTTATCATGTTTGATTTATTTTTAAAAAAATATAAAAAATATTTTTATTTTAAAATTAATAAAATAAATAATTTTTTTAATTTAAATAAATTGTATATTTAAAAATTATTTACAAATTTATAATATAAAATTACTTTTTTAAAAAAAAATTATTAATTAGGAAAGAAAAAATAAAAAACATCTTTCAAATATGTTTTTTTTTTACTTGTTCTAAAAAACTTTTTTATTAACTCAACCAAACATGTTTTTTCTGTTTTTGAGAACAAAAATTGTTTTCCAAAATTCAGTTCCCAAACACAATTTTTTTTCTAAAACCACCAAAAACTGTTCTTAAAAATTGTTCTAAAAAACTGTTTTCCAGAACAGTTTTCAAAAACAGCAACCAAACAGGCCCTTAAGTTCCATTCCAAGTAATGGAAAAAAAAAAAAAACAAAGACCAAAAAGGAAAAAAGAGAAAAATAAAAGAAGATGAAAAAAAATGCATTATCTATTAGGGAAAAAAAATGAAGAAGTTTAATGGTTGTAACCAACTTCATTGCAGGAAAAAAAGATGCAGAAGTCAGTTTACAACATCTATAGAGCTAGATTTCAAATCTTTAAAAGGTTGGTGAGAGCATGAATGAGAAAGATGTCAAAACAGTAAATGAATAAGAGCTAGTGTTCAGTGACAACCAAATTGATATAACTTGAGACTGACCAGCTTTCCATGTTCAAGTAAGTGCATTGCAAAATAGGAAACTCTTAGTTAAATCTTTGCACATGACTGGAACTCTTCATCTCCCCTGTGATTGTCAGGAAATTCATAGATTAGCAAAACCCATGTGGAACCATCTGCATATACTTCATACCCCCCACCTTTATCATCTCAATACCATTTAATCCACTAAAATTAGTTTTTCTCTGGACTCTTGGCCTATTATCCAATGGTAAATGAAATGGAAACCTTCTATGTTGCCAGATTTTAAAGAAAGGCTTCCATGCTCGCACCTTGTCCAAGTTAATTTCACGTAATACATGAATATCTACAAAACCATAAGCCTACTGAATCTGCTATCTGATTGGTGGTAATAAATATATAAATTGACATGAATAAACAAAACAAAACAATAAGAGGGTAATTACCATCAGTTTTGACAACTAATTTATGTGGAATAGTCAAACATCCTAAACATAATCAACACTACTTCCAAATCCAATGATCTCAGGCTCCTCTGAATCCTAAAAATTCCCAAAAATAATAGAAAATTTGTGATTATAATACACAGACACATAAATATTTCTCAAATTTTCATCCAATAAATTAGTAATTGAATATTAAGTGTGTAGGAATAACAACACAACCTTTTGATAGTAAGTGATTGATGCTTCATGCAAGCAATTCTCAATCCAATATGGCAAATTAATTTTTGGAAATGCAAAACAAGATTAGAACCCTCCTTTACCACATGAACAATTGCAAACTTTTTCAAAGCTCTGTCTTATGGTGTTGGATTTGAGTGCAATGTTGGAACATCTAAGGATTGCTCGAATTTCAAGAAAAAACGTCCTAGTGAAGCAATACATATTGGCCCTGACCAACCCAATCCAATGTCTTTTAGCTGAAACTGGACAAATATTAATGAATCGTCATTAGCATTTCTATGTTTTTTGAGAAAGGTGTCAAAAGAGACTATATTCTCTCTTCTTGCTTGATCCCATGCGTAGCTGGTGTTTTCTGTCCAATGTTGATATAGATCATGTGTTCCATGTCATCATTTTCAAGCAAAATTGGCTAGAAGATGAGTCAAAATATTATTTAGACATCCCCAAAAAAATAAAAAAATAAAAATCCACATTTGATAAATTGAGAAAAAAACCCCAAAATGACATTGACAGACAATGATAACTTTCTTTGATTCATTGACTACTACATATTGTGGAACCAAAGATACTATTTGTGATGGAATAGCCACTTTACTCAAAAAATGGTCCCAAAGACACCCCCAACTTTATGCCATGCTTAAATCCGGATACTTGATCTGTTTCCAAGCTTATCTCTATAAGGCCAGATAGATTATCCAAGTCCAACTTGAGGTAGTGTGAAGAAGAGCCTTGACTCAGAATAAGAAGCGTTCCATAGATCTCTTTGTACTGGGAATTTTGCTACATCATCAACATTGTCTTACAATTAACTTTTCTTACAATTTTGAAACTTTGCCATGGTTAAAAGTAATATCCAACTATAAATATCAAAAAGAAGAAATGAAAAGAAGAAAAAAAAAGTAGAAGCAGAGGAGTATGGGTTCCATCCATACCTATCTCACTATAGTAACAGTGATGCACTACCACTGCAAAAACACTTCAAGTTAGGATGGGACCTTAGTTCTTTGTCCATGACTTTGTATGACTTGAGGAAAGCTTCTCTCCATAGACGGTCCAGTTTATCCTTGGTTGAGCTGGAATTTCCACCATCCAACTTCAAATCTGCTTTGAAACAAGTAGTGTTAGACCCGTTTTGCCTTGACTGCTAGTTACAGATAACCCTAACATCTCTGTTGCTAAAACATGGATCAAATTAGTCTCAACATACACAATGAAAGTCAATCAATCAATGTCTAGTTTGATAATCAGTTTATAATGAAAAGGAACAAGGAAATTATTGAACCAATTTGCAGCAAAAAAAAAAGTACCAAGAATAAACAAATTTATAAACTTGATGTATCCTCTCTATGACTATTAGGATATGCCCAATTAACTTTGATTCGTTGACTAAACCTACAAACTAACAAGAACAAATGTTAAAAATCATGGAATGAGGGGATAAGATGATAAGAATAAGTTCTTTTTATTGGAAAATGTTACTTTTTATTGGATGATTTTTTAGGAGAAGAGTGCAAATAATCATTGGTCGGATCTAGAACAATATCTTGTCATACCTATTAACTTCTCTAGATTCCATTTTGGAGATGTTATGCCAAAAGGCAAGTTCTTAAAAAGAGTTAAATAATATTCACAGCTGTCTTGGGGAAAGAATTTATTTTAATGGGTTTACTATTATGTAAGATGGGTGTTTAGAAGTTACAGTTACACATCATCCATAGGTCATTAGATAATCCATTGTCCAATCTTCAATAAACTTAATACATCAAACACTCGAAGCATTCCCTATGAGATCAAGATCATGGCCTGATTTATTGGCCATTACCATGCCCAGTTACAATATAGAAGTTATAGAGGATTACAACAAAAGAGATCATGGGAGATGTAAATTTCCATTAATCTATGTATATTTTCCAAGAATGGTGTTATCTTCAAAGTAAATAACTAAATTGATACCTGCAACTAGCCTGAACTTTTGAATTTTTTCTTTCATGACATCAATGTTTGAGATAGTAGATATCTTTCTCGCTAGGAAATAAGTTTAAGATATCTAATGTTCTTAACTATAGGGATCGTATTCGCCAATAGAGTGCTACCTTAGATGTGAGTAACTAAGTTGACATTTGCAACTTGCTTGAAGTTTGATTCTTTTATCAATTGTGGAGACAATGAATATCTATCTCCTTGGGAGAGAATTTGACATTTAATGCCAAATATATCTATGCACTTGATTTCCACTTGTCCTAGTTCATTTCAAATGTTAGAAATAAATTCTCAAATTTTTTTAAAATGTTTTTCTTCTTTTCTTTTTAATTGCTCTATAACAAAACTAAACCCATTTAGTTACCTATTCATATATATCATCACTAGCAGGTTATTGCATATAGAATTACTTTCCTAGATATTCCAATAATAAAAAATAAAAATAAAAATAAAAATTTGAGACTGCACAATAAATTTGGGACCCATGAAACAGTTAATTAAAATTTCTCTTATATTATCACTGCACTTAGGATTCATGCAATTTTCCACTTCTTCACTACCTCAAAACATCCTAATTAATTTGACAACAAAGCACCCAAATGACATAATTCAAAAACTATGGAAAATAAAAAACAAACATAACAATTCACAAAATAAATCATTCATCAATCAATAGAGTAGAAGGAAAACTGAGAAAGCATATCATGTTTAGGCACTTTAACAACACAGTCGATGCAGTAGAAGATAAGAAAGCAACACATGGTAAAGTAAGCACCCAAATTTTTTGTCTAGTTCATAGTAAAGTTTATTTTTGAAAGCTTGCAGTATAATTAAATTTCTCCCAAAATGGCTACTCCATCAAAACCTGATTGAAACTACTCTGCCATAACTGAAAAAATTGTATTAGAATAACAAGAAAATTAATTTTTATTTTCCTAAAATCACTTGGGCTCCATTTGGATCTTGAAAAGAACAAAAAAAAAAAAAAAAAAAAGCTTAAATTGCTTGAGATTAGACTCAAATCTCAAGTTATTTTTAGCATTTCTCTCTCTAATTTTCCAAGATCAAAATTCTAATGCTAAAATTTACGGTTACGGAGAAAAGTGAAGAAAATATAACAAAAATATGCATATGTATTCACAATTAAAGATGAAGAGAAAGATGAAGGCAACAACAAAATCTATAATAACTTTGTGCCTGTAAGTTTTTTTTTCATTGGATATTTTGATAATTATGGGTCTACAAATTAACACATTGTACATTAAGTTATCTTATATATGGGCCTAATTAAATGTGATCAATTAAGTTAGTGACGAGCCTTTAATGCATCTCTATATATATGGACTTTATAGGCTTTGCAATGTGTAGAGACTAATTTTATTTTATTTGTTAATGATGGACCAATAAATAAAATAAAAATAATAAGGGGTATAAATAGGGTTATGGTTCCCAGTCTAAATGAGAGAAGATAGAAAAATTGTTTATTATTCATATCCCATCAGTGAGTGATTTTAAGGTTGCAATACTTGTTTTAGACATGGAAAACAAGACCCAAATACATAATCTCAATGGATTCAGGTATGTCTTCTGATATTATCATCCTACAGATTTAATATAAGATTCTGGCGTATGTTTAGATGATAAAATTTTATAATCATTCTGTATGATTTGTGATTCTCCAACAAGTGGTATCAGAGTCACTCTTGTTAATTCTATTAGGTTTTAATTGAAGATGTTTCATGGTGGATGGAGTTTTTTGAATATGATTTCCATTCATTCATCCACCATTTTCTATGTGTTTGGTTGTAAAGAAAATTTTCTTTAATCCAAATTCCCAAATTTTCTATTGAAAATAATTTTTATAAATAATTTTTCCAATAAATATCAATATTTTTATTAGAAGATATTTTCTCTCGGATTGTTTGCATATTTTTCGAGATAAAATATTAGTTTTTGTGTTTTTTTTTTTTTTTTTTTTTTTTTTTTTTTTTTTTGAGAATTTTGGGGATAAAGATGAAGTGGTTGGGTGATAATGACCTATTTTTTCATTATTATCTTGTTACTTTTTTTTTATAAGTCTTTTAATAAGGTCATTTGAACATTGGGCTTAAGTCTTTTAATCCATAAGGTCATTTGGACATTGGGCTTGAGTCTTTTAATAAGGTCATTAGGACATTGGGTCTAAGTCATTATATTGGGCCATTTGGATTGTTGGACCCAAGTCCATTTAAGTTGGGTCAAGTAATAGGTAGAGTTAGACCTTTGACTGACCCGTTTGATTGATCCAATGGACCCTTGACTTTGACTATTAAAAAAAGAAAAAGAAAAAACTTTGCATGTTTAAAATCCAATATTTCAATATAAATTAAATTGAAATTATATGTTACCAAAGTGACCTCTATTATGTAAATTTATTTATTTAGAATTATGTGGATTTTATTATGGAATTATATGAATAGTATTTAAATCTATGCATAAAATAATCGACCCAAAGGAAGATTATTTTTAGCCAGATTTTAGACACTTGTGGTAGTAAATATGTGATATTTTGGTGATGTCCATTCATGCAATAAGTAGATCCAAAGATAGGCATATTGTTGGCAGGATTTGTTATCAGTATTTATTAGCTACTTTTTTTATAATAGTACCATTTACAAATTGTTATTTTTGTCCAAAGACTAAATATTAATGTTGTGTTAGTTATATTATAAGAGCCCATCTTATTGCTTTTATGTCATATGTATACATGTAGTTAATTCTTAGATGCTTAAAGTAAATGACATTGTTGTTTATTGTGAGCTTGTTATTTTATTCTGCATACAATTAATGCTTTCGTTATATTTGCCAACATAAACAACATTCCAGTGCTTAATGACACTAACTTTGGAAAATGGAAAGAACATATTACTATTTTATTGGGTTTATGGATCTAGACTATGCGATCTAGACTGGACGACCTCCTGCCCTTATTAATGATAGTACTGCGGAACAAAGGGCTAACTTTGAAAAGTGGGAGCATTCTAACCGCATGAGTCTTATGATCATGAAGCACTCTATTCCAGATACCATCAAGGATGCAATGCCTGAGGAGGAAAATACTAAGAGTTTCCTAAGCCACATAGTAAACTAATTTGTTGAATCTGAAAGGGTCGAAACAAACACCATTTTGTCTAAACTTGTTTCAATGCGGTACAAAGGCAAAAGAAACATAAGAGAGTACATGTTGGAAATGTCTAATCTTATTACTCGACTGAGGGCACTAAAGTTGGAGTTGTCTGATGACATTCTTGTGCACCTAGTCTTGATCTCTCTCCCTGCACAATTTAGTCCTTTTAAGATAAGTTAAAATACTCAAAAGGACAAATGGACTCTTAATGAGCTCATTGCTCAATGTGTGCAAGAGTAAGAGATATTGAAACAAGAAAAGATATAAAATGCTCACTTAACTACTACCTCTCATGACAATGTTGCCAACAGGAAAATGAAAAATGAACAGTAACAGTAAAGGAAAATGAGCTACAGACAGTGGGACCTCACAGCCTAAGGTGCAATAGAAACATTATAAGGTCATCACTTGTTTCTTTTAGAGGAAATGTGGACATGTAAAGAAGGATTATCTTAAGTATGCAAAATAGCTCGTCAAAAAGGGGTTGTCTAAGGAGTCGAGTCAAGTCGAGTGCCAATTGATGTTGAAAGACTCATCTATATGGGAAATGACAACAAAGCTCCTATTGAAGTGATTAGTTTATTTATATTGCAGTTAGAATCTGGTTGTTATTTAGATTTGGATGAGATTTTTTTATGTACCGTCATTTAAACGTAATTTGGAAATTGTTTTTCATTTGGACAAATCTGGCCACTCTTATTTATTTGGAAATCGAAAAATGAGTCTTTTTCAATATTCAAATATGATTGGTATAGGTTCTTTGGTTGATAATCTATATAAATTGGATATTAATGTCTCACATATTAATGAATCCTTGCATGCAAGTAATTGTGGTAAAAAGCATAAATTAACTGATGAGAATTCTTCCATGTTATGGCACAAACGTTTAGGACATATTTCTAAACAAAGGATTCAAAGACTTGTGTTAAAAGGAATTCTTGATTCCCTTAACTTTTCGGATTTGAAAATATGCATTAAGGGAAATCAAATAAACATAAAAAAAAACCAATGCCAACAAGAGTTCAAGTGTCTTGGAATTAATTCATACTGATATTTGTAGTCCATTCTCTATGACTTCTTGGAATGGTCAATAGTATTTTATTACTTTCATAGATGATTATTCTCGTTATAGGTACCTATACTTGATTCATGAGAAGTCTTAATCGTTGGACGTTTTCCAATTCTATAAAGCTGAAGTTGAAAATCAACTTGGAAGGAAAATTAAAGCCATTAAATCTGACTGTGGTGGTGAGTACTATGGTAGATATGATGGATAAGGTGAATAATGTCCAGGTTTTTTTTGCGAGACACTTACAGGAATGTGGCATTGTTCGTCAATACACCATGCTAGAGATTTCAAGTCAAAATGGTGTATTTGAGAGATGAAACCAGGCCCTAAAAGATATGATAAGAAGTATGATAAATCATTCTTCTTTGTCAGAATCACTTTGGGGAGAAGCCATAAATACTACATTTTATATCCTTAATTGAGTTCCAAGCAAATCAGTAGCTAAAACCCCATATGAGCTATGGAATGGAAAAAAGCCTAGTATTAGGCATCTTCATATTTGGGGTTGTCCAACTGAGGCAAGACTGTATAGGCCTAATGAAAGAAAACTGAACTCAAGAACAGTAAGTAGCTACTTTGTTAAGTACTCAAAAAGGTCAAGAGGTTTAAGTTTTATGATCCCTCGAGCAAATTTATTTATTTTTAGACGGGCAATGCTAAATTCATTAAGGATGTTGAATATGGTGGGAGTACTGGACTCAGGAGCTTTGTCTTTGAAGAGGAGTATGTTATTATTCTTACAGTTGCAATTGAAAATTATCAGGTAACTATGTATGGCATTATTCAGGATGCAAATCCAAAAAATCTAGATACTCTTGAGTTACCTTCTACTCATAATGAAGAACCCTTTCCTATTCAAGAGGAGGAATAACAACAACCTCAATTGGAAGTGTCATTAAGGGGATCCACTAAGGAGAGGAGAACAACGATTCCAAATGATTATATCATGTATCTTCAAGAACATGAGTTTGATATGGGACTAGAAGATGATCCAATATTTTTCAATCAAGCCAAACAAAGTGTAAACTCCCAAAAATTGATGGAAGCCATGAAAAATGAGATGAAATCAATGAAAGACAATGATATTTGGGATTTTGTTGAATTGCCTAAATGAACAAAACTGATTGGTTGTAAATGGATTTATAAAACCAAGCAGGCTTTAAAAGGCAATGTCGAAAGATATAAGGCACGTCTAGTCGCCAAAGGTTTCACTTAAAAGGAAGACATTGATTATAAAAAGATTTTTTCTCCAGTTTCAACGAAAGACTCTTTTAGAATCATTATGACACTTGTAGCTCATTATGATTTGGAGTTACATCAAATGGATGTGAAGATTGCGTTTCTCAATGGTGACATTAAAGAAACCATATAAATGGTGCAACTGAAGAATTTTGAATCCAAAGAGTCAAAACATCTGGTATGCAAATTAAAGAAATCCATCTACGGTTTAAAGCAAGCATCTCGTCAATGGAATCAAAAGTTTGATAAAGTGATTACCTCTTTTGGTTTTAAGGAAAACACTGTTTATCAATGTATTTATCAAAAGATAAGTAGGAGTAAATTTATTCTTCTAGTGTCATATGTTGACGATATTCTGCTAACAAGCAATGATATAGGCCCGTTGCATGAAACTAAGAGATTTCTTTCAAATAATTTTGAAATGAAAGATCTTGGTAATGCATCCTTTGTGTTAGGCATACGGATTTATCGAGATTGTTCTCGTGATATTCTTGGCTTATCACAGAAGGCATATATTGATCAAGTGCTTAGTAGATTTGGCATGAAGGATTGTGCACTAGGAAATACCCCCATTGCTAACGGTGATAAATTCAATTTGCTTCAATGCCCAAAGTACAAAATTGAGAAGAAAGAGATGAAGAACATCCTTTATGCATCAACAATAGGGAGTCTCATGTATGCTCAAGTTTGTACATGTCCGGATACCGCGTATGTTGGTATGCTTGGTAGATATTTAAATAGCCAAGGAATGATCCATTGGAAGGTAGCAAAATGTGTCATGTGGTATCTGTAGAGGACAAAAAATTTCATGCTCATATGTTGAAGATCTGATCATTTAGAGATCATAGGGTATTTTGACTCCAATTTTGCTGGCTGCATTGATAGTAGATGATCCACTTTTGGCAATGTTTTTATGTTGGCTGAAAGAGTTGTCTCATGGAAGAGTGTTAAACAATCACTCATAACTGCTTCCACCATGGAAATAGAATTTATAGCTTGTTATGAGGCATCGAAACTAGCAATATGACTGCGGAATTTTATCATTGGATTGCATATTGTTGATGACATTGAGAGACCATTAAGGATAAACTGTGATAACAAAGTTGCAGAATTATATTCTAAGAACAACATAAACTCGTCAAAATCAAAGCACATTGACTTAAAGTTTCTGGTTATTACGAAGAGAGTTCAGAGTTTTCAAGTGTCTATTGAACATATTAGTACAAACTTCATGATTGTGGATCCACTTACCAAAGAAGTACCACCTAAAGTGTTTCATGAGCATGTGGCTCATATGGGTGTGGTTTGTCTTGGTGATATGCTTGTGTAGTAGGAGTTTGTTAATTGATGTTCACTAATTAATTACATGTTTTCTTATCGAACTTAAGTATTATTCTTGTTTTGCTTATTGAAAGTTTGAAAGTGTGTTGAACTTTTTTGAGTTATAAAGCTGGACAAGTTGGAAATAGGCATGATATGGGATCACATTACATGAAATTTCCATGCTACACATCCATACTTGATCTACATATCGCTTTGGTTCTATATTGGTATAATTAATGGACTAGATTGTTTTGAGATGCTTACAGTTAAGATAACAAATATTGAGCTCATTTTTGTAATGTTCAATTGTTTAATGACATAATGTGGCCCAAGTGGGAGATTGTTGGATATTTTGGTAATTATGGACCTACATATTAACACATTGTACATTAAGCTATCTTATATTTGAGCTTAATTAAATGTGATCAATTAAGTTAGTGATGGGCCTTTAAAGCATTTATATATATATATAAATTGTATGAGCTTTGTAATGTGTAGAGACCAATTTTATTTTATTTATTAATGATGGGCCAATAAATAAAATAAAAATAATGAGTATAAATAAGGTTATGGTCCCCAATCTAAACGAGAGGAGATAAAAAAATTGTTTATTATTCACATCCCATCAGTTAGTGATTTTAAGGTTGTAATACTCATTTCATATGTGGAAGACAAGACCCAAGTACATCATCTCAATGGATTCAAGTATGTCTTTCGATATTATTATTTTATAGATTTAACATGAGATTTTGGCGTATGTTTAGATGATCAGATTTTATAATCATTTTGTATGATTTGTGATTCTCCAACATGTTTATCTACTAATTTTCTTATAGATTTCTTCAAATTTAGAATTTACCTAGTTCTAGTAGCATCATGATTGTTTGGCTGTCAAGAAAATAAAGAAAATTAACTTTCATAGAGTATACATTGGCCCTTTTCTCCACCAAACGAACTACAAAATCAGCCTTAATTTCATTAATCATATAATCAAAACAATATCAAAAACTAAAAAAAACTAAAAAATAAAACTAAATTGAAACCTCCAAACTACTATCATTCATAGACTAGACAAATGTTTGAACCAAATCTTGTGAATTTAGTTGAATAAAACCTTGTGAAATTCAAATTTTTGCTTTCACAAGGAAATCAACAGAATCCAAAAGGCCTAAAACTCGATCAAATGGAACAGGACACTAAAATAGGTGTTGTAAAGAGCAAAAAATAGAGAAGTTATACTTGGAAATTAGGAACCTAAAATCTGCCTAAAATCTGACAATGCCCTAAAAAACCAAATGATAGACAAGAAATGAGGAAAAAAAAAAAAACAAATGATAGACAAGAAATCAGAGGAAGAAAATGACAATTATATGAGTGAAAATTATATATAAGACTAATAATAATAAATAGATGATAGGAAAAAAAATTAAAGAGTGAAAACCGTATCAAAAGCAATAGAAAAAACCAAAGAGCCATGATGAGAAATATGAATGAAACAAGATAATTATATGAACCTGAAATAATGTTTGTACTCAGTGAATGCAATTGTGGTGCTGGTGCAAACAATATAGAACAAAAAGAGTTATGATGGCAGTGAAGCGGTGGCGGCCGTCGGTGACATGACAGTAGTGATGACACTAGTTTCTGCCTTCTGTGTTTTTCAAGCAAGGGTCTTATCGAGTTTCAGTCTGTACAGACAAGAGAATGAGTGGGGAAGGTCTTAGGCTAATTATACATGGGTCCTACAGTAGTGGTCAAGTGGTCAAGCCACATGGCTTCTAAAATTCATATGGTAGCGACTCTATTTAACCCATTCCTACATCTGCACGATTTTATTAATTTGGTAGGGAACTCCACCTTCTGGACGCGGATTAAATAGAAGTGAGGCTATATGTTACGTTAGGTGCAGAATTTATTAACCTTTACTAAAATTATGTCTATATGATAACTTTTTTGTAGTGAAATAATGTACCTCTCTTATGGCTCAAGATATTTTGATAATTCTTATGTCAACATTTACTTTTGAAAATGCTTTTCATATGTGGGATCAAGTACTAGATCAATTTTGTAGCTCTTTGATTCCAAAAATTGTTGAGTTCTGGATTTGTGCACAAGATTGGCTTTAATATTCTTCAACCAATCCAATTGATACTAAAAAAAATTATGCTCGATGGAATTGAGATAGGTAATTCATATTTAGGTTTTTCTATTTTATTTTCGTTCTTTAAATTTGGTGAGTTTTTATATCAATATATTTCTATATTTTGTAGGTCTCAAAAATAAATTTTCTCCTTAGGAAATGTTAGCTTATGACACTTATAAAAACTCTCATGCTCAAGGTGTTTTTTTACTTATAATGAAAATAACTTGTTTTATTGTTTTTTTATCCATTTTATTTATATTAACACATCCTCATTTTGAAATCTAGGGAATGATAATCAAGTTGAGGATTAGGTGCAACTTTAGAGACTTGGTCATTGGGATATTGATATGTGTCATGATCAATTAACATTTTTTCTTCTTTAGATTAACTTTTGGGATACAATTTTGGTATCCTATTCTTCAAGTGTTGCCTATGTGTGCCTACTAGCTCTCAAGTCGTGTGCATTTCAGCTTAGCAAGCTAAACATCAAGAGTAAAACTAACTTAGCAAGGTCAAAGATCTTTAACTTGTCTAAGTGTCACACAAGTTTAGAAAAAGACTAAGTCCATGACACTTAGCTCTCGTTCTCTTTTTGGCTTGTTAATCTTTTATACACTTTTTTGGTAGTTCAATCCAATCCTTCCAAACCCATGACTCAACCCAAGTTTTGACTTCATCACTAACGCGCATAATCTACCCAACTCCATCAACCTGAGGCTAACCCATACACCTTTCTCAAATTTGAGCTCAATTCTATTTTGAACTAAGCTTAGGAAAAATGTTTGGATTTTGTTTGAGTTGGGCAACTTGAGTTATAAATCATATTGAGTTGGGCTTTGAACATATATGATTTATTCTTGGAATATTGTTTTATTTGATATCTGTGAAACAGTTTAATTTAAACTAGTAAAAAAAAAAGGGCTTGAAATAACTTGAGACAAGATAAGTTATTCTCTTTGAACTAAGCAAATTACAAAAGACCTTTTACATTATTTAATGCTTACCAACCAAGATGTATCTTCCCACTGGCATGAATAATTGAAATTTATGGGAACTTTCCCTCAACACAATCATAAGATATACATCGTAACATTTATAGGACAATCTAGATTAAGCCTAGCTTATACTACTAAGAAAATGTACATTAATCTTTATGAGCCATCTATGCATGGCCTTTATTATACCAAAGACTTTATCAACCGCACTGATTTCCTGATACATAATCCATAATACAAGCACATTATGTAGTAATCGCCATTTAAGAGGTGCGACGAGAACTGGAAAAACCTAAAACTGCATATACATATATAGAACCAAACCAGTGGAATAATTCAATTCAGGCCCATTTGTTTTTAACGTTAACCTTTAAACCATGCTTCATATGAAGAACAATGGAAACGGTAGGAACCACCCGATGCCCTTCCACCATTTGGAAATGGTAGTTATGCATGATAGCGGCAGCAACAGCCTTCATTTGCAAAAAAGCCACCTCTTTCCCCAAACAAATTCTGGGTCCTGCACTGAACGAAAGGAACTTGTATGCTGGCTCATGTTTAGTCCTTCCTTTTCCCGTCACCCATCTCTCGGGCTTGAATTCAAGGCAGTCTTTTCCCCATACGCAAGCCATCCTGCCCATGGCATACGCATGAAAAATTACCTTTGTGGAAGGATCAACCCGGTGGCCACTTGGAAGGATATCTGGTTGGAGAGGAGTTCTGATCTGTAGAGGAACTGGGGGGAATAGCCTTAGAGATTCACACAATGCCCCATGCAGATATACCAGCTTGCTTAGCTCTTCTGCATCAAATAGATGCCATTTTTCAGCTTCTTTTGCTGGTACAGCTGCTTTGAGTTCTTCAATGATCTTGGTTTCAACTGAAGGGTTTTTTGAAACAAGCCAGAAAAACCAAGAGAGAGCTGCGCTAGTTGTGTCTTTACCTGCAAGCAAGAGGCTCAAGATGTTGTCTATCAACACTTTGTCACTGGCCGATGATTGGAAGGCTTCATCTTCATTGATATATGCTGATAAAATATCAAGCCCCTCCTCGGTTTGATTAGTTCCCATGTTCGACCTTTCTCGCATGAAGGATACACGTTCCGCTGCAAAATCATAGAGGGTTTTCTTGGCTGCAATCAAAATTCTCTCTGACCCAATACCGAGCCACCTTTGTAACTTCCAAATGCATTTTGGGTAAACATGGCGTAGAAATATCACTTTTCCAGCCTCTTCCATAGCGGATGCGAATGGAACATCTGGGAGCTCGAGGCAGAGGCTCTTGGGGTCGCACCCTGTGATCAACGCACATGTTGCATCTAGTCCAAACCTTTGGAACAAATCTTGAAAGTCCACCGCTAAGCGTTGCTGGGAAGCATGCTCCAGAACTGGGACTAGGCCATTCTCCACTTTATCCAGGGAAATATCCACTGATAACTGTTGGAACCTCTGGTGATTGAACAACGCTCGACCAATTCTTCGGTGGAAACTCCAGTCTTCTAAGTCAGAAATGAAGAGCCCATTCCCAAAAGCATCAAGCATCATCCTAAACTCAGGCCCTTTGGGAAAATTCCAGAAGTTTGTGCTCATCACATGGTGCGCGTCCGCAGGAATGCAAGTGACTAGCATATCCGAGTGAGCAAACCACAGGCCTTTTACCAGAAAGCTGCCTCCGCATCTTTCTAAAATTTCAGCACCCAGATCTAGAACTTGATCGTATTGGAAAAGAATCGTTGGCAACATTCCGATGAGAGGCCAATTCCATGGGATTATATTTTTGCCTTTAAAAAAACGAAGAAGGAGCAGAAGGCAAATAACCACTAAAAGGATCTCACAGTCATAGCCTGTTAAAGCCATTGCAGTCCCAAATGAATTGCTGCATTGCTTTCAGTGTGAGCTCTATTTATGGTTGAACCCATACATGAATCACTGATCGCTGGTAACATGTATTTACCGAGGAATTGAAGGGGATAAAAGAAAAGGAAATTACACTGATCTCAGCGTCAGCAGAGCAATAGTACTGGCATTGCTTGAATTTTGTCGTCTATGGGGACATTAATTCCATCGACAGTACTTGGTATGGTTGGTGGGATATCATTTAAACGAGGAAGACCAGCCACAAGCAGCACTGTAAGAGAGCCGCATATTTTACTTCTTATTTTATCCCATAAAAAATAAATGTTAATTTTAGAAATTATCTTTGTCTAAATTTAGAGCTGGTTTGTCGATGACTATAGGAAGCATTTCTAAGATAAAAAATGTTTCCTAAATTTTATCAAATATTTAATTTTTTTTCAAACACTTTTAGAAAGTTCAAAAAACATTGCTTAAAGTGATGCACTGAATGTAAAAGCGTGGATGATAGAAGTGTTTTATTTATAAAAGTGTTATAGATTAAGGTAATGTTTATTTATTTTTACTTAATTTTAAATAGAAAAAACTAAATATTGCTTAATAATATTAAGTATTAGGTTGTTTATTTTTATAATATTTTATTACTATTAAATATTAAAAAATAGGGAAAAAATAATATGTTATTTACCTTTAATAAAAAGTTTAAAAAAACAAATATCGATTAAAACATTTTTATCATAATTACTCTTATATGACCCAAAATAAGATAATTTTTTATTTTTATATCCTTAACCATAGAAATTTTAGGGGTTAGATTGTAAATTGAAAATAAAGAAATAATTTAAATAAACTAAAAGAAGGTAGAAAGTTCTTTTCACACCATAAATCTTAGGTATAAATTAAAATTTATAACTTTTCTAAGCAAAATCCTTTTAGACCGAGATCAAAAATCATAGTGCAATATTTGGAGTGTAAGGTTTTGTTATTTCAACAAAATTTAGGCTTTAAATCAATATTTAATATTTATTAATTAATTTTAAATAATTTAAATATTTTTTTTTGGAATATTTGAAATTTAGATTATACTTTGATTTATAAAAAAAGTTAATTAAATTATTAGAACTATATGAACATGTGTAAATTTATTAATGGAGATAATAAAAAGTCTCAAAATTTAAATAAGTAGATGTAAACAATAAACATAACCAAAAGAAAATAAATCATAGATGTTGGACGTGAAAAAAACAAACAAACAAACACGTCATGCATGTGTTGAGGTTGAGAGTTGAAAAAAAAAAAAAAAAAAAGGAAGAAAAAAGAACATGTGGAAGTGTGTGCTATGTTGGAAGTAGGCAGAGAAAAATGATGCATTTGGTGCCGTGTAACGCTAAGTTACCTATATGCAGTAGTGCTCTTTGTGTGGCGAGTGTGGGGCATGGAAAATAAAGCGTATGTAAAAAGGTGGTGGTGGTGTGTGGATGCAGAATTTCCCTAAGAGTTGATATATTGATATAAAAAAATATATATATACATTGTGGTGTGGAGAAGTGCAGTGGGGTTTGGGGTAGGCTGCTGGGAAGTAAATAAAACCAATAACCCTAAGTAAAATCATGCATGAAATGAAATTATGAAGACAGTGACGGAAACCTGCATGGAAAGAATTTATGAAGACATGTGACGGCTGTTGGGTCAAGTGCAAGTAGGGAGGTTCGGCCACTGAAAAAAACAAAAGGAGGTACTGTTCTTGATAAGTATTGTAGAAAGTTTTTAAATAATAATAATAGTAATAAAAGGGTATAATGCAATAGGAGATTTAGTTTAAATAAATAAGAAAAGACGAGTGGATTCTAGGAATAGAATTTGGAAGAAATAAAAGTTTTAAGAAAATTTGGAAACTCACTAATTACATTATTATCGGTTAAAAAGTTGAAAAGAAAATTAATACAATTATCAATTTATAGTTTTAGATAAATAGTCAATAATAATAGTCATTTTTTTATATTATATTAGGTGAAAATCAAGTTCTTCAATAATAAATTGTTTAGGTTTTTGAGTGTTTTTTCGAGGTAAGTGAAGTAATACAATTTTTGTAAAATACAACATATATATTTATTTTCTATGTTATTTCGAATTATATAACATGTTTTCTTGTTTCTCTATGTGGGTCTAATACATTTTGCATGAAAAATATGTGTGATAATCTTTGATCGTTTAAAATAGAAAAAATGGAGATATTATCGATTTTTTTTTTTTTTTTTTTGAGTTCCAATAAATGAAACAAAAGTGTTTCCTTATAATTTTTTTTGTGGGATAACACAGGGGAAGGAATACCAAGGACAATCTCTTAAATACACATAGATTTGATTGACTCTAGTTTGTTTAACCTAATCAACAAGAGTATTATTATTGACTTTTATTTTCTTTTATGGAAATGTAATTGCTTTGAACACCAAACTCGAGGGGTCTCCTTAGAGGTTATTAGTATTAATAATATTTGGTTTTGCTTTCATCCACTTTAAAAGATAGAAATTTAAGGCTAGCTAGTCACCTATTTATAAAAGTCTTACTTGATTAGACAATAAAATTTCAGCTAAAATCATACATCATTTGTTATTTGATAGTTAGAGTAAAGAAATTTTGAAAATATTTGATCTAATTTGATAAGAAATTATTATTAGCATAAATATAAAAAAGTATGGTTTGAAAAGTTTTGAATGCTTTTAACATGTTTAAACTTAAGAGTTCTTATGAAAAGGATCGTAAATCGTACCTCCTATTTATATTCATGATTAAAAAAAAATTATTCATAAAATCAGATCAATATTTTTTATTGGTCTTTGCGTTTATTCTCTTTTGTTGACAATTTTTTTCGAATACTCTCAATTCGAATGAAGAGAATGGTTAGGATGAGATTTGGTTATTGTTAGGATTTTTGGTTTAGACTTTTACTTTGGTATACTATTAAATATTAGAAATGAATTCCTATTTGAATTGTTTCGGGTTTGAAGATATTTAAACAATAGTAAAGTGGTTAGTGTGTTAATTTTTGGAAGTTGAGTTTAGAGAATTCTAATATATTTACTTTTAAAAAAAATATGATTGCGTGATTCATGAAAATGCATTTATTAACCTCAACAAACAGGAGATTGGCAAGTTATGGGTTTTTCTTCTTTTTGCAAATGTCAAAGTTCATGATTCAAACTATTCATATAGGAGGACGGGTCTATAATTCATAAAGTAGGTCCGACATCCAGAAGGACGAGTACCAAAGTTTTGAAGTCGAAAGCAACAAGTTCAAACTCCACATGTTGTTGTCACCCCCATAACCGGACGTGAAATTCATTTCACACCGTACAAGCTCATCCTCTTAGAAAAATACAAAAACAATTGTTTAACTAACTAATAGAATTTTATTCTTCACAATTAAGAGAATCTTAATATTGGGCTTAAATTTTTTATTGTACATAAAAAGATAAAAACATAAAAACATAATAATATAATAACCCTAAAACACGTTCTAAATATACTTGCAAATATTATAGACAATAAAGGTGAAAGAGAAGTTGAGATTTTAGATACCAAATGAAGAAGAGAAGTTATTTTTCTCTTTTTTGAGAAAACTTCTTCATAAAAGTTTCATTTTAAAATATTCATTTTCTTAGAATATAATTGTTACTTTTGTTTTACAAATATTATTATTATTATTATTAACCCTAAAAGACAGATGCTATAGAGGGTGAATGCGACAGAGAAGTGGAGATTTTAGATTTAGGTAAGGTGGAAAAGTTAATTTTCTTTTTTTTTTAAAAAAAAAAAACTTTCTATGTAAAATTTTTATTTCAAAATATATATATTTTTTTCTAATACAATTGTTACTTTGGTTTTATAATAATAATAATAATAATAATTGATTGAAAAGTATGTAAATAAATAAATCGATATTTAAGTGAATTTACAATTCAGAAATTTTAAACCTAAAGTTATTTTTTAACAAAATTTGAGAAAAAAAACCCTAATATGAAAGTTTGAATATGGTGCATTAAAATATCCTATACATTGTGTTTTAGGATTTCCATTATGTATTTATTTTATAGTTTTTTCCTTAGTTCGATTGAAATTTTAATTGCCCAATTGTGATTTCCATTTCTTTTCCTCCATAAATGAGCACCATGAATAGAATTGTTCTGAGATTCTGCAGATTGTTCATTAATAAGAAAATACTCAATTCTCGCTATTTTAACTTTTTTATATAAAAATTAAATAATTTAACACTGTAAGAGTTTTAAAATTATTTTAATTATACTTAATTTTCTTTAATATTTTTCTTAGAAAAGCAAATATGAGAAAATTATTTTTTTATTTAATATTTTTGAACAAAATAAAATTAGAGTAATTTAGTAAATTTCAGGTAAGTATGATACTTAGAGTCCGTTTGGTAGTGATTCTAAAAAGCGCTTTTAATATTTTTAATACTTTAAAATTTTCATCATTCAAGTATTAGAAATGCTAGAAACGCTTTCTACAATCACTTTCAAACGCACTCTTAATCACCTTTATTTTGAATGTAATAAACAGGCAGTATCCATCGATCCATAAACACTTCGATGCATGTATACGTTTTTCTTAAACTTAAGAAATGGCTGGATTAAGGTTTTCGCCCTTTTGCTGACCTAGTTCAAAGATGATAATTATCCATAAGCACTTACATATTGGATTGAGTCGATAATTCTGCGCAAGATTTTAAGTCTTTTAGGGCCATGCATGTTCCACAATTTTAGTTGAAGTCAATTCAAAGGAAGGAACGGGATGCCAATTGGCTGATGATTTTGATTCATGAAAATGCATTTATTAACCTCAACTAACAACACATTGGCAAGTTATTGATTGTTCTTCTTTTTCCAAATGTCAAAGTTCATGATTCGGACTGCATTCATCGCCTACAGTTCATAAAGAAGTGGGCTCGACATCCAAAAGGATGAGTACCAAAGTTTTGAAGTCGAAAGCAACAATTTCAAACTCCACATGTTGTCACCCCCGTAACCCGACGTGCAGTAATTTCACACCTCCAACCCAATGGTTGAAAGTGGAAATGGTACAAATATTTGGATGATTTTTAATGGGAAAATTGTGCATTACACCATTTGACTATGATAATTAATAAAAAGTTCTTTAAATACCTATAATTGACTACAAGAATATAAGATAAGAATAGATAAAAATGAGGAGAATTGGGCTTTAGACCCATTTGGCTTTAATAATTAATAAAAAATCCTTCAAACACTCATAATTGATTACAAGGATTTGAGATAGGAATAGATAAAAATACCCACTTGACTTATTTTTGTCTTTATTCTACCACCCTTCACACACCACTATTCTTTCTTATTTAACCATTTTTTAATTTTTTTTATTATTTTTTAAAACTCTTTTATAAATAATTGAAAAATTAATATTATTTTTTGTTTTTAAATTATAAATAAACAAAAATTATATTAATGATTCAAATACTATTTTGGAAGATACTTTCTAAAAATATATTAATTTAAATAAATAAAAATTATCTTTTACATTTATTTTTATCTTTTACATTTTAGAAGTAAATAATTTAATGATTAAAATACTATTTAAAATAAATATATTCACTATTTTAATTTTTTTTATATTAAAAAAGTATTTTAAAGTTTTTTTTTTACTATTATAAAATAAAAAGTTTAATTTTTTTTAATCTTCTTTCTTCATTATTTTAATAACTTTTTGAACATGACTTTTAGTAATAAGTTATATGAAATGTTATAAATTTGTTTATTAAGGATTTTTTTAATGATTTGAATTAATTGAAAATTTATTAAAATAAAAATAAATAAATAAAAAAAGAAAGAAAGAGGATGAATGAAAAGTTTTTATTTTAAGTACTCAATTAAAATATTTTCATATGACCTAACTTTAGAAGTAGATTATATCAATACATAGTAGAGATTGAATTTTTCTTATATAAAAGTGTTGAAAGGTATATTTACTTATTTTAGATGAAAACAACTAGTTAAAAATTATATAGATTATATTTGAGTTTGGTTTTAAAATTTTTTCTATTTTTTATTTTTTATTTTTAAAAATAATTTTTATTTTCTATATTGTCTCTTTTTGAAAATATTTTCAATTAAAAAATGAAAACTATTTTTTAAAATGAAAATTGAAAACCTTGTTTAGTACTATTTTTTTTATATGAAAATAAAAAAATAATAAATTTTATTTATTCATTTATTGCACCACTGTACAATTATATAAGGGAAATGTACTAATTGTACAAAGGTGTACAAGACTACTCTTTGTGAAATATTATAATCGATTATGAGTCATTCCTTTATTTTTTTTATCACTCACGAATTGTACACATATGTCATGCACTTTATTTCATTCCCACATGGAAATCCTAATATTTTTCCCAATAATAATATTTGGAGAAAAAAAATTTTGACATTAAATCATCTACCATCTTCTCAACTAAATCATTGGAAATATGGTTAAACACTCCTACATGAACACATAACTTAGGAGGGATATGAAATTTGTGTCATTGTACAAGGATATTACACTAATTATACAAGGGAAATATACTAATTGTACGAAGGTGTACAAGATTACCCCTTGTGAATGATTTTAATTGTTTCTAAACTACTTTTTTATTTTCCTTGTCACCTAAGGATTATACACCTATGTCATGCACTTTATTTAACTCTCACATGAAAATTCCAATATTTTTCCCAATAATGATATTTAGGGAAAAAAAATTAACCATAAGTCATCCACCATTTTCTCAACCAAACCATTGAAAATATGATTAATACACCTACATGGACATATAAATTAGGAAAGATATGAAATTTATGTCATTGTACAAGGGTATTACACTAACTGTACAAAGATATTACACTAACTGTATAAGGGAAATGTGCTAAGTGTACAAGGGTGTACAAGGCTTCTAATAGGTTTTGTACGATTTTTAAACAACTTGAATTTGACATTTAGACAATTATTGATATATAGTTTTTTTTTTCTTTTTTTACCAAACTATGTCATTAAGACATTCCCTACAAAAATTAACACATAGGAAATAAAATTAAAATCAATCATGTTTGAATTGTTCATTATAAGTAAACTAAATGAAATATATATTTTTACTATTTTGTCTTTATAAATATAATTTCATTGTTATCAATAGAGATTAAAAAAATCATATTTAAATGGAATTAAAAATAAAAAAATTATTTTTATAACACTTTTATTTTTTAAAATCATTAATTTAAATTATGAAATTAGTTTTAAAGTTAAAAATATTTGTTGTAATTATAGTTTTGAAGATTTCATGATTTTTATCTTATTACTTTAAAAAAAATTGCTTTAATAAGAAAGTATTTATTTTAATGGTATTAAATATTTAAATCTTTAATGAAAAATATTTAGGATTAGTGTGGAGAGCAATTAGGTAATTTTGGAATTGAGAAATTTTGAATATTTTGAAAACCTTAATTCGGCCAATTACCCAATTTACACTTTCAAAATTATTGGAAGGTTGGTAAATTAGTTTTAGAAATATTGTCTTCTTGATTAATATTATATATATATATATATATATATATATATATATATATATATATATATGCATGTGAGTGTTTACATTATTTACGAAAAAATAATAAACACCATGTGTTTAATTTGCAAGTTAGAAAATAATAATAATAATATTTTATGAAGTATTTAAAAAGTATTTATTATATATTCTATAAATTTGAAAAAATATAATATTTGATGATATCTAATTTACAAGTTAGAACAAACAAACAAACAATATTAATATTTTATGAGGTGTTTAAAAATTATTTAATATATATGAGAAATAATATAAGTTTGAAATAAAGAATAATATTTATTATATATTATGTAAGTTTTCAATATATTTAAAAAATATTTATTATATATTATGTAAGTTTGAAAAAAAGAATAATATTTGATGAGGTATTTAAAAGTTATTCACTTCAAAAATACATTTGGTAATAATAATTTTTAATCATTTTTCATATTTGATGAAGAAAAAAGATTCAAGTTGGTTTCACTATTAAATAGGTGAGAGAAGGGTAAAAGAGTCAAAGAAAGAATGAGAAAGGTGAGGTGATTTATTAGTTTTTTCATTTAATGGTTAAGAGTATTTTACGGATTTTTTAAAGACAATATCCTTACTCTCAAATTCTACTATTTCATTGGGTGTTGGGCTTAAATATGGAACTTATATGGACCATACCTTAATTTTTAGGCCCAGTTGGGTCCAAAACACAATTCTCCCATTTTTAATTATCAAATTCCTATTTAAGATAATAAAATAAATAAAATTTATAATCTTTAATTCTCAACTTTAAAACTAACACATCAATTAAAGTGTTATTTTCTAAACAATTTCATACTCAAATAATCTAAACGAGGATTGAATTTTAACTTCTATACAATGTCCAAAATAAAGTTTAAATGAAAATCTTAAAAAAATAAAATAAAATTCATCAACCTAGCCACCACTCCTTGTTTGAATTGAGAGTACTTGAAAAATTATCAACGAAGGAGAATAAGGGTAATAAACTCAAAACCTAATAATGAATATCAATATAGTTTCATGGATAAAATATTTTCAATTATAATTGCAAACAAGGAATACAATGTATAATGTTTTCTCATAATAATTTTTGAGTTCAAACATGCTAATAGATTCAAAACTTTTCAACAAAGTTTTCTCATATCCATTTCAAAACAAGTTCACATCGAAACCAAATCAAATACATTCAAAATATCTTTACTTTTGTTATTGAATAACAAATGATGTCAAATTAGGTGAGACTTTACAAATGAATGGTTAGTATCAAATTTATTCCTTTTAAAATGAATAAAACCAAATATCAATAATTATAACTCGTTGACTAGGGTCATAAGATCAACTATTTTAACTCGTTAATTATAGTCCAAAATATCAATAATTATAACCCATTGACTAGGACCATATAAATCATAGTCAAACACTTTATTTCATTAATTCAAACTTACAAAACAAAATATAATATCTCCACAATTTTTCATTTTTTTTCATAAACAAAGAAAAATGTTCAAACATATTTTTCATGCAAAACATATATTTGATTCATGCATTGAAATTAAAATAATACTTTTACATATTTCAAAATAAAATATAAAATAAAAATTATTTCTTTCTACAAAATTTGCATTAATTTCTCTTACCTCAAATAAGCACTCAACCAGCTTGAAGAATTAAACTTGAAAAATTTACTCCTCACCTAACATAATATCATATGCAACTATTACTATTAATTATTTATCTAAAAATATAAATTTGACAATCCTAAAAATATTTTATTAAATATCAGGAATCCTAATTAATTTCCTATGTTAATATTATTAACCCTAATACCATATTCAACTTCCTCAACAATACTAATCTAAATTAGTGAGTTCCCAAATTTTTATAAAACTCATATTCCTTTTCCATCTTATCTAACTATTTATTTCTTTATATATTTAAATTAAATTAAAACTTGTTCCAAAAATAATTATATTATTATTATTATTATTACTTTCAGTAACTTGCAACACCTACTACTCCAAGCCACCAACTACACCCATATTGTACGTCACTCAAACCCTTACATATGTATATTTTTATTGCAATCATCTAGAAATTAAGCAATTCTCGCTATTACTATTATTATTTTCACCTTCTAACTTGCAAACCATCCTATAGCCTCACACGGACACCAAAGTGATTCCCTTTTTTCTTAATTTAATGCCTACAAAACAGTTTATTAATCAATTAATTTATTTCTATTTAATTGAAAATTTTAAAATTCCTATCTTTACCAATAAATCAACCAATATTCATAAGTTTTCAATTTTTTTTATCTAAAAATCTAGCCTGAGATCTCTAAAGTATTCAAATCTAATTAACAAATATAAAATATTAATATGAGGATTAAAATCTTACCTAAAAATTTGATTTTCAAACCTTAAACCTCCAAATCTTCAGCCCTATATTGCCCTACGTTCTCTATTCTTTTGATCTTCGTGTAAAAATGTTTTTGTGAAAAAAAGTTAAGAAATATCTATAATTTATACTTAGGGCTTTTAAATAAAAAAGATATTTTTACCCTTATTGAATTAATTTAATTTTTTTAAATTATGATTTTACCCCTTAAATTGGATTTAGGACGTCACATATACATGATCACTTCACGACTATCCTCTTCTAGCCTGCTGGTCATAAGTTAGTCCAATAATATAATTTTGGGATGATAGGGATAAATTTTGGGACCATAGGGTTACATTTTGGGCTATAATTTAAATCGGGCTTAAATTTTTAGTTGTATGCAAAAAGAAAAAAAATAGTATAATAACCCTAAAATGTGTTTTGAATATACTTTCAGATGCTATAAACAACAAAAGTGAAATACAAGTTAGGATTTTGGATCTAAGGTGAAGTAGAGAAGTTTTTTTTTTCAAAGAAAATTTCAACATAAGAGTTTTATTTCAAAATATTTTTGTTCTTATAATACAATTGTTACTTTTGTCTTACAAATAATAATAATAATAATAATAATAATAATAATAATTAATAGAAAAGCATGTAAATAAATAAATCAATGTCTAAGTGAATTTGCAATTTAAAAATTTTAAACCTAGAGCTATTTTGATGAAAATTTGAGAAGAAGAAATTAACCGTAGGATGAAAGTTTTAATATAGTGCATAAAAATATCTTGTGGTCTATACGTTTTATTTTTTAGAGAGTACAAGTATACGAAGAAAAAAAAGGAAAGAGTTAATGGTAAGATCAAATTTCCATGTTTTGTCATTGCAGGTAAATCCGTAGGGGCATTGCATAGGGAGGTTATAGTATTATTATGGAGAAACTTCTAGGATGGTATAACGTGGTTATGAAAATTTATGTAAGTGTATTTTAGGTTGAAAAATAATAAGATGTTGTTTGAAAGAAGTAGACATTGTTTTTTATAATGGCCTATAGGTTGCAAAGGTATTTTTGATGTTGTATAGAGTATAGTGAAATTTGACATGGGCGTATGTGCAGGAGAAGTTTTCTTTTGTGAAGATTCAACTTAATGTATGGAAGAACTAATCTTAATAAAAGGTTAAATAAATTCTAGATAGTTGGATGCTAGAAAAACATTAGGCTAAATTCCTTAATTAGGAAAGAAATTTGAGTAATTCTTTAGGAAAACATAGTTAAGTCAACCTAATTAATGGAAATTGGATATTTTATTTGATAATTTACTCGCCTAATTTTGGTATAGGGTTAAATAATAAATAAATATATACTTAAAGTATAATGATTATTAGAACTTTAGTATGAAGGATCATCTTAGGTGGTCTATTGGAAAATTTTGCAACTTTGTTCCTTTGGTATATTCAAACTCAAGTAAGGGATTCTGTGAAAATATGCTTGCTTTTCTCTTATAAATGATCTAGTATATATATAAATTTTGCAACTTTTTTCCCATTGATTTGACGATTTTGTTTGCTTTACATGTGCATTTTGGTTATGTGCTCTTAGTCAACAAAGGAAAAAATGTTAACCTTTGTTATCCAGTCAAGTAATGATGATTTGAAAACCCAATTAGTAGAATAGTTATTGACTTACGGTATATTATTAGATTAGTTCTAGGTTTTCCCACCATATAATGAAGATCCGAGGTTAATCACTTCAATAAGTTTCACTATAATGGGCATTTATGTAAGTCTTTATATGATGAGCACTTTTGTTAACAACCATAGGTGCCCATCATATTAATAATTTTAATTGAAAATCAAATGTGAAAAAAATATATTTTTATATTTTTTCAATACTTTCTAGAACCAAATATAATTAGTTTTATTAGTATGAAATTAGAGTAATTTAACAAATTTTCATGTAAGTATGATACGTGAACACTTTTATTTTGTATGTGATAAACAAGCAGTGTTCGTTGATCGAAAAACACTTTGGTGCATATGTTTTTCTTAAACTTAAGAAATGGTTGGATTAAGGTTTTCACTCTTCTGCTGACCTAGTTCAAATATGGCAATTATACATAGGCACTTACATATTGGAACAAGTGGATAATTCTACACAAGATTTTCAGTCTTTTAGGGCTATGCACGTTCCACAATTTCAAAATATTTTTCTTATCCTTGGAATACAATTGTTACTTTTGTTTTACAAATAATAATAATAATTAGAAAAGTATGTAAATAAATAAATCGATGTTTAAGCGAATTTACAATTCAAAAACTTTAAACCTAGAGTTATTTTGATGAAAATTTGAGAAGAAATTAACCCTAGGATGAAAGTGTGAATATGGTGCATGGAAATATCCTATGGTATGTACATTTTTTTTTTTGAGACTATAAGCACAAAAAGAAAAAATCAAGTCTCGCACTCCTTAATGTTTTGTTATTAGAGGTAAATCCATAGAGCATTGCATATGGAGATTATAGTATTATTGTGGGGAAACTTCAAGAATAGTACAATGTGGTTATGAAAATTTATGTAAGTATATTTTATATTGAAAAAATAATAAGATTTTTGCAAGTGATAGTGTAGACTCCGCATTTTTCACATGCATCCCCACTCGACGGCAAGACTCGCTTTTAAATTATTTGGTGAAAATATGATTTTTAGAAAAGAGTTGGAGTCGCCACTTATTTTTGTTTTATTTTTAAGGAAAAATAAAATAAAAAAGAAAACCCTAAATGTGACTCTCAATTTGGAAAAGATAGTATGTGGAAAACTAAAGTCGGGTTCGGGGGTTAGGTTACTTATCAGGAAAGTACGGCAAAAGTCCAAAGCAACCCTCTAAGTCCCTAAAAACGGGTTTCTACTAAATAAGGTGAGGTAAGCGTGACAATTGATAAGGAAATCAATGGATACCAAATAATAAAAGGAATCATGCAAGAGAATAAGTAAAATGGAAGTGAGATCGTATCTTAGCAATAAGTAAAGATGCGCTATCAATGAAACGAGGTTAGTGCTTAATGATAAGTGTAAAACATTTCACACAAAACTAATCAAAATCAAACAATATCAATCATGCAATTCATTTGAATTATTTTCGAAAGAAACGTTATGAATGTTAGGCCCCCACCAAAGCCCAATTTATTTTGCATGAATTAATCTCATAAATTTCATTATTTTGGAATTATGAAAACTGCCTTCATGCTTATTAAAAATCAAGGAAAAAGAAAAATTATTTTAAAATCAAAGAAATTTTGTGAAAGTGCTTACCTGAAAGGGAATGTAGTAAGTTTATTTAAAAACGAGATTTTTAGTGACTTAAAACCTTAATGAATGATGAAAAGTGGTAGAATTAAAAAATATTTGAAAACTGGAGTAGAATTAAAATTATTTGAAAAAAAAAAAAACTAGAGTTTTGAAAATTGAAATCTTGAAAATTAAATTTAAAAATAGGAATTTTGAAAAATTATTTGAAAATGGGAGTTTTGAAAATTGGAATTTTGAAGAATTATTTGAGAACGGAGTTTTTTTTTAAAAAAAATTAAATTTGAAAATTAGAATTTTGGAAAATTATTTGAAAATTGAAGTTTTGAAAATTGGAATTTTGAAGGATTATTTGAGAATGAAAATTTTTAAAATTAAATTAGAAAATTGGAATTTTGAAAAATTATTTGAAAATGGAGCTTTTAAAAATTATTTGAAAATTAAATTTTTGAGAGTTTAATTTTGACACATGATGATGAAGGATAAAAAAGGATGGGATGTGGTCGTTGAGAGTGCATGCCAAAGGTGGCCATGCATGAGTGTGGGCCCGGGGTGCAAATGTGGTTGCTTATTCCTTGTCAAAACCAACAACGACATCTAACACGTGTATGAGCTGTGAAGGAGGGCAGTGCATTACATTGCAAATTGTGGTAGAGCTGCTCGGAACCTATTCCACAACCAATGATAAGTCTAGAATCTTCCATTAGTGGATATAGTTGTTGAACAAATGAGCCACATCATGGGTAGCTTCGATAGGAAGGCATGCCTCGCTCGCTAGATACGAATGGACGTCTCATGGATGATGATTGCCAAACCGAAGAATTAATAGGTTCAGAATCGGTAAGTGAGGCAACAACTTCACTTTCCAAGAATGAGAAAGTTGGTGGAGAAGGGCAGTCACTAATGAAGATAATGTCCCCTTTATTCTGCCAATATTCATAATAGGCTTCCTTGCATCCTCCATGCAACCCTCGGGCACCAGAAATTCTCCTCAAAAGCTCTAAGTTTCACCCTTTCGTAAACACATACGAGAATAGAACGGTAGACCAGAAAACCACAGTATCAAAGTCACCATTAACTAACACCGCGGAAGAAACAAAATGAAATGGCAGGCATGATGACTTCCATTACTTCTATTCTGATTTTGACAAAATGAACACTACCACTAATCTGATGTCGTGAAGACTTAAAGATAAGCTGGAAAACTTGTAAGGAATGAGCCATTTACACTAAGGTGGCCAAGTGTGCACTGAAGTGGTCATGCATGCAGGTTGCATGTACATGGGAAAGTGGAAAGAAATGAGCTGAAGGCGGGTGCGGTGGTGGACTGATCTGGAAATGGGTGGGGGTTAAGCTGAAGGTGGTTCGAGTAGTGAAGGTTATTAGTGTGCTTAACAGGCATGAAAGAGAGGAAGACGAGCTGAAGGCAGTGGGCTTTGAAGGGCGCACCCAAAGGTGGCCATGCGCTTTTACGCAGAAGTGGAGGTCCTAGGGGCAGGATGCTGGATGTTAGAAGATTGGTTTGAGTTTTGGGTTTGGTGGGTATGAAAGAGGAAAAGATGGGTATGGTAGGCAGAGATATGGGTAAGGTTAGGGAAATGGTGGCTTTGCAAGGCTGGAAGGATTTGGATTTGATGGAGTGCTTTGAGTGGAGAGTTTTGGAAAGGCTTTGGGTGGTCATGCGTGTATGGGTCACATGCACATGGGGATGAATGAAAATGAGCTTTTTCAATATCCGAATCGATTCCCCGTACTTATTTCTGACTTGGGCACCATTCCACAAAACTAAGGAACTACATCTGGAAAGAGGTACTTGAAAGTGGCACACCAAAAGATGGCCATAAAAGCCATGTAGAAGCCGAAAATATAAGAATGGATTGCTCGAGATTGTGCATTGAAGGTGGCCTTTCTTTGTTGGCACTATAATGGTCACTTCCAATTCTTCCACGTGGACCCATAAGAAACCATAACCTCAGAGTTGATGCAGACTTAGAATTTCAGTTGGAGTCAACTCTAAACCGCTTGGGTATGGAACCCGAAATTTGCAATACTCCTTTATTGTCATCATCCGTGAGAAATGGGAGCCTTAAGTCATTTGGATACCTACCATGCACACAGTTTATCGACTTCGGATGAATAAACAAGTGAGAAAACCAATGTAGAATCATCTATTGAGAATTGTGTTGACTTGATGCACCAAACCATGGGACTCCTCTTCATGCTGAGTGAAAGTAGCATCATGTGTGGATGTATCTACTAGTTGGATTGTGGCTACAGGTATGTCGGGGTCATCTTAGGCAATGATGATAGGTATGGTAAGTTAGAAAGATGGGAAGGTGAGTATGGTATGCGAGATGAGCTGAACGGGTGAGTGTGGTGTGGTGATCGGGTTCAGTGGATATGAAGAATAGGGACTGGTGGATATAAGAATGGAGGTGGCGAGCTTGCCATGAAGTGACAAGCTGAAAATAATGCATATGGTATGGAAGATGAATGGTGAGGCAAATAGGAAGTGGCGGTGACTTGAGTGTAGAGGAAGCTTAGCAGCAAGCTGGAGAATGGGAAAGGAATTGGCCACGTGCCCATGCATGAGGATCACATGTACGTGGGGTTCAAATTTGATGGAGAAAGACTTTAAGGGGTTGTGATGGAGAGTATAGTAAAGGCTTTGGGTGGCCGTGTATGTATAGTCCTCATGTGCATGGGTAGGAATGGGAAGGAGTTTATGTTTTCTGAGAGGGTTTTCTTTTGGATTTTAGGCCCCACCATTTATACAATCAATCATAATTAATTCATCTCTCAAATGATTCAACTCAAACCCATCTGAGTTTAAACATTGGCAGAGCTTCTTTGCAAGTGTTCCACCTTCCTATTTTCATTATTTAGTGTCAAACTTGCGATTTGTGCAGCTGAATGTGACTCCCACACATTAATTTCAGATATATATATATATATATATATATATATATATTTATCCAAAGATGAAGCGAATGCTTCAACAATTCAAGTCAAGCAAACAAAAGCATGTTCTAACACCAGTATCATGATGCTGCAAAAGGTTCATCAACAAAGGGACAACCTCCATCACAAAGTCAGTTACATTTGAAGGGAGATTCTTGTGCATATTTGCAATAGTTGACAAGGCAACTTGTTGGACCTCTATGAAGAAGGAATCTAGATATGAAAGCACTGCCATGAGTGCCCAGCTCGCAAGCAAGCAGTTAGGTGTTCCTGAGATATCTTCTTAAGAGCTTGTAAAGAATTAATGGGTCAATGCCTGGGCGCAAGAAGCATAATATCGAGATTGCTCTTATGATTGAGTAAATCCACAAGCACTCCCTTCTCTCTTCACTGTTTACCTCCAGAGCATATTTAGATTTAGCAAGCGATCCAGACCAAGTAAACAACCCATGCTCAACAGTGCTCATGACCTCCTTCCTTATGACTCATGTATTTGAATAAAAACCAGAAACAGAGGAAAACCATAGCAAAGAAATGTCTCCAAAAAGAGAGCATGACAAAACAAATAGCATAGGACATCAATCGAAGCTCCATTGCATGGATTATCAATGAGCTAGCTGATCGAGTGGGGGAAACTAGATTGAATATGAACAAAACATGGTTTCAAGAACTTAGCAGTAGAAACAAAATAGAATGAAATCATCTTTTAGCAAAATCAAAAGGAATAACATTTATGAAACAATAACAAGCTACCGACAATCATCTCAAAGATCAACAAGTAAATCAAAAGTATAGCCTTAAGCCCACACTAAGTCCAAACAATGCAAAGAAACCAGTGAAGAGCAAGATACAGTACTGAAGAAAACAAAGACATAGAGCTCACACTTACCTTTTGATCCTCCTTTCAAACAAGGGTCTATTTGGTTTTGAGTTAGATGTGTCTACTCTTAAAAGTGAGTAAGGAAAGCTTAGGAACTCCACCTACTCTAGTTCACATTTTCTCTGTTCCTTTCTCCCCGTTTCTTTCCCCTCCATTGGTACTCCTCTGTTTTTCATTTTTTATTTTTTATTTCTCAACCTCTCTCTTGCTCTGTTTCTTCCTTCTCCTATAAGCTTCTACCCGTTCCACTACTCCTGGTTCAGCAAATATGTCACCATCCTCAACCACCACCATGGCAAATTGGTAGTCCTTGCCACACATCTCAGCAGCTAGTTAACATGGAAGTCGTCCCCCACTCCAAATGAAATGCCTAGCTTACTGCCCGAGTGCTTCTCAAAGGTGATAGGAAAAACCAAAAATAAAATCTCTTAAAATTTAATAAAATAATAGTAATAAATAAATAAATAAAACAAAAAAGTCCATTGGTCCAAAAAGAAAGGTCTACAAATATGCCCAAGTGCGAAGGATGTGAACATTGAAATGAAATGAGAGAGTGAATTATGAGTGTAAACAGAGGAACAAAAGGGCTCTAAAATCTTAAGAGAATGGTAGCTCTCAAAATGCCTCTAAAGTTGTGCTATAGATCTAGACTCCCTCTAAGATGTCTCCCAAAAGTGACTCAAAGATCGATGTCAAAGTTGAGTAGTAGTTGAACCACCTAGGAGCATAAGGACGAACATAAAGAGAAAAAAAATCATACGTATACCATACGAGGACACAAGGCGTAGGGTATCTAACAATATAATCAAGACACATGCTACAAGCTCAAAGAGCTACATCACACACAATGGAGGAAGACAAATCCTGGAAAATCACAACTTTGAACGCTTGAAATGTGGCTCTGAATGCCAAGACTAAGACGAACGATTTTTAACAACTAGACTATAGCTCTGAATACTTAAAACTGCGAGTAATGGTTCTGAACTCTAAATTGAGAAATGACTTTGAACGCCTAAGTGAGGAATGTGGCTCTGAACACCTACGAGAGAAATGGCTCTGAATGCCCATGAAAATAATAACTCTAAATGCCTATGGGAAAAAATGGCTTTGAAGGCTTGTGGCTCTAAATGCCTATGAAAGAAATGGCTTTGAAGGCCTAAAAATGAAGAAGGTGGGTCTGAACTTCAAACCATGAGCAACGGCTCTGAATGCCAAACTATAAATGATGACTCTAAATGCCTATGAAAGAAAGTGGTGGCTCTAAAAACCTAATATGAGGAAATGATTCTAAACGCCTATGAAAGATAGTGGTGGCCCTGAACGCTTAAAGGGTGAAAATGGCTCTAGATGCTTATGAAATTGGTGACTCTAAATGCCAATGTGGGAAAGTGGTGGCTCTGAACGCCTATGGGGGCAATGGCTCTGCAAGCCTATGAAAATGGTGACTCTGAACACCTAAAATTGTAGAAGTGGCTCTGGACGCCTAAATTGAGTAAGGTGGCTTTGAATGCCTAACTGGAGAAGTGGCTTTGATCGCCTAAACTAAGCAAAGTGGCTCTGAATGCCTAAAATGAGCAAGACGGCTTTGAACGCCTAAACTAGAGAAGTGGCTCTAAATGCCTAAGCTGTGGAAGTGGCTTTAAACGCCTGAATTGAGCAAGGTGGCTTTGAACTCCTAAACTAAGCAAGGTGGCTCTGAACGCCTAACTAAGGAAAGTGGAACTGAGTAAAGTGGCTTTGAATGCCTAAACTAAGGAAAGTGGCTTTGAACGCCTAAACTATGGAAAGTGGCTTTGAACGCCTAAATTGAGGAAAATGGCTTTGAACGATTAATTGAAGAACGTGGCTCTGAACGCCTAACTGTGGGAGGTGGAACTGAGCAAAGTGGCTCTGAACGCCTAAACTAATGAAAGTGGCTTTATATGCCTAATATAAGAAAATGGCTCTAAATGCCTAAAATATGCAAGGTGGCTCTGAACGCCTAATTGAGGAATGTGGCTATAAATGCCTAAACTGAAATAAATGGCTCTAAATGCCTAAACTGAAAGAAATGGCTCTGAATGCCTAAATTTAAATAAATGGCTTTGAACGCCTGTCTGAAAGTGGTGGGTGACTTTGAACGCCTAAATTAAGGAAGGTGGCTCTAAAAGCCTAAACTAAACAAGATGGCTTTAAACACCTAAATTGAAGAAATGGCTTGAATGCCCAACCTTAAAGGTGGCTCTGAACACCTAAACTGGAAGAGATGACTCTGAATGCCTGAACTAAAAGAGATGGCTCTGAACGCCTAAACTGATGAAGTTGCTTTGAACTCCTAATATGAGGAAAGTGGATTTGATCGCCTAAACTGAGCAAGGTGGCTCTGAACGCCTAAGCTGAAGAAGTGGCTCTGAACGCCTAAAATAAGGAAAAAGGCTTTGATCGCCTAAATTGAGCAAGGTGGCTCTGAATGCCTAAAATTGAAGAGATGGTTCTGAATGCTTAAACTTAAAGAAATGTGGTGGCTCTGAATGCCAAGCTGACCAGTGGCTTTGAATGCCAAATTGTGAATGACGGCTTTGAAAGCCAAACTAATGAATGTGGCTCTGAACACCTAAAAACTGTGAACGACTGCTCTGAATGCCTGAAATGTGGAGAAAGAGTGGCTCTGAACGCCAAACTGAAGAAATGGCTCTGAACGCCTAAGTTGAAAGAGAATGATGAGGGGGAAAATGCCCTAGTGTGGCGTGTTGTCACAAATCTCGATCCACTGAAAGGGTCTAAAAGAGACTCCATGAGTCTTAAAAGATGCTTCACTGACGAGTCAGAATGGTCAAATCAACCATAAAATAAAGTCTCACAACCCATCTGACTAAATCACAAGGCCTAACGAAGCGTCAAGATAATCTGGATGCCTCTAACTCAAGATATCTTGCTAGAGGAATCCGTCGTCATCTCAATGGAACAATCCACTGAGAAGTATCAAGAGAAATAGTCCACTAGGGAAACTATCATCGCCTCAACATAATGATCTGTTGAGTAGTCAGAGGTACTGGAACGGTCAATAATCAAAAGTCATGCTCCCTTAAAGGCTTGTCTTCATCAAAACTATGACCAACAAAGAAGGCTATAAAAGCTAAGTGAGAAATCAATCATCTCGACAACAAATAAAAAAAGAAAAGAATGTGCCCTAGTATAGCAACTAATGAATCCTGGCATGCAGGTAATCAAATGGCTCAAGCCAATCACCTTTGTATCAAAGAGTCAAACTATCCATGACTCAGAAAGCATAGGCATACAAGTCTATCCCCGAAACTCAACAGGAACCCAATGATGACTGAAATGATCAAACTACAATAACTTATTGAGAATCAACGTGTAAGAGCCTACCCATCACTGGCTCGAAAGTGCTCCACTGAGGAAAAAAAGAATGTGAGTCTACCTATCAATGGCTCAGCAACGACCCATTGGGGAAGCCTATCCGTCAATAGCTCAATAATGATCCACTAAGGTAACCAATGAGAGAGTTTGTCATCAATCCAAATGTTCTACTAGGATGACGCAAGTAAGTGAGCCTGTCAATGGCTCGGAAATGATCAGGTAGGGAATGAATGAGGAGTCTGTCATCAACTCAAGAATACCTTTATTGAGGGTAACGAAAGTGTGTAAGTATGTTATCAACTTGAAAATACCTCACCAGGAATGGTGAACATGAGCCTGTCTGTCGCTGACTCAAGAATAACTCAATGAGGATCTCTATGAAATCTGACATGTACTCCACTGAAATGATGATATGTATGCGCTTGAGATAACTCCATTAGAGAATCACAACAATATCAAAAAGTATGAGCCTAACTAAATGACTCAAGAAAGGCTCCATTGGAAAATCATGATAAAATAAAGACAGAACCACCAGTTCAGTATGTATCTCATAAACGGGGATGATCATGCGAATCCATGAAGATTTATAAATCTCAACCAAAAAGGAAAAATGTCCCAATATAACATCAAATGTATGGTAGATAAAAAAAATCAGATAACATCGAATCATCCATCATCATATGCATAATCCTAGTCATCTATATCCACAACTAAATTGGATCTAAACACCAAAAAGGCATTTCCTGGAAGAAAAAGCATGATAACATCTAAATATCAAAAGTGTGAGCCTGACCAGATGGCTAAGAGAGACTCCACAGGGGGGTCATGATAAGATAACAATGGACAATCAACTTGATATGCATCTCGTAAGTGATGACGATCATGCGACTCCATGAGGATCTATAAATCTCAACTAAAAGGGAAATATGCCCCAGTGTGGCATCAAATATGTGATAGGTTGAAAAATCAGGCAACATCAAATCATTCTGTAGACCCTCAATTTTGTCCCTTTGGCACATGTCTTTAAGTTCACTTCCAGTGCTCCACGGTAGTTCCTTGATGACCCATCACTACTCATACTACTTACCTTTTTTTGAGCCACCTCGGAGACTCTAGTTGAGGGATTGTCTGACCTTGTATTGTGACCCTTGGCAACCCTGATTTAGACTTAGGCTTTTCCTTTATTTTTAGGATAGCTTTTAGGTGCACTTTTAGGACGATACATTTAGGCATGTTTAGGTCACTTAGACAATGTCCCGATCACTTTAGGACACTTAGTTCACATAGGCATGTTCTTGATTTTATTTTTCCGAGATAAGATGAGTATTGGCTTGACTATATATTGCATGAAGTGAATTTTTTATTTTTTCTTATTTTTGAGGGTTTGAGTGTGACAATTAAATTGTTATAATCCATTAATTTAATTTCTTGATTTTTTCTAATTGCATAGGTCTAATATTTATTTTTATACTCTTATCAGTTTATTTGTTTATTTACTCACTTCTTGATTCATTCTTTAATTCCATGAATTGACGTCTTAGATTTTTGTGGCTATGTGATTTGATTTTCTATTTTATTTTATTCTATTTCCAAATACTATTTCTTATTTCAATTTTATTTTTAATTTTGCATGAGACTTGGAGCCATTAAGGAAAGGAGATCACGACCAAATAAGGAGACTCGGAAGGAATCGTGTGGAAAAATGAAGAGATTATCATGCAATGATGGTAAGTGGCCATTTTGGATTCGGTAAGAAAGGGATTAAAGGAGATCCTTTGTTATATCTCCACCTTGGCTACAAAAGGAAGGTGGTGCACATTCTGGAAGATTTTGGGGGGGAGGGAGGCGCCATTGATGAGAAAAAAAAAAAAACAGAGGTTAAAATTCTTTTGGGAAGAGGGGAAGACTAGAATTTTGGGGAGACCACGATCAAGGTTTTTCTAGAGGGAGAGCGCACGAGTTCCATTATCATCACTGTTTTCTGCAATAGTGTGCCACCATATTCTCATTTCTCCTGCGCACCTAACCACAACTAGACACCAGTTCTGCTGGAGATTCTAGGAGCAGTGCATGATTTTTCTTTGAGAGCGTGAGACCACCTGCATCACAAAAATCAGAAGGATTTCACAAGCAAGGCGCCATTTCGAGACTTGTGTCTCCACTATCATCATCATCTGGCATCTCATTTGGGAGACTCTATTAGCAAGACACCAGATTCAGCGTTGCACCTGCATCACTTACGCTTTGCAGCAACTCGGGATCATATTACCTCTACCTGTGCATCATCTCCACAATTTTCTGGAACGCTTTTGCAAACAGAAACACCAGATTGGTTTCCTAAAATCGCACCATCCATGATCCTTTAGCAACCGCACCACATGGAAGAATCTTGTAAAAGCCACGTACTGAGGACGACAACCGGCATGCTGTCATAGAAATCTCTACACACTGAACGCATGGCGGCTTGAAAAAGGATGCTGCACCATTCAGGTATCAACAACAGCCGCACAACATGGAAGAATCTTGTAAAAGCCACGTACTGAGGACGACAACCAGCATGCTGTCATAGAAATCTCTACACACCGAACGCATGGCGACTTGAAAAAGGATGTTGCACGATTCAGGTATCAACAACAGCCGCACCACATGGAAGAATCTTGTAAAAGGTAAGTTAAAATTCTTTAGTTTAGTTTTGATTTTTTGTTTTAGTTTGAAAAAGTCAGAATTTCATTAGTTTAAATCTTTAGTTTAATTAATCATGTTGGATAAATTTCATGTTTTTAATTCGGATTTAGTTTAGTTATAACTTATTCTTTAGTTTGGAATAGTTGATGATTTTAATTCTTTAACTTAATTAATCTTGCTAGACAAAGCACGTATTTTTAACTTTGATTTAATTTAGTTGCAATTTATGATTTAATTTAAATGAGTTAGTGATTTTAATTCCTTAGTTTAAATAATTTGTAAAGTAAAGTTTATTTTTTTTAATTCTGGATTAACTTAATTTTAGTTTATGATTTAATTTAAATGAGTTGGTGATTTTAATTCCTTAGTTTAAATAATTTGTGAAGTAAAGTTTATTTTTTAAAATTCTGGATTAACTTAATTTTAATTTATGATTTAATTTGAATGTGTTAGTGACTTTTATTCCTGAGTTTAAATATCTTGTGAGGTAAAGTTTAGATTTTTAATTCCAAATTAGTTTAATTCTAGTTTATTTTTAATTTGAATGAGTTAGTGACTTTTATTCCTGAGTTTAAATATCTTGTGAGGTAAAGTTTAGATTTTTAATTCCAAATTGGTTTAATTTCAGTTTATTTTTAATTTGAATGAGTTAGTGACTTTTATTCCTAAGTTTAAATATCTTGTGAGGTAAAGTTTATATTTTTAATTCCAATTAGTTTAATTCTAGTTTATTTTAATTTGAATGTGTTATCGATCTTAATTCCTTAGTTTAATTGATCTTGTAAGGTAAAGTTTAGATTTTTAATTCCAATTAGTTTAATTCTGATTTATTTTTAATTTGAACGTGTTATCAATCTTAATTCTTTAGTTTAATTGATCTTGTGAGGTAAAGTTTATATTTTTAATTCCAATCATTTTAATTCTAGTTTATTTTAATTTGAATGTGTTATCGATCTTAATTCCTTAGTTTAATTGATCTTGTGAGGTAAAGTTTATATTTTTAATACCAATCAGTTTAATTCTAGTTTATTTTTAATTTGAATGAGTTAGTGATCTTAATTCTTTAGTTTAATTGATCTTGTGAGGTAAAGTTTGTATTTTTAATTCCAATTAGCTTAATTCTAGTTTATTTTTAATTTGAATGAGTTAGTGATCTTAATTCTTTGGTTTGATTGATCCTGATAGATAAAGTTCGTATTTTTAAAATCCTAAATTAGTTTATTTTTAATTTAGCTATTAATTTAAATAAATTTGTAATTTCAATTTGATAGTTTAACCAATCTTATGTTAATTCTTGATCGTTACGCTCAATTTACGTGTTTCTTGAATACTAGACTTTAATTTTTGGTGAATGTCTCATTAACTTATTTGATCTAAGTTTGAATAATTTATTGCTTTGATGGTCCCTCGTAAAATTTAATTTTTAAAGGCCATTGGAAAATCATGAAGATTGGCCTCTACCCTCACCTTTATTAGTTTTGTTGATTATTGAGAAAATTTTACTTTATGATTTTGTTTTATTTTGGGTTGCCTATGTTTGATCTTTGTGAATTGTTTGTTTGTGAATAATGTCTTTCTTTTTAAAATAAAATACTTTTCTCAAAATGTTCCTTTTAAAATCCATTTCAAAAATTCATTTAGAATTCTTAGAATCAAAATCTCATTTTCTTAAAATAATGTGCAATCATGTTTTGATCGGTTCGCATCTTTCTCAATTTTCAAATAAAATTTTGGTTTTGAACAAAACACGAATCCAAGCTTGTGGTCCCAAATAAATGGGATAATCCCAGGCTAGATTTGTGTATATTAATTGGGGAATTGGTGAAACCCCTACATAAGAAAATCTTTTTAAAAACTTATTTTTGCTACCACCCTTGCTATTTGTTGTAATCATATCTATCTATTTTTTTTAGGAATTGTATACAACATGTGTGTGATAATTGATGATCTCATATACTCTGATTGTTTTGTTATGATAATTAAATAACGAGCATGCTAGAATTTCTTATTTTGTCACTTATTATCTAACCTTCATGTCCTGTGGAAGCGCATTACAAGTTATTTATGCTATCCAAGTATGCCCCTTAACACTCACCTTCTAAATCCTGTGAACATGTTTGTCATTGTGAGTCGTGCCTACGTTTGATAATGTTTGGGTGTCTCGACATATTGTTTCATTGTTCGATTATCTTTGATAAAAGTGTATGCTAGATGATATATTATTTAAACTAACCATTGATGTTTTATGATAGCACTTAAGAAGTCGTTCAGGTATGCACCTTAACTCTCCTTTATTGTGATTTGATCTTGTTTGACATGCTATTTTGTGAAATCACCTTAGCTTATCTAGGTATCCACAATCGACTAATTAATTGCCACATCTCCCTCAACCTAGTCAATAGAGACCTTTATAGGGCTTAGAGGGATGCTACCTTTTAGAGGTACCTTCCCAATAGGTAACCTGATCCCCGGACTTAGACTAGGGTTTTTCAAAGACATGCTTTTTCCAAAAATTATGGAGTCACATTTTAGGGTTTTTCTTTCTTGTTTTATTTTCCCTTTAAAATAAAAAATAAAATAAGTGGTGACTCTGACTTTTCCAAAAATTAATTTTTCACAAATAAAAGCGAGTCTTGCTGATCGAGTGGGGACGCACGTGAAAAATGTGGGTCCACAAATTCATAATCAAATGTGTTAATCCTAGTCATCCATATCCACAACTGAATCGGATCCAAAAATCAAAGAAAGAGTCTCCTAGAAGAAGAAGCATGATGATATCTAAATATCAACCAAATCTCAAACACCTGTCCAAGTAGGGGTTGTCGAAGACAACATCTAATCCCATGGCCTCAAGGTAGTCTTAAGACATGGGACGTAACACAGGCTAGAGTAATAGGGTAATAGAAATGAAAGAAAACTAGGCCTAAATATCCAATAATCAAAAACTCATGCCCTCATGTATAAAATGCAACATGTAAAGAAAAGCTCGTGAGCCATGGACCTAAAGGTGCCCAATGTGAATATAATATCAATAATGAGACAATGAAGCAAATTAAACTGATAATGAGATGTGTAAGAATAATGCAAAGAAAGTATCAAACCTGGAATAGGTTAGTGTAAGAAAAGAACAAAGGGGTGAAGTGAAGGGAATGAATCAAAAGCAATGACGAGGATAATGGTGAAACAATGAACATACGAAGAAAAGTGATGATCAACTCAAATCAAACATGGAGTGAAGTCACATCAACAATGAAAGTAATGATGGAAAGGACAATGACCTAGAGCCCTTAGGAGAAGGTGACTCATCTAACTCCCTAACAAAAGATGTGATGAAGTGAATATAATGAAAAAAAGATCTCGAAAAGCTCACATACGAATTCTCACCAACATACTCGATAAAATGACCATTAAATATCAATATACACACTCAATGATGGAGAATACCATGCACATACACACATGTGCTTATTTTTCTTTTTATTTCATTTTTTTTATTTTTTTATTTTTTGTTTTTTTGTTTTTACATATATACAAATGCACATACCCTAAACATAAACAAATGAGCCCCAAAGATGATATCAATAATGGATAGATACACTCTCAAGTGTTAAAACAACATAAACTCTCTCTGACGAAATGACCTTCTTAAACTAAGGATCTCTAAATCAGTGTCAGTGGGATAGATAGTGGAATGATGTGACTATCCTCCATGTAATGAACTAAGGAAGATCACCACTCAGGGTGGAGAAAAGATGAAGCAAAACAAGTAGCAAATGAGACAAAAAATATATAAAGAACACAACCAATGAGATATGATGGAATATAGTAGTGTGATGGTAGGAAAAATAATGAGAGAAAGATCTACCCGTAGGCCCAAGGCTCATGAAACTCCTAAATGAAGCATGCATACACTAAAGGGCCCTTATCTCGGTGTAGAAGTGTAAGCAAGGCAAAAAGAAAGAAAGACTTTGATGCACATGCGAGGCTCAATGGGCTAGTAACGGTCTGTATGTCAAAAGAGGATAACAAGGTATGTGGCTAACCAAAATAATGGTCACCCATCTTGCGACCATGGTCTCAAACGTAATACTTCTTTAACTGATCTACATTGGTTGGCTCCTATAATCGATTTCCATCTAGATCCATCAACCATGTAGTGCCCTCTAGGGTCAACTCCCTAATGAAATAAGGTCCACTCCAATTAAGTCTAAACTTCCCTTTGGGATCTCTGATCAATCCCCTGATGACTTTCAAAACCAAGTCATCTCTTTGTGGCTGTTTAAGCTTGACCTGCTTCTTGAAAGCACGGGCCATCTTTCTCTAATAGGCATGAACATGGTCGGTTTCCCTCAATCTCCTCTTATCTAGGAGATTGAGCTGGTCTAATCAAGCCTGAGCCCAATCTACCTCTGAAATCTGTTGCTCCAACAGTACCCTCAATGAACCCATCTTTATCTCAACTGGTAGCACTGTCTTCATACCATACACCAAGGAATAAAGTGTAGCTCCTGTAGAGGTGTGCAAAGAAGTCCGATAACCGCACAATGCAAAAAGAAGCTTCTCTAACCAATCCTGAGAAGTCTCAATCATCCTCCATAAGATCCTCTTAATATTCTTATTCACAGTCTTTACCGCTTCGTTAGTCTGTGACCTATACGCAGACAATCTATGATGTTGGATACTGTATCTCTGTAATAAAGTGTCAACATCTGCTCTGAAATGTACTCCTTTATCCGAAATAAGCTCATGAGAGACTCCATAACAACAAATAAAATGTGATCTAATGAAATTAGAGACATCGGATGATGTCAATCTCACATATGAGGCAACCTCCACCCACTTGCTGAAGTAATCGATGGCGACCAAGATGAACTCATGACCACTGGAAGACTTTGGCGAAATCTTCCCAATAATGTCTATACCCCATACTGAAAATGGCCATAGCGAAGTCAGTGCATGTAACTCTGAATGTGGCACGTGAATGAGGTCTCCATGTATCTGACACTCTGGACATATCTGAACAAACTGGCAACAATTTGTCTCCATGGTCAACTAGAAATACCCGGTCTTCATGATCTTATGAGCTAACATATGCCCTTCTATATGTGGTCCACAAACTCCTGCATGAACCTCTCTCATCACTCGATTGACAAAGGTGCGGTCTACGCACAATAGTAACATCCTATTAGCTAATCATCTGTACAATGTCTCCCCACAGATCATAAACTGAGTGGCTAACTGTCTTAATGCTCTCTTATCTTTGGCCTTAGCGATCTTAGGATATGTGTTAAATCTTAGAAACTGGTATATGTCATGGTACCAAGGCAAGTCATCATCTAATTCTGCCTTATCAATCAAGCAACAGTAGGCAGGAACCGATCTTGACTCAATCAATAAAAGGCAAACAACGGTATCAGCAAGAATATCAATCATGGAAGTTAGAGTAGCTAAGGCATCAGCAAACTAGTTCTGCGCTCTAGACAGATGTGTATAACTCAAATCATCAAATCTCCCAACCAGTAGCTCTAAGTATGCATGGTAAGGCCTAAGCTTCACATCTTTAGTCTTCCAATGGCCTTGAATCTGTCTCAATACCAAATTAGAGTCACCAAACACCTCCATTTGTCTAATCCCAAGCTCAAGAGTTGTCTCTAATCCCAAGATACAAGCCTTATACTCAATAATGTTGTTCGTAGCAGGGTGTTGATTAGAGAACCCCAAACGAACAAATATAGAAATGTGGTCACCTTGAGGGGATATCAACAGAACACCTATCCTGTATCCAAAACGGTTAGCCGCACCATCAAAGTACATGCGTCAACCTAAAAAACTAGTCACTGTAACGATATCCTCATCTGGAAAGTCGTCATCAATTGCTCTACCATCAGAAATTGGCAATGAAGCTAAGTGATCTACAACAATGCTCCATCTAATAGACTTCTGAGTAACATAATGGATATCAAACTCAAAAGGAAAGGTTCAGCCTGGTTGCCCATATCCTTTCCCTCCAACTAATGATTAGGCTCCGAAACTCGAACAAGGACGAGGCAAAGAGGCATGTCCTTGTCTCTAACCCCTGGAGTGGTCCGTATGAGGGGTAGGACAGAGTTTTCTTTCCGCGACGCTCGCTAGAGATTCCGAGTAGGATATGTCCCTGTAACCTTTGTCTTTCCTTTACAATTATTTCCTCTTTGTTGTGAACCTATTGCTGATCATTCTGTTTGTGTGGTGCAGGAAATGAGAAGTGGGATCGTCTTGTAGAATGGGTAGAAAAAGCTTTTTTCGCCCGACTTAACAAGCTGTTTGAGATAGCTGTATCCAAGCGAGACTGTAAGGTTCTTCAGTCAAACAAGAATCTACAAGTGCTGATCAACGAGCCCAAGCCGTTTATTCTCTCCATATTCCCTCACATGGCTCCCCGGTCCCTAGTGTCCAATGAGCACTACGTGTTAAAGGACCTGCCCTTTTATGAGGTTGTTCGCTTGGTAGATTCAAAAGCACGCCAAGCTCGCCTGGAGAAGAGAGAGAAAAAGAGTTAGGAGGGGGCGCTAAGGCAAGGTCCGATCGCGAGTCGTCTAATCTCCAGTTCAGCTAGCTGTCCTCCTGCAAAGAAGAAGAAAGCACATGTTGTTCGACTTGTTCAAAGTGTAAGAACTCCACCATATGCTCCTTCGTCTTTCTTATTAACCTCATTCTCCTTATTGTCTTCATCCTCTTCCATTGCTAGTAGCAAGCCAAAGATAGGGGCTGACCGAGTGATGCCCCCCATTGTCTATGAAGAGGAAGGAGAAGAAAAAAACATGACGTCAAACCTGAGGGTCGGATTCCAGGAGAGGCAGCGTAAGTGCCTGTCCAAATCCATCACTGTCATTCATTCCTTTTCAAATAGACCATGCCCAAACCCTGCCTATTCAGAACCTACTCTGACTCCTACGCTAGTGCTAGAGCCTCCGTCTACCACTATAGATATCATTTATGAACCGAACGAGAAGCTTCCTTTTACTAAAAATATCGCTCATCATGAGCCAAGAAGGTCCTCTATCGGTTCGAACCATTTTGGCGAGGAGTCATTTGGAGGCATGGCTTCTTCTTTCTCCCATCCAAGGCCAGATTACATCCCTAGCTAAGATGAGATAGCTAAGCCGATGAGGCATATCCCTTCCTTCACATAGAGAGAGACTCCAGTACAAAATATAGGAGTGCTCTTTTAGGCCACTCAATCGATCTCGATTTAAATAGAGAATGATCCGGACGATCCTTCATGGCGCGCCTCCCATATAGTACTTCAAACACCGCCATTTCCTGTATCATGCCTATATAGGATTACATAGCCTTCGAGACGGTCAAAGTGGTAAGTCGTTCCCCCTTTCTATTTATTCTGCCTTAATTTTTTGGTGTCTTAACAATTTTCTTGCTACACCCTCAGGTGATAGCCAAGGTTCGGAATCTAATGCAACAACATGCTCAACTCTTATACCGGTTGGAGACAATCAAAACCATGAGGGCATACGTTGCTCATAACATGGACGACAATGATGACCTTCGTGCCAGGTTGGAGTTGATAGAGAGCGAGGTCGTTGTTGCTCGGAAGTTTGTTGAGAAAAGAGTCGGGCTATTGAGAAGGGCAGAAGAAAGGAAAAAGGCAGTTGAAGCTAAGGCTCGACAGCTAGCCGATGAGAGAGAGGAAATAGAGGTTGGCAAGATAAAAGCCAAGGAGGAGGTTGGACAGCTAAAGCAGGAGCTACAGGAGCTCTAGGCAGGGTTCGTCATTCAAAAAGAAAAACTAGAGGCTAAATATAAAAACAAGTGGACGACATGTTCTTCTATGGCTACCAGTGTTGTATAAAGAAACATGGTATCGCCGAAAACACGCCCAACTTTCCTTCAGGCAATGAGGATAAGGCTTTAGGCGACCCTGCCCAGGACGGAGGGAATACTTCAAGAGTCGGTCCCTCTAGCGAGCATACACTATTTTATAAATGTTTAATCTGGTCGCATGTGGTCGAGTACTAAAAAATTTGTAAAGACATTGAATATTTTATATATTTAAATATATTTATCTTTATCACTTTGCCTTTTTGTGCTTTACATATTTATTTTCACAAGCACATTTCATTGATAGTATTGCTTTAGATTGGATACATTCCAAAGGTGGAGCAGGGGTACGTCATCTAGTGTTTGAAGATGGTATGCCCCTGAGTCTCCAACCTTAGTCATAACATAGGGTCATCCCCAATTAGCCTGAAATTTTTCATCTCCTAATTCAGCTGTGTTCTCAAAGACTCTTCTGAGGACTAAGGTTCCTGTCTGAAATAATTGTGGCCACACCTTCTTATTGTAATGAGCGATTGTTCTCTAACGATAAGAAGCTATCCGGATAGCCGCGTTTTCCCGTATATCATCTACCTAATCTAAAACATTTTTCTAGTTCCTTATCGTTGTCTTTTTTATCCTGTATGATTGTTTTTGTGGTAGGCATGCCTATTTTGATCGGAATAACAACCTCCATCCCGTAGGCAAGGGCGAAAGGAGTAGGTCATGTTAGCCGTCTAGATATTGTCTTGTAAGCCCATAAGACTCCGAGCAGTTTGTCTACCCATTTTCCTTTGGATCTTTCTAGTCTTTTCTTTAGTGTAGCCAATAAGGTTTTGTTTATTGTCTCAGCTTGCCCATTGCTCTGAGGATAGCGAGGCGTCAAATATAGATTCTTGATGTTTAACCTTGAGTAGAATGTTTGGAAGAAAATACTATTAAATTGTGGCCAATTGTCTGCCACAATCGCTTATGAGACTCCGAACCGGCACACGATGTTTTTCCAAACGAACTTGGAGACGTCCTTGTCCTTGATGCTGGTGTATGCTTCTACTTCTACCCATTTGCTGAAATAGTCGATCACTACGAGCATGAATTTCTTTTGCGCTGTTGCGACGAGTAAAGGGCCAACTATGTCCATCCTCCATTGTGCAAATGGCTAAGGACTTGTGACTGGGTTGAGAGTTTCAGAAGGTAAATGGGGAATGAGAGTGTATCTTTGACACCGGTCACACTTCTTAACATAATTTTCAGCATATTGCTTCATGATAGGCCAATAGTACTCTTGCGTGTGAGCGCGATGTGCTAGGGTTCATCCGCCTGGATGATTGCCGCACACGCCTTCATGGAGTTTGACTAGGACATACTTAGCTTCCGAATCATTTAATCATTTTAGGTACAGACCTCCAAACAATCGTCTATAAAGCTGGTCATTGATTAAAGTGAAGTCGGCAGTCTATACGCGAAGTTTGTGCTTCTGCTTCTCGTCTTCTAGTAGTTTTCTTGTCTAGAGGTATTCCACGATGTCGTGTATCCAACCGAGGTTTGCCTCATCGGCACAACATACTGGCTCTAGTATGATTAAGGGCATGGTTTGGAGGTAGACGGGAAGCATCACTGCTTCTCTTATAGGGAGAGTGGAAGCTATTCAGGCCAAAATGTCTACCTTTGGGTTCTCATTTCGGGGTACCTGTTTAACAACCCACTCATCTAGTTTTTTCAAGTGATTTTCTACCATGGCGAGGTAATGAGCCATGCGTTCATCCTTTGCCTTGTACTCTTTCTGAATTTGTCCGATGATTAGTTGAAAGTCGCTTTGAATTTCCAACCTTATTGCAGCCAATGTTACTACAAGGTCTAGCCCAGTTAGGACAACTTCATATTCTACTTCATTATTAAAGGTGGAAAAGCTGAGACGGATAGCCTGCTCTAACAGTTATCCAGTTGGTGATTATAGGATCAGACCTACTCCGGAACCAGATGCTCAGACGCTCCATTTACATGAATGTGCACCAATGCTTTGTAGGGGACTCAACTGGATGTGTTGGTTTTTTAGGGAGTTTGGTTATAAAGTCAGCCATGACTTGTCTCTTCAATGCTAATCTTGGCCGGTATTTGATTCTATATTCACTCAACTTGATGGCCCATTTCAATATTTGCCCAAATAAATCCTGTTTGTGTAGGGTAGCTCGGAGTGGTTGATTTGTGAGCACGGTCACTTGATAAGCCTAGAAGAATGGGCGAAACTTTTGGGTCACGCTTTTCAAGGCTAGGACTGCTTGCTCCATTTTGGAGTACCGAGTCTCTGCGTCTACCATTGCTTTGCTCACATAGTAGACGAGCCTTTACTTTTTGTCTTGAATGTGCCGAAATAGGACAATACTAACCGCACAATCAGATATGACCAGATAAATGTAAAGTAGTTCGCCAGACTTAGGGCTGCTCAAAATGGGCGGTTCAGTGAGGTAGCGTTCGACTACTTTGAAGGCCTGCCTATATTCATCCGTCCAACCGAATATGCTCGCTCCCTTGAGTGTGAGGAAGAAGAGTCTCAATTTGTTCGTAAAATGGGCTATGAAATGCCCCAAAGAACTAGATAGCTTGTGAGGCGTTGCAACTCTTTTTTGCTACTTGGGACGTGTTTCAAGGACAACTTTTATCTAATCTGAATTAACCTCAATTCATCTTTGGGTCACCATAAACCTTAGAAACTTTCTAGCACTAATGCCAAAAGTGCACTTAGTTATATTGAGCTTCATGTTGTATGCTCGCATCAGGCGGAATGTTTCTTCCAAGTGCTAGACATGCTCAGCTTGGGTTCCATTTTTCACAACAATGTCGTCAATATATACTTCCATGGTTTGGCTGATCAAGGGTTTGAAGATCTTCATCATTAATATCAGATAAGTAGTGTCAACATTCTTGAACCCGAACGATATGACTTTGTAGCAGTACAACCCATGTGGTGTAACGGAGACTGTCTTCCCCTCATCTAGCTGGAACATGGGGATTTGGTGGTACCCGGAGAAAGCATTTATAAAAAAAAGCATCCCATGTCCAGAATTAGCATCGGCTATCTAATCTATCTGGGGTAAAGGAAAACTATCCTTTGGGTAAGCGTCATTCAGGTTGGTGTAATCAACACAAACTCGCCATTTCTCATTCTTTTTTGGAACGACCACCACGTTTGCTAACCAGTCTAGATACTTGATTTCTCTGATGAATCCGGCTGTTAGTAACTTGTCAATCTCTACTTGGATAATTCTTTGTCTATCCGAATGGAAATGACGAACCTTTTATCGGACAAGGCATGAGGATGGTATGACATTAAGCTTGTGAGAAGCCACATACAGATAGATTCCTGGCCTATCAGAGTGAGTCCAAGTGAAGACGTCTTTGTTTCATTGAAGCATGCTTTCGAGCAATTCCAATTCATCATGCGTGAATAGGGAGCTAGTATAGGTGATTTGATCATATGTCACATGAAAAGCACAATGGCTAGAGTGGATCAGCTGCAGGTGGATCATCCTCTGTCGGGTTCAGTAATTACTATTGCTCTCTTGTATTTGATGACTCCGGATGTGCCTCTTCGCTGGTTGGATGTCCAAAATCTAATGCCACTTGGTAGCATTGGCGCGCAGCTAGCTGGCTGCTAAGGAGATCGATTTGTTCCTCCTTGGTGAGGTAACTCACCATTTGATGGTATGTTGAGGGGATGACTTTTATTTTGTGAACCTAAGCACGTCCCATGATGGCATTGAAATGGGACAAATCCTCGAACACCGAAAATTGTACGTTCAGGGTGACTGGGCCAACTTGGATAAGAAATACAACGTCACCTTGAGAGGTCATTGTGGCTCCATTGAATCCGTATAGTATTCGCCCTAGATTTTCTAGGGCAAATGGTGAGCAGCCCATCTGCTTGTAGGCTGACATTTGTAAGAGGCCAGTTGAGCGACTTGGATCAATCAGAACCCTTCTCACGTTAAACCCACTTATTCCTAGTGTTAGGACTAAGGCATCTTCGTGTGGTTGTAATACCCGGCTAGCATTTATTGGAGAAAAGGTAATTATGTCGTCGATGGGGCGCATACTTCTTTCTAGAAAGTTGTGCTAAATTGAGCTAACTTGCTCTCTTATAAAGGTCGCGTGGAGTAACCTTTGTCTTTTCCGTTTGGAGTTGTATCTTACGTCCACAGGGTCTCCGTGAATGTAGTTGATGACAGCTCTGCAAGCTGTCAAAGACGTGGGGGCTTGGACGACTAGGTCTCGGGTTGTCTCTCTTTGCTCGCCAGTTGCATAGACATATTGTTTCAAGTATCTAACCCTAATTAGTCTTTCCACCAAGTAGTGGAGACTCCTGCATTGTTTGGTGGTATAGCCGTGATCTTTATGATAAGCGCATCTCTTGCTCCGATCCCATTTAGCCGGATCTGTCTTGATTGGCTCTAGCCACCTGAAGTCAAATAGATTACGGATCATTGAGAGGAGTTTCTTATATGGGATACTGAAGAGGGTCAAGCTAGCCTGGTTCTACTGTTGCTGGCCATCTCGCCCCTTGTTAGCTTACCTCGATTGGTTTGAGGGCTTAGTGTTTCCTGTCTGTTCTTGTCTGGTCAGACAATTGGTGACTAAGACCTACTGAGTGGCCGTTTGGACATCATCTTCAAGCATGTAGTACTTGTTTGCCCATCTGAATAGATCATCCATCGTTGCAGGCAGTATTATAGCGAGAGATTCAAAGAATGGCATACCCTGACAGATGCTTCGCTTGAAGATCTGTAGGATGGTGTCCATGCTGCAGGACTCTACTTGGAGCATAGCTTATCCGAACTGTTACATGAAGTTTCTGAGTGACTCGTTCTCCTACATCTTAATATTTTGCTTGTGGCGAGCTGAACATAAGTAGTGACCCATTAAGGCTTCTAATATATCCCGAAAATTGTTCGCGGAATTCTTCGGGAGACGGTGGAACCACAAGAAAGCCTGGCCATGTAAGCTGGCTGAAAAGACTTTACACAATAGTGCATCATTCCCTACATCAAGGGTCATAAGCTGCCAGAAGTGCATGATGTGATCAAACGGATCGCTTATGTCGTCATATGTCGTGAATTTTGGCACTATGAACCCCTTTAAGGGCTCATGGTTAATAATGTGGGGGTCGAATGGCGTGGAGAGCATGTTATCCAGCCTTTGGCTAACAGAGCCGGGTAGAACTCGATTTGTAGGGGCCCTTGCTTGTTGCTACCTTGGCGAATAAGAAGGCCACTCTGACATGATTGTTGTGACTGAGTGACTTAGATAGGCCTTAGGGTTTCTACCATGCTTGGTTTTCCCTCTATGCCTGGTGTTTGAGGTCTCAGTCAGGCCCGCATCACATCTAATAGACGTGACCTTCTGTCGCTCCTCCTCTTTGTTGATACCTGGGTAGAGTCAGAGTTTTCATCCAGTTGCACCTAACATGTTGGAAAAAACTTCTCCTCAAACGGTGTCTTATGACTACCAGAGGGGAACTCTATGTTCCTAGGGAAAGATGCCTCATCAGTCCGTCTTGAAGCTGTTTGCTAGCTTTGAGGTTGCTGACTTTGAGAGGGGCTCGATGATGACATCTAGGCATGCAACTCCTCATTCTCTTCTTTGAGTCGCCTCATTTTGCGGAGTAGAGACTACATTTTCTAATCACTCTCTTGCTGGCATCTTTCGATGTTTTCGTGCCAATCAAAGTAGCCCTCATTGCCCATAGCTGATGATCAACTTCTGAAGGGTGTTGACATCCTTAATCGTTCCCACATACAACGCCAATGTTGATGCTAAGTCAACTAAACTCAGGTCCGTCTAGCTTTGCTGAAGTCAGGTAGACTTGTTCCCTACTTTGTGCTTCTTGAAAGATCCATCTAGCAGCACCAGAATCAGACGGACTTCTTTCCTGTAAAAAAGAATGTCCAGACTGGTGGTTCGGGCACACCCCTCCAAAGCTTAAGTTAGACAAGAGTAGTGCTGGCTATTTTTTAGAGAGAGTGAGTTTTCTCGTGCACGTACCTTGTTCATGCTTTTTGGAGGGTTTATATAGAGTTGAGGACATTGCCACTGTAGTGCTGACTAAGCACTCTAACCTTCTTTTGTAATGATGATTGTCCTGAAGGCGGTAGGGCAATCATCATAGTTAAGGGAGGCTGGCAGGTGCCATCTGCTGACGTGCCAAGATCTCGGACTGTGCAACTGTCTGTCTTTTCAGCCTGTTGACATTTGGGATTGTGTGCAGCAATTAATTGACATGGACTTGTGGTATAATGGAGTCCCGTCAGCCGCTCAAATGTCAAGTGTGAATGATCACGCATGCCAAAGGTCTTTAAGATGTGACTGGACAATCCTTTCCGTTTGGGAGTTCAGACTCCCAATGTCATCTAGGCCTATTGGGGGAAGGAATCCTCTCACTTCTAGTGCCAGATGGATCTTAACTTGATTTGGACACAACGATCTGAATGGGTTTCATACTTATCCTGGACGGTCAAAGTGTTTGAGTTGGGAAAGGACATGTGGAAGGGAATCCCTCACAGAGCCATCCGCACTTTGTAGGGTGGGGCAACTATAAATGTAGCTACATAAGCAAAATGAAATCAATGAAATGGATGCATTCTCATTTAACTCAAAAACTTACCATTTCTAGAAAATTCGAAGCAGTAGTCACTAATCCCTTTATTTTCTAAAACAACTACAAGGTTTAACATAATATTATTTCCCTGGAGATTAAAACAAGAGTTGTAGCATCATTCCTCTCAAAAGCACTAAATGATTAGATAATCCCATTATAAGTGCAGAAGAATCCTATAAGAGATATCCTGCCAATCAATAAGTAGACTTCATAAAGCTCTAGTCACACTAAAGGCAATTAAAGTATACAAAAATTCACAACCAGCTTTGGGTATGTAACATGGAATAGATTTTGATTTAAGCAAATTCATAACTTTTGTAGTCATCAAAGTATTGTATGGTTGAACCTTTACAAGCCCTTTAAAGGAGTAACATAATTGGTCTATAGGAACATTAAAGGCTCGAAGGGCCAATAACAAGTTGGATAACTATGAAAAAAAAAATATGATTTGTTTACATCATAGATATTTCTTGTCACACCCAAGTTCATTGGAGTCCACCAATCCCCTACATATCATCAATTGAACAAATTCACTATTTAAAACAGTTTTATTAACACAAACAATATACCTATCAATAACAACAAAAATCACAAGTTCTACAATCTAACCAAGTAACAACAAATATAGGCAAACAAGGATGACCTTCATTCATGGTAAAGACCAATCAAATTAAAAAAGCACTTGGTTGAGACCTATATCATAGTGATCAAGTTTATACAAATAATTCTAATGATTAACAAAAATAATAACAAAACCAATTGAACTGACCAACCAGACATCTACACATAACAAGGTTAGGGGGCTACACTTTTTTTTTTTGGTATGAGATAGTATCTTGAGAACTACGTCAGGTGAAAAGCTATAGGTTGAAAAGGAAAATAAAAAGGCAAAATATAAATTATCAATATTTGGAAAAATTATTTTTCACTACCTAAGAGTTGCTTATATATGTGTTTCTTTTTCTTGTCACACTCTTATGTATTATGACAATAAGAATTGTGTTCAGATTGTCATCTCACTAGTCATCACGTTCAACATGACACTCTTTATGCCTTTTGTTCCTTCTTCCATACAAATCTTGTTTACCAAGTTGCATCTACTTCTGTGTTTTGAATTTTTAGTTGGCAAACTCTCGATGCTTCTTTTAACTGCATTGTAAGTTTGTAGGGGAATATTAAAGTTATTTATTTCCTATATTAGAGTTATTATCTTTCCTTTCAGGAGTAATGGTAAAATAGTCCTTTTATTATTATTTTTTTTATTGTAAACGATTTAAACTCTATTTGTATTTACAATTTTTCAATAGATCATAATAAGAAAATCTAAAGTTTCGTTTTCTTCCTTTTCTCTTTGCTTTGATCTTGTAATTTCAACCATGGTCAATAACGATTTTAAACACAAAGCTGGAACCAAAACCATTGTCACTACTGTGATTTTGACTAAAAAAAACAATCGTGACATGATGGGTAACCATTAATTTGGTAAATATTTTGGGAAGACATTTAGGTGGCGTTTGTTTTTTTGGCTTAATTCTAAATAGAACTTATTTTTAACTTAATACTAAATAGTGCTTAATAGTATTAAGTATTAAGTTGTTTGTTTTTTTAATATTTTATTTCTATTAAGTATTAAGCTGTTTGTTTTTTTATATACTAAAAACCAATATCTTAATATTTTAATGCATTAAAAAAAATATAATTTAACGTATTTCTAAAAAGTTCAAAATAATAAAATTATTATAATAAATAATTTATCATTATCATTCTTACAAAAAATTATTAATATGTTTATTTTTTATATAATTAAAATAAAATATTTAAACTTAATAATATGAAAAATAATGGATTGATAAAACCTAAATCAAATTAAAGAAAAAACATAACAATTCAAGTACATATTTTCAAATATCCGAAGACATCACATTTTATGTTAATATCTAAACATTGCATTTCTTACAATGGTAAAAAGCTAAAAATGACAAGTTAACTAAACACTTGAAAAAGTTCATTTGCGATTTGGTCTCGGAACTATTGCATGAATTCTTGATCAGATGCTGTAAAAAAACTGCTTGTAGTTGAGTTTTGATTTTGATTTGCATTGTCACTTTCCAATTCCACTTCATTGTCATATTCAGAAAATAATCTATCCGCAACTGATATTTGTCGAAGAAAATTGTGAATGGAGAAGCATGTCATGACAACTTTTGTTTTAGTAAACGAATAAGGTGCCATTCTCTTCAATATTGGGAAACGCGCCTTAACAACACCAAAAGCACGTTCAATGACATTTCTTAATCTTGCATGACATTGGTTGAATATCTCCTCTTTTCCTACAACTTTACCACCACTACGAAAATCACTCAACCAATAGTGCACATTACGATATGGTGCCATAAAACCTCGAGTGTGCGTGTATGCTGCATCTACTAAATAATATTTTTTTGGAAAAAAAAAGGATTGAGTTGATTATTATAATGAATAAATACAAATTATAGTAAATAAAATGAAAATAAAATATTTACCTGATGGGGGCATTGGAAAATTATGTTGCGGGTTACGGATAGTTCTGTCAAGACTCTTGAATCATGAGTTGTTCCTTCCCATCCAACAACAACAAACCTAAATATCATGTCAAAATCACAAATTGCCATAACATTCTGAAAACATTCTCCTCTCCCACGACCTCGATAAGGTACTTGTTGATTAGTAGGAATACATGCATGGATAAGAGTTCCATCAATTGCACCAACAACATCCTACATTGTAATAATTCTTTAAAATATAAATAATTATTTTTATATGAGAATAATACAAATATGATATGAATAATTAGAAATAATATACCTTAAAAATTTGTCTTAGCCGACGATTGGAGATACCATTTGAACTATCATTGAATGATGGAGGAGTAATCATCTCTTTTGAGAAATTCACCATGGCCACTAAAACGTCATGGAAGTATTTGTGAATTGTTTGACTTAAGTGTTGGAATCTATTCTTAATCAATCGATTCCGAAGATTATGACTAATAGTCATAAGAAACATGGTCATTTTCTCTTCAACATTCAAATGTTTACTGTCAACAAGCCATCCTTTTTCTCGAAACATGTGACATAGAGAAATAAATCCATGTTTTTCCATCCGCATTAGTTCATAACATGTGCTAGATGAACCATCTAAAAGCTCTTGAATGAAAAGTGAACCTATAAATGATGAAGTAGAGACTCGTTCCTTATTAATGGATGAGTCACTTAATAATTTGAGCAACAACACAACCAATCTTTTTTTTAAAACTCTTGTCACTTCTAACTTTGTATCTTCATCTTCACTTGATGATGATGAACTTGAACTATTTGAGTGATGTGAAGGATTCTCCATAAGAATATCTATTATAAAAAAACAATAGTTATGAAATAAAAGCATAACAATATAATCAAATAATTATAACAATGTATGAGCAACAAATATCCAAAACAAATATCCATAAAATGTAGAGAGAGTCTTATAATTGGAAAAGTTTAAATATATCAAATATCCAAAACAAACAAACCAAATGTACCAAATTAAAATCATCATATAAGTCATATACCCTATGCATTCCACAAATCTAAAACAAATATTTAAAAAGTTATTTTCGCAAGCTTTGAATCCATCTCATTCGCTCTTCGTCACTTTCCATCTCCATCCACACCTCTCTGTACTCTTTCTTCTTGCAAAATGCATTAATTGCTACATAGTATAATGGATCCTCATAAGTCAAGAGCCTCTTCAAAATCTTCATGCATTCTTTGATTGAGGGTCCTTCAAAATTCTCCAACACATTCACTATTCTATTCATTTCTTCTTGAGTTTGCTCTTTTTTTCCTTTCTTTTGTTTTTTCTTAAAACCTTGTGCTTCATCATTAGTATTTCTTGGCAAATCCTCATCTTCTTCTAAACTAATTGAAGTTTCGCTAGGCATAAATGTAGAATGTGTTGATGATTCCTCAGCCCTAGAAGCTATCACTCCTCCAGAGCTCCAATTTTTAGACCCAGTAGCTAATACTCCTCCAAACAATGTCTCTAATTCTTCCACATTTGATAATGGTTTAAAACGGAATTGTTTAGCTTCTGGATATTTCTATTTTACAAGATAAACAACAAATTAGTCATGTATACATATATAAGACAATTATTTTTAAAATTCACTCAAATCCATAAAAAAACTACCTGTAGATATTCCTCCCATTTTTCAGCTGGCCAATCAAAAGTTTTGGTTACAGAGTTGTAACCATGTCCTGTCATAGTCATCATTTTACTCCAAATGAGATATTGTCTTTTCATGTAATCCCACCCATTCTTAAGTTGTTTTGAAGTATAACGTTTTCCAGGTAACTTCTCCAACTCTTCAGCAATTCGAGGCCAAGCACTAGACTTTAAACCTCTACCTAATCTAAAGCCTTTGTTTGCCTCTTGAAGACAAAGATCAATAAAGTGCTTTCTTTGGATAGGGTCAGTCCAATTTGCCCTACTAATCTCAACATTTTGACTCATTACTATACAAAAAACCAACCAACATTAATGATTAATTTTCAATTTTCAATTAGAGACAATAAATATATAGTTTGGATGATGGAAGAATAGACAACAAATATCAATCCATTCACATGTAAACATTCTATGTAGAAAATGAATTCTTCTAGCATAAGAAACATTAAAACAAGACAAATTCTTAAATTCAAGATTTCTCTATTTATGTCAGCTTTTCTTTTCTTAATTGTTATTTTCCTGTAAACAAGACTAGATTAGGAAAAAAAAAAAAAGGAATTCAAATTCTATTTGCTTTTCTTCCCTTTGCCCACATTTTCTAATGCAACCAAACATGGGCTAAATTTGTAGAAATGGAGCAAACAAAAAATGAAGATATTTGTTGGATAGCTAAATTTAATTCTCTAGAAAAGGAGGATGTTTTAGACTGCATGATCTAGATTGCAGACTGACTGGGTACTAATTTAAATACCAAGCAATTATTTTATCAATTTAGTTCGTGCTATTCTTCCATGTCAGAGAGGGAACAGGATAAAATTCTACTTCCTGGCTATTTTCTGTAAGGGTTTCTTAGGATTTGATTTAGTGACAGGAATTTCTAGGGATCTTGAAGACTGTTACTAGACCTTGATAATGGTCTAAACTGTAAAACCATTTGTCCTAGCCTGAAAATGATAAATAAATAAATAATCTCTACGAAGATAACTAACAAAATATAATCTGCATTTTCCTTTTTTTGAATTGTTTAGTATACAAGGCGGGTAGTCGAAACTCATTCATTGAACTATGTTAGATCTGTTAGAATATTGTACCCATAAGGTGGGACTACAGTTTTGTTAACTACTATATCTGTTAGATGTGGCATCAGGGGTTAAAACTATACTTTTCCTATTCTAAAAATTTTGAATTCTCTTCACTTCTTTTAATTTATGAAATTCATGATGCAACATGCAAGTACTACTCGAGTATTTATGTGTAATTTCAACCTGTATGCAGTATTTAGAAGAACTGAAAATGAAAACTCAGACCAAGGCAGAAGAAGCTAAAGAAAAACTGAAGAAGATGAGGAAGACTTGGAGCTGCCCATTGTGAAGCAAAGAAAGAACAGGGTAGTAATAGCGTGGATGGTTGATGCATGATCTTCCAAGATGTGATCTTCGATCACAGACCCTTTTGACTAGAAAAAGAAATTCGTGAATAATTAGATGAGTGGGAAGTGTTAATCTTGTTATGTTTTTGTTTGAAGTTGCACATAGACACATGGTGTAGTCACAGGCTTGTGTGTATGCTCTTATAGATGTGTATTCAAGCTATTGTTCCAGTGTTACGTGGGGACTCATTGCAGTTTGGGAAGTGTGAGAAAATAAAATGGATGGAAAAAAAAAGAAGGAAATAATATTAATTTTAAATTTTGTAATATCATTTAACATAAGAATGATCCAAGTATTCTTATGTTATCTATTAAGATTTCATAAATACTTTTCCTATTCTAAAAACAGGAAATGTTATGATAGAAACAAATATGTCCTTATATCCAGTTCCATGGAAACCTGGAACGATCAAAGATACAGCAAGAATATTGTTGATTTTTCAATCCATGTTCGGAGCAGTGATATGTTAAAGGGGATTTACCATTTCAACAATTATCCACTCCTAGTTCTACTCTAATTTTATTGTTTTTGTTCTAAAAGACTTCAGAATTGCTGTGGAAAGTATAACATAGTCAATATTAGATAATTTTTCTTGCAACCAACCGATAATACAGAATCAGAACTATGAATTTGGTGGAGGATTTTTTTTCTCTTTAATGTGATGTGGGGAATTTTTGCTTGCTGTGACATAGACTCAATGTTACTTTTCCAAGTTGTTTTTGGGATAACTGCTTCACCTCTTGTAAACATCTTACTCATTTCTTCTTGCAGGAAATGAGCTGAATCACAGGAGTTATGTTCCTTTGGGGCCATCTACTGACCATGGGTGTGAAGAACTACCTCTACGCACATAACCTAACAATCAATCCAGATTAACAAGCTGGCCTCATAAAGGGGTTTCATTGTTGAGCAATCGTTTAAAGCTACCTCTAAGATGTGTATAGTACATGACTATGCTGCATGGACACCCTGATACTTGATTAATCACCCCTGGGCCATGATGACTGTGATGTATTAATAGTGTGTATACAAAATTATTTTCTGAAATGGATTGTGCTGGTGGACAAGGTTACTAATGGCAACCAGAATAGTGCTTGGTAGCCTGAGCTGTAAATGACTGAGATGTTGAGATGCTTACAGGGGAATTAGAGAGGACAAAAATAGAGATGGATGAGATTAGAGGAAGGGAGAATGAAGCTCAAGTTGAAATAGCACTGCTGAAATCTGAGCTTCACAAAGGGAGGTCAAAAATTGCAGTAGCAAAGGCAACTAAAGCTTGTAGCAAGAGAGCTTAAACATGCTAGTGCTATTAAATGAGACGAGTGCTTCCAAACAAAGCATGAATGGTGGAACACATTATACAGTATTGAACATCCCCCATTAAAGACTCAGATTTCTGTAACAAACAAGATGAAAATGAGTAAGCTTGTAGCAACATTATTCCACTAGTACTAGACTTGGGTTTGAATTTATTTTGCACAAACGTTTGACTGGATTTGATGGTGTAAAAAAATACTGGCTTAACAAGAAACCCATACTGGATTATTACAGATGAGGCACACAATAGCATCCACTATGACAATTTAAAAATCCATAGCTCTCCCACTTCAAACCCAAATTGAATCATTTTCACTCAACTAGAACTCATTGTTTTTATAACATCAAGCTTAGCCACCAAAGTTCCCCCTACAATTCCATGAACAATCTTCTGGTGGATGTTCCCATCATGAAGTTGCAAAGGAAATATTAAACAAAACTAAGAAGCAAATATAACCAAAAGAATACGCAACAGCAGAATAAGCAGGCTTCCTAAACTAAAATAGCAAAAACAGAGTAACCTTAGAATTCAAATTGCCACCACTTGTTAGAGAAAATTTAATTCGAGAAACAACAAATTTAATTAGAGAAAATTTAGCACCTGTAACTTCAAGTTCACCATAAACAAGCTTGCTTCAGGATTTAGGCATGTTTATTGGATTAAAATACCTAAAGTTGTGCTTAAGAAAAAGGACGTGTTTGGGCAAACCTAGACAGCCAAAGTTGGACTGGCAGTGTTATGTGAGGCTTGATAGTCTATCCTGAATGGAGACCTGATCCTACATGTGCTGGACTAAGTAACTGATCCTGATTTCTGCATGATTGGGATCTAAGTTCAAACTTCAACTACTAATATTTTCTTTTTCCCTTTAGTAATCACTTTTTTTTTCTTTTTTTAATTTTTCCAAAAGACCATTCGGCACAATTTTCATGCAAAATTAGCGAGAAGCTTTCACTTATTCATCCAACATGATGAGAAGAAAATGTCACGTCCAAAACCACAGACCCTCGGAATCCTGAGCATGACTGTTATTTCATAGATCAAGTCTCACCTATAAGACAAATGACCCAAATAAACTACTATGGGCTTGCTAATGGAAAACTGCAGCCAGGGAAAAGATAGCTCAGATCAACTAATGACCCTCAAACATCAAGCTAGACCAAACTGCAAAAAAGTCCCAATTATAACTGAATCGAATACGTAAATGCCAAACATAATAAAACCTAAGCTCAATACAAATATTCATGGTGTAAAAGTGACATGTACAATTCTCAAGGTACATCTGTAACAATCAATCCAACTGAACACTCCTTATTTGTTTGGTCCTTACCTGAAATGTGGCAAGCATTGGGGATGAGTTCAACTGCTCAGATAAAACCAACTCTACAAAACAGACTCAAAGCATGGTAATGTTTCAAAACCACCCTAGAACTCTCATGTGATTTAAGAACTCTCATGGGCATCCTAACAAACAGTTTGAGCGCAAATGCTCTACCCAACAAACTATAATATGAAATCAATAAGATTAAACCCAAAATTTTTCTTCCTTAAAAAATAACCCAACAAACCACAAAAATCGCAACAATCAAACAAACCCAAAATAACAATGAGACAACAACCATATCAAACGGGCTCTAAATAACAAGATATCACCAAACAAAGTTTTTCTTCCTTAAAAAATAAACGGACCTGCAAACACGTGAACTCAAAACCCCTAAACAGAGCACTTGCATATGTGAACCAGAATAGAGAGTTTTAGGGAGAGAAGTACTGGGAAATGAGACTCGAATGCTCCATTGAAATCCTAAAACCCAAAATGAATTTGGGTTGAGGGTTATCTTCGATCAAATCAACGATGTTGAATGAAAGAGGAGCTTCTTTCCAACTGTGTAGTCTCAGATGGAGAGCGATGGAGGAGGTGAATGAAGAAATTGTCGCTTTGGGGATGAGGATCGCTGTTGCAGAGAGCTACAAGGATGGGTGGGTAGGTTTGGGCGTCGAGTTCAATCGTATTTGGTAAAGGTTTAAAAAATTGGCTTTTTCTATTTCATTTAGACAAAAATTTTAAAAAGTCATTAAAAATTAAAAAAACAAACAGCCTAAATTTTGAAAGCAAATTGCTTTCAGCAAAAAGCCAAAAAAACAAACGCCACCTTAGATTCATAACCTTTTTTCTTTTTTCTTTTTTCCAATTAGATTGTGCCAAACTCACTTATTTTCCACACTCGTATCTTCCCATTGAAGACGACATTTAGTTTTTCCTTGACATACAAAATCACGGAGGTTGCCATTTTTCACCTGCACTTAAACATTAAAACATTGGAACAGTATTTTTATTTCATTATATCATAGTCTAGTCCATAAAATACAAGCATAGGCATCTTCAGATTGTATCAGCTAAGTATGATTATTGTTATTGTTCCAATGCAAATCACCCATTTAGGTGTATCGCTCAGCCTTGTATTTAACTTCTGGGTGGCGAATATCATCCTGGCTCTGAACCAATCGAATCTCCAAGCTGCTTGACTGTGGATCAAATCCAATTTTTAAATAGTCAGCCAATGTCCTCTTCAGAAGCGCCTGCAAAATATAGATAACAATGTGATCACAAGTTTTTTAGTTCAAAATCTGTTTCTGAAATAAAATCCCAATTGCATATTTACAATTTCAGCATTCATGGTTCTTGTCTGCCGAATTCTATGCAATAATAATCCCATTCAGGCACTCAAGGAGAATTTAGATCAGCTTGAAGTTCCAGCAACTAGTTTCCTCCAGGTTGATATCAGATTAAAGGCTATCAAGAGCTCTGGAATATAAATGTGCAACCTTTGACAATATGATATGGGTCTGTATTATGTTCTAACAAAAATGCTGAAATAGGATATTAGGAAAGATGGGCCCAAACATGTTTTGGATAAGGAACTTAAAGATGGTGATTGTAGCACATTATAGTACATGCATTGGTCCTTAATATCATGCTCTAAACAGATTTTTGTTGAAAGCAAGTCAACATGAGTGTAATGCCTGGAGTGTGTTTGAAATCTTTGTCATCGTGGTAATAAAATTCCAAGATTTTAAATTTCTTTTAAATGTCATCCATACACTTGAATGTTAAACCTACATAAGGAAAGCACATTCGAAATCTTGTGAACATTTCTGCCTAACTGCTAAAAGCTTTTGCTTTTAGTGTTACATCACATCACAGATTTTTAACCATGAAAGTGATGAAGAAATAAAGAAAACAGAAGAAGCACAAAGACAATAAAATAAGTCGAAAAAAATTCCACCCTAGCCATTGTCATCAATCAAACTATTTCCTCCTTCAAGGCTTTAGAACAACAATATAGCCTTGTCCTTGAACTCAAGATCCCAATGAATCAGCGAGACCATCAAGAACCTCACAACTAAGGTGAGAATATTACTTAAGTAGGTATAGGAAAGGCCAAATAGATAGCACCATAGATATCTCAACTCAGGAGGAATGAGAAATTTACTAGTCTGCCTAAAAACACAAACTGAGTGTATTAATTGTAAACAGAACTAGACAAATTGAGACATTTCTCAGAAACGTTCAAATGCTTCTTTTGAATCTTTTCAATTCACGGATCTCCTGTATTTTTAATTCAAGAAGTACAAGCAACTGATTAGTGGGTTGTTTCATAAAATGGTCAGTAGTTTTCATATAAGAGTCAGCAACACTCCCTCCCCATCCCATCAGGAGCCTTTTTTTTGTTGCTAGTAATGTAAGTTCTTCTAAGAGAAGGTTCCTCAAACCATACTTCAAAAGACTTCTAGAAAAACTCAAGATTCCTTCATCCACACTCTTGCTTAATATTGAGGTCTAGAAATCTTCAAAGACAATGATGTTCTACTTAGATGACTTCTCAATCATAGAAAAACAAAGGAGAAGAAAACCATATTGTTTGTCATTACAGAAGCACTGAGCTCCTAAACTACCCCTTGCAAATCCTCCCTTGACATATGGTTATAAAATTTCCGATATGGTTTATCAGCAGGATGGCAACATAAACACCAATTCATACAGTGGCAACCTTACAACAATACTTCAGAACCAACCCCTGGGTTTGCAAGCTATAGGATCTTTCACTTCCACTCTGCGCCACAACATGCACACACATATGAACTCTTGTCTTAGTATGTTCTTCAACAACCATCTTAATGCCTTATGATCTCAGATTCATTTTATTGCACAAACAAGTCAAAGCTGAAAGCGATTAGACACCAGGAACTTTGTGCATAAAAAACATGACTATGTTTGTCAATATTGAATTATAACTGAGAAATTTCTGGTCCAATCTTACCACATTTTCTGGTCCAACAAGATAACTGAGAAATTTGATAAAAATAAGATTTAACTTCCCAGAGAATTTATCCCTTGCTTAACCACCACCTTAAATCAAGGCCCAAAGAATAGCCTAAGTTGTATGCGGAACGATCATTACTGAGATGATTTTGAGACCCAATTTTTTTCAGTTACAGCAATCAATTGGCTGATAGAGCCAAGTTATGGACACTAAGATCAAGCCATTGTCAAGTTGGACCATTCTGTCAAGCTCATAGAACCTCCAAAGCCAATGTGAAATGCCTATATATTTATGTGGAAAATCATAAAACATGTGGGAGATTTGATTTAATGCTATAAATGGGATTTTGTGATCTGATTTAGTGGAGTAAATTGGGGGCATAGAATCAGCTGAATCAATGTTTTTAATTTAGTTTTTGTTTTTTTATTTTTCCTCTTGCATATACTCAAGAGTAGCCCTATATATATGTTGTAATCCTAAACTTCAAAGATATAGAGGAATGATTTTTTTCTCTAAACTTTCATGGTATCAGAGTCAATTTCCTACTGGAAGTGATACATTTATTTTTGGTACTAGAAGTGATACATTTATTTTTTGGTTCAAGTATCAGATTTTTTTTTTTTTTTTTTTTTTTTTTTCTGGAACTATGAGGCTGCTGGTTGGAGGATTGGATGTCAAGAATCAGAAAGGAGGAAAATTTTAGATATTCTTCATAATAGGTATCAATGCCTCCATTTCAAGTCTCACCTCATGGCACCAGTGATAATCCTTCACTGCACATCACCACTCATAAACTAAATGGACTGAATTTTCTTAGATGGTCTCAGTCCATTAAATTGTTTATTCATGGGAAAGGGAAACTAGGATATTTGAACGGTACAACAAAGGCCCCAAAAGAGGATGACCCAAGCTTTCAAACATGGGACTCAAAAAATTCCATGATCATGGCCAAGTTAGTGAACTCTATGGAGCCGAAGATAGGTCGGACTTACATGTTTTTACCAACAGCAAAAGAGCTCTAGGAAGTGGTTATGGAAACTTACTCTGATCTTAGGAATTCAGCATAAATCTTTAAGTTGAAATCAAAGATCTGTGAGATAAAGTAAGGAGATCAAGGTGTGACTAAATATTACAACATTTTGAAAGGTCTTTGGCAAGAAGGGGACTTATTTTATGGATTTGAATGGGCATGTGCTGCAGACACTGCCTATTTTAAGAAGATGATAGAGAAGGAACGAGTGTTTAAGTCCCTTGCCGGATTGAATAAAAGAATTAGATGAAGTCCGTAGATGAGTCCTTGGTAAAGAGTCCTTACCCTCTATCCAAGAAGTGTTTGTTGAGGTTCGAATGGAAGAAAGCCACAAATCAGTCAAGATGGGAGGCTCTTCTTCAATCATTCAGGAGAACTCAGCACTTGTTGCAATTGAAGCTGCTGCCAGTGCTGATGCCAATGCTGGTGATCAAGGGATCTCAAAGAAAGCATGAGGTAAAGGGAAAATAAGGTGTGATCATTGTAACAAACAAAGGTACACCAGAGACAGACACCTGCTGGAAGCTGCATGGGAAGACACAAAATCTGAAAAACAGTGGCAGATTTCATGAGAGAAATGGCCAAGGCATGCAGACTGCAACTGAGAGTCCAAAACCATAACTGAAGCATCTCCATTCAGTAAAGAAGAGCAGGAACACCTATATAGGTTATTCAATCAGTCTTCGTCTTCTAACTCTTTATCATCCTATTCTTTACCATAAACAGGTAAATCTCTTAGTGCTTTAAGTGTTCATTCTAAAAATTTTACATCATGGATCATAGATTATAGTGCTTTTGATCATATGATGAGCTTGTTAAATTTGTTTTTGACATAATCTCCTTGTCTAGGTAACCAAAAAATTAAAATTGTGGATGGATCATTTTCATCCGTTGTAGGGAAGGTTCAGTCCCTATTTCAAAAAATTTGACTTCTAAAGTCATTCTTCATGTCCTTAATTTGTCATGCAATCTTCTTTCTATTAGTAAACTAACAAGGGACATGAACTGTGTTGCTAAATTTTTCCCATCTAATTGTGAATTTCAAGACCTATACTCGGGGAGGACAATTGGCAATGCTAAGGACATTGATGACTCTATTACCTTATTGAGGATCCTATCAAGAGTAGATAAGCTCAAGTTGCAAGTAATGATGCTTTTTCTTCCTCTATTGAACATCAAATAATGTCATGGCACCGTAGGTTAGATCATCCTAGTTTTTCATATTTAAAACTATTGTCTCCATCTTTGTTTAAGAACAAAAATCCTTTAATGTTTCAATGTGAGGTATGCCAACTATTTAAACATCATCATGTCTACTTTCCTACACGACCTTATAAAGAATCTAGGCCTTTTGCATTGATACATAGTGACATTTGGGGACTCTCATGCGTGGTGACCTTAACCGGAACTAGGTGGTTTATCACTTTCATAGACGGCCACACTAGAGTTTGCTAGATTTATTTATTAAAGGAAAAATCATAGGCAAAAAGGGTTTTTAAAATTTTCCATACTATGATAAAAACACAATTTCAAACTCAAATCCAAGTACTTCAAATTGATAATGGAAAGGAATATTTTAACTCTATTCTTAGAAATTATTTACTTACAAATGGGATCATACATCAATCTAGTTGTTTTGATACCTCATAACAAAATGGGATTGCGAAGAGGAAAAACTGTCACTTAATGGAGATTGCTAAAGCCATGATGTTTACATCGAGGGTTCTTAAAAATTTTTAAGGAGAAGTTTTACTTAATCATTTTTCTAAGGTTTATCCTCATACAAAAATATCTTCTTCAATTCCTCTAAAATTTGTGGATGTACAACATTTGTTCATATTTGCAGGCAGATTCTAAATACAGTAGAATATATTGTATATAAAGTGCTGGTAGATTCTAAATAATTTTACATTTATTTCTTTCCTTTTTCTTTCTTTAGTAAAATTGATTTATGTGAGAGATTATATGATAATAGGTGGTAGGTGAATAAGATCCCTAATTTATGAGAGATATTTTAGGGGAATCTAATCCCCAATTGTGTATAAATAGGATGTACATATCGTATTCTAATACAATTTTTAAGGAAAGTAGAATTTATTTCAAATTTATTTCATGGTATCAGAGCTAAGACTCTCTTTTGCATCCTAAGTTTTTTGTTTTCTTAGCCTTAATTGCTGCTGAATTTCACAGCATTTATATGACCTTCATTGATAGCAGCAGAAATTGTTGATGCACATCTCCTTCCATTGAATTTTATATGACCTCATAAAATTTCCCCCCCTCTCAAATTTACAAAATTATTTCTGATTTGCTCCAATATGTTCGATAGATCATAAATCATCCGATCTCCAAACTTTGCTCGCAACTTGACTAGCAATAACCCTTCTACAAAATATTAAAATCTGCAAAATCCATTCAAACTCAATGGTCACAATTATTTGGAGTGGCTCAAGTAGTGCGAACACTTTTTAAGGGAAAAGGAAAACTGAATCATCTAATTGGACCTGTTCCAAGTGAAGACAATCCAAAGTTCATTGCATGAGATGACGAGGACTCAATGATTATGTCATGGTTGTGGAATTCAATGCAACCAGAGACCAGCGGCACATGCATGTTCTTGACAACGACTAGAGATATTTGGGAGACTATTAAGCAAACATACTCCAAAGTGAGGGATGCTCCCCACATCCACGAAATAAAGACCAAGATTGGTGCTACCAAGCAAGATACTTTTGTTGTTACCAAATACAATAATATCATGAAAAGCTTATGGTTGGAATTAGATTACTATCAAAATATTAAGATGAACTGCAGCAAAGATGCTGCCATGATGCTCAAATTTGTTCAAAGGGAAAGGATATTTGAATTTTTGGTGGGTCTTAATGTGGAATATGATCAAGTCAAGGTTAAAGTCCTTGGAAAGGAAGATCTCCCTCACCTAACTGAAGTCCTCTCCATTATAAGAGCAGAAGAAGGAAGGAGTGCTATGCTTGACACTCCAACAACAGAAAGTCCAGGTCTTGTCACCATGAAGCCAAACTCCACACTGTCAAACAACAATTATGGAGGAAGTGAAGTGTCTAGATCACCAATCAACAAAGATGGCTTGTGGTGTGTATATTGCAAAAAACCAAGGCATACCAAGGAGACTTGTTGGAAACTCCATGGAAAGCTGCAATCATTTGGTAGAGGGAATGGAAATCGATATGCTAATCTAGATAGTGAAATGGTCAAGCCCATATTGTTCGATCTGAAGAGAATTCCCAACTAGAAATCTTAACTTCTAATGATTCAAATGATGGTAGATTGAACGAAGAAGAGATTGAGAGGCTTTGTAGCCTTCTAACTTCAATGGATAAGCCTATTGCTTCATACACATCATCTTTGTTTAGGGCATCCATCTTCTTCTTTGCTAAAAAAAATGTTTCCTATATTATTCAATAAATTGGATGTTAATGGTTTTCATTGTGAGGTTTGTCAATTAGATAAATATCATCATGTTCCATTTCCTTTAAGTAATACAAATTCAACATTCCTTTTCCCGTTAATTCATACTAATAATTGGATCCCTCTTGAGTCCCAAGTCTTTTTGAAGCAATGTGGTTTATGTCCTTTATCGATGATTGTACTAGGGAATTGGTTATGCCTCATGAAAAACAAGTCAAATGATAGTTTTGTGTTTTTTGTCTTTCCCAAAATGGTTAGCACGTGGTTTAGAGTTAAAATGAAAGCCATTAGATCATATAATGGGGAAGAGCACTTTAATCAAGTGTTAAGTTCTTTTCTTGAAAAAGAAGGGATTATACACCAATCTTCATGTACTAATTCCCCACAAAAAGTGGTGTGGCTAAACAGAAAAATAAACATCTATTAAAAATCACTCAAGCCTTACTTTTTCAGACAAATATGCCTAAATCATATTAGGGAGAGGTTGTCTTAACTGTAGCTCATTAAATTAACTAACTATCCCCAAAAGTGCTTGAAAATAAAACTTTATTGGACGCACTCTCAAAATTTTTCCACATTTCTATAGCTTCGGTAAACTTCCTCCCAAAGTTGTTAGTTATGTGTCGTTTGTCCATGTCTATCCTCTAAATTGCAACAAACTTGATCCCTAAGTTTTAAAATGTATGTTTGTGGGATACTCTCCAACTAAAAAATGGATGTCACTTTTGCTAAAAATCAATCATTTTTTTCCTAATACTTGTTTTTAGGGGGAGATCTTAGGTGAAGATAAGTTTCTCTCTTATAGGTTGCTTGATTTGCCTAGACTTTCTAAATCCATGCCTCTTTCACCTAAGGCTCACCTATAAGTTCTACCTCCTTGTCACCTAGTTAAGAACCCTCGTCAAAAATGGATCAAGGGGGAGTTAATGCGACTGACATGCCATCAGAGGTTTACTCTAGGCGAAAACAGTCTCAATCTAATTTAATGCAAGCTCAAGAATCTAAACCTAAGCCAAGTAATAAACACACAAACTCCATTTGTTCTATTTTTAGTGTCATTTCTCCTACTTCAAATTTGTTACTCTCACCATAAACTCAGGATCAATTTGTTCAAAACAAAGATTCAAAAGAGTTTCCTGATCTCCATTTACCAATTGCCCTTAGGAAAGCTACCATAAAATGCACTCAACACCCGATCTCCAATTTTATTTCATTTGAAAACCTATCCCCATCACATAGAGCCTTCCTTACCCAATTAACTCCCATTGAAATCCCTCAAACAGTTCAAGAAGTACTTAGAAGTGAGAATTGGAGGAAAGCCATGGAAAAGGAGATGTTAGCTCTTAAAAAAACCAAACTTGGGAAATAGTTGAATTACCAAAGGGAAAAAAACCAGTTCGCTGTAAATAGGTGTTCATTATTAAATATAGAGCTAACGAGACATTGAAGAGATATAAGGCTAGGTTGTGGCAAAAGGGTATACACAAACTTATGGGGTAGACTACCAAGAAACATTTGCTTCAATAGCAAAGATGAATACCATTGGTATATTACTATCCTTGGCAACTAACTTTGGTTGGTCTTTACAGCAACTTGATGTTAAGAATGCATTCTTGCATGGTGATGTAGAATAAGAAATGTATATGGAAACACTCTCGGGTTTCAATGGAGATTTCAAAAACAAACAATGTGTACAAACTAACAAAGGGCGGTTTATGACCCTAAACAATCTACTCAAGCATGGTCTGAAAGATTTGCAAAAGCTATGAATAACATAGAGTCTCAATAAAGCCAAGGAGATCATACACTCTTAATCAAACGTTCACATATAGGTAAACTTACCATTGCCATGGACAATAAAGTTATACTATGACAAGAAATTGACAATCAATATTGCTCACAATTTAGTACAATATGATCAAACAAAGCATATAGAAGTAGATTAACACTTCGTCAAAGAAAAACTTGATGATCATTACAAAAAAATAGTAGCTTACAGATGTGTTGACCAATAGATCGACTAGTCACTAGTTTCAAATAATTACATGCAAGCTAGGAATGAACAACATCTATTCTCTAGCTTGAGAGGGAGTGCTAGCAAATTCTAAATATAGCAAAACATATTGTGTATAAAGTGTTGGCAAATTCTAAATAATTGTGTATTTATTTCTTTCCTTTTCTTTTTTTGGTAAAATATGATTTATCTAAGAGATTATAAGATAACAGATGGTAGGTGAATAAGATCCTTGATTTATGGGAGAGATTTAAGGGGAATCCAATCCCCAATTGTGTATAAATAGGATGTACATATTGTATTCTAATACAATTTTTAAGGAAAGCAAAAAAAATTTCAAATTTATTTCAATATTCATCAAAAACATAGAACTAAGCTTGATCCCTATGCACTAAAGTGTATTTTTGTGGGATATTCACATATAAAAAAGGGTTATAAGTGTTATGATCTTATCTTTAGGAAAATTTTTGTTAGCATGGATGTAACCTTCTTTGAAAATCAACCCTACTTAACCAAAAACACTCTTCAAGGGGAAAGTGTGGTTGAGGAAGATTTGATGACAAAGTTTTTGGGAAATGTCTTTATGCTTGTGAACATTTGATGACAATGTGAGTCCTAGTCTTTCACATTCTTCTGGTTTGGGTCCTGTTGGGTCAAAAAACTTAAGTTCAAGTTCTACTCGTCAATCAAGTTCTATTGTACTAAACAATGAAGAATTGTTGATAAGAGGAGAATCACTACAAACAAAATCTCAAACTGAGCTTAGTATCTACACAAGGAGGAGAAATAATCAAGGTAATCCAAAAAGTCACACTCTTGCCACTATCCAAGCGTTAAAGCTAGTCATAAGGGCCTAGGAAGGTATAGTACCTGTTCTCTCTTCAAATATAAATTCTAATGCTTCTAATGACCTTGATATTATTGTTGCCCTTAGGAAAGGAAATAGATCATGTGCCATGCATCCTATTTCTAAATATGTGTCATACCATAGGTTATCTAATTCCTTTAGAGACTTTACCACTAGCATGTCTTTTGTGGAGATTCCAAAATCTATACAGGATGTTTTAGTTGTTCCTAAGTAAAGAAAAGCAATCATGGAAGAAATGAGAGCTCTTGAAATGAATGGAACTTGAGATTTGGTAAGTTTGCCAAGAGGGAAGACACCAATAGGATGCAAGTGGGTATAGAAGTTGCAAGGTCTCGAGGTGGTATATTTGTTTCTCAATGAAAATATACTCTACACTTGCTTAAACAAACAGGAATGTTAGGTTGTAGACATTCTTCAGGAATGTTAGTTTATGCACTCACCTACTGAAGAATGTTTTGAAGTTGTGTATCAAGTTTTGAAGTATCTGAAAGGAAACCCAAGGAAAGGATTAATGTTCAAGAAAAAAGGGCATATGCAGATTGAGGCGTATACTAACGCTAATTAGTTAGGAGATAACAACGATTGTACATAGAAGATCAACTTCAAGTTATTGTACACCTTTGTTGGAGGGAATTGAATAACTTGGAGAAACACGAAACAAAATGTTGTAGCTCGAAGTGGTGCAAAAGCTAAGTTTCAAGTCGTTGCTCATGGAATTTGTAAAATCATTTCGTTAAAGAGGATATTAGAAGAATTAAGGATTCCTTATAAGAAACCTATGAAATTATACTGTGACAGTAAGTCAACGATTAACATAGCCCACAATCCAGTTCAACATGATAGAACTAAGCATGTTGAAGTGGATAGTCATTTCATTAAGGAAAGACTTGAGGGAGGCTTAGTCTATATGCCATACGTTCCTAAAGAAAAACAGCTAGCAGATATCCTAACTAGAAGCCTTCAGAAGCAATTATTTGACGTTCTAGTAAAAAAGCTAGGAATGTTAAACATCTTCAAACTAACTTGAGGGGGAGTGTGGAAAATCATAAAATATGTGGGAGATTTGATTTAGTACTATAAATGGGATGTTGTGATTTGATTTAGTGGAGCAAATTAGGGGACAGAATAAGCTAAGTCAATGTTTCTAATTTAGTGGGTTTTTTTTTTTTTTTTTTTCAGGGTAGGTAGTGATTATTTGCACAGTTGCATTTTTTTTTTTTTCTTTTGCATGTACTCAAGAGTAGTCCCATATATATGTTGTAATCCTAAACTTCAAAGATATAGAGGAACATTTTTTTTCTCTAAACTTTCAATTTATGTATTTTTTTAGCCAAAAAAAAAAATGTGTACTTAAAAACAGTAAAATTTTGAATTTTTAGTGTTATCACATACCAAACTAAATGTGTGTTTTTATCATTATTTAAATAATTTCAATTGTGATATATGTTTTTATTAATTTTTGAAGCCCATCTAATTGTATTTATTTTTCTATAGATTCTCCTTTTTTTTAGAATTTTTGAACTTTTTAACTATTATAATATAATTTTCATGTCACCAATACCAATCCAAGATGCCACAATCTACCATCCCTTCCAAATTAATGACTGAAATTGCAACTTGGAGCCATGCCTTAAATATCATAATCCAATGTCATCCTGCAATGTTTCCAATACCTTGTAGGTTCCAAATTTCAAGTCAATCCTCTTATCCTTTTTTCTTAATAGGTAAATGCAAATAATATTAATAAAGCGCTAAAAAGGCGCACCAAAGTACACAGGATGTATGCAACACTCACCAAAAGGCACCAAAAAAGGACAAGGGAAACAACAAACTACTCCTTCCCTCAACAAGAACCCAACCAATCAATGAAGTCGAATAAGGACAATGGTCCTTCACCCATATACAACTTGGTCCAATACTTCAAGTTATAAGGAAACCTGGTTTTTAGCCCTTGGTCCAAAAGCTCTTCATTATCAAAGGATCTTCTATTTCTCTCCTTCCAAATTGTCCAAAAAACGCCTCATACTTTTTTCATTTCCTTCCAACAAAGGAGTCACACCACCCCAGCAAAGTCTTTTTCACAAAAGAAGGCAACACCCAATAAACACCAAAAAGGGACAACAAAAGCACTCATAAAATCCTCACCTTGTCACAATGTAGCAAAATGTGGTCAATATACATCCTCTACTCTAAAGTTGACCTAGTGTCAAATTTTTTCCCCAAGATGTCTCTTAAGCAAAAAAAAACTTGCCTTAGGAGGAACCCACACATTTCAAACAACCCATATTGAAAAAGGCACTAATCTCTTAAGCTCTAGAATAAAGTAAAAAGGCTTAATAGAGAAAGTTCCACCTTTTGTCTTCAACCAAATCACATTATCCTTTATGTCCCCAATAACCACCTTACCTTGCAGCCTAAACAAGAAACCCTCCAAACGCTCAATCTACAAATCATTTAAATGCCTTGAGTACCTAGGGGTCCAAACACATCTCTCATTTGATTGAGTCCACATATCCACCACCCATGCCTCTTTTGAGCTACCTATGGAAAATAAGAAAGGAAAAGAAACTCTCAAAGGCTCAACCCTATGTTAAATATCCTTTCAAATTTTACCCTCCTCTCATTACCAATAGAGAAGGAGACTCTAGTATTAATGAACTCCCCCAGTCTCCTTATGGCCTTCCATAACACAACCTCGTGCACATCTCTCACTTCCTTAGAAGACCAATCCCCTGCATCCTCCCCATATTTCCCACAAACAACCTGCCTCCAAAAAACCTCCCTTTTTGTAACAAAACGCCAATTCCGTTACAAAAAAGAGCTTTGTTGAGTGACGAGAGACACCTAACTCCCAGGCCCTCCTTCCACTTATCTAAACAAACAATAGCCTAATGAGGCTTTCTTTCTAAAGATCCACCACCCCAAAGAAAGTCCTTTTGGTCTGTTCAAACTTCAAACTCACTATCCTCGACATCCAAAATGACAACATAAAAGTAGATAAGCAAGCTAGACAAGGTGCTTCAAATCAAAGTGAGTCTCCCCCCTATAGAAATATACTATCTTCAATCCTCTTATCCTCTATTAGTATAACAACACATTTGACAAGTAAAAAAAAAAATATATGATTCTCAATAATTTTTCTTTTTATTTATTCCTTTCAATTGACCCCCAAAAGTCAAACTTAGCCACATTAAATTGTTTCAAAATTCCAACTGCAAATATAGGTCCATTCAAACATGAAATTTGGTTGAGTAATTGCCAAGTGAAAGTGAATATAAAAAAAGCTAGCACTTTCCCTTATTGGAAGATTTGCAAAATCTTAAGCTAATTTTGTTAGTTTTCAGGAACATATTTGGACTTAATATCAATGTTAGCAAGAGTACTATCTTTAGCATCAACATGACTCAGGATCAGATCACTAGGTTAGCCTTGTTGCTTGATTGCAAGGTCTTTGATTTGGCCTCTCCCTTGTCTAGGTCTCCCACTAGGAGAAACTCAAAGGCATGTGTTTTCTAAAATCCGATGATTGAGAAAATTTCACAAAAATTAGATGGATGGGAAAAAGTCTTTTTGTCTTTAGGTGGAAGGATAACTCTTATGATCTTATCCAATCATGTTTGTCTCATATCCCTAACCTATTTTCTCTCTTTTTTTAAGATACCTTCTTCAGTGGTGTTAAAGATCAAGAAAATGCAAAGGGATTTCTTTAGTCAAGGGCTAGATGATGCAAGACCACATATAGTCCCAAAAGCTTCAGTTAATGGGGGGTAGAGTTAGCCCCATATATGAGACCCAATTAATATTAGTAATTAGCCGATGTGGGACACTGGATTTCCATTTGTCCTATGTTAGACACCCTAACTTAATTGTTGATGGCCACGTCAACACGTATAGGGTAATCTAGGCCAAACCTCACTCTGATACCAAATGATGTAGGACCACATACGCTACCAAGAGCTTAAGCTAATGGAGGCTAAGAGATAGCCTCACATATAAGGCCTAACCAATGTTACTAATCTGACAATATGGGACATTGGGCTTCTATCCATCCTACGTCACTGAGGAGCACAAGAGAGACCATCTTATTAGTTGGGACCTAGTGTGTGAGTCTAAGGTGGAAGGGGGTTTGGGGTTTGAGAAGATTTCTCTAAGGAAACATGCTCTTTTGGGGAAATGGCTATAGAGGTTTCCTTGGGAAAGCTATGCTCTTTAGCATCAGGTTATTTTTAGTGGCTGGCAAGAATGATCCAAACTTAACACCTATAAATAAGTCAAAAGGTAAAAAATAAATAATAAATTAAAATTTAAAATAAAAAAATAAAAAAGGAGACTTTCAGCACTCAAGCAGTTGTATTAATGGTGAAAATTACTAAATAAAAACCCAAAACAGAAAAAGGAATACCTGCAAGCTTGATACTGCAAGCTCTGCTGCTTTGTCAAGATTGTCAGGATATTTCTGGATATCAAAAGAGCAATTATGATTAGAATAATAACATTATATACAAAACCATTTCAGGAGTTTGCTTTATCTCACAATAGAATTTAGAAGTATTACATTGCTCCATCCAAGTAAAAGTGCAGTCATTAGATCTCCAGTTCCCTACAGGTATACACACATATGAATAAGCGTAAAGCATCTTGTAAAGATAATAAGTGTGAAAACAGATGGTAGGTTTGGCATAAGTTCATTGTGTGATTTCTAGGATAACAGTACAATAGATAATTTCAGGTGCACCGCATATGCACCTCTAGCTAGTACTATTAAATCCTGGGTTAGAGAATAATAGAAATGGTAAATTCCTTCTTTTAATGCAGAAAAAGGTAATTTTAATATATAAATAAGATCTTGCCATCCAATAGAAACAACCATAAAAGTCCCACAAGTGGGAGGAATAAGGAAGAATATGCATACCGTGAAATATGCAGGAATTTTGGGCATCACAATCTTGAATTGCTCAGGAGAATGACCCTATCACACATTCAAGCGCTCAGTGAACATAACCATTAACATGAGAAGCAAATAAGCAACATATATATTTTGAGTCATAAAAAATTGAAACATTAAAATACGAGTAAATAATCCTGAAATGGCTCCTGAGAAACACACCTGCCCAAAAACATGCTGCAGAACATGCAGACTTTGGGTATCACAATCTTGAATTGCTCAGAGAATGGCCGTTTCACATTCAAGGAATAGGTGAGGGCCCAAAACAAGTTATTTCAAGTTTATTATCAGCCTATAAGTAGAGGATAAGAAGGATTCCTATTTGCATTCATATTAGGATCTCTATTCTTATTAAAATTAGCTTTTCTATTTAGTTTCAACTCTTGTCACTTTGGCTTAGTATTTCAACTAGAATTAATATTTTATTTCCTTTGAAACTAGTACTTTATTTCTATTACATTTCTTGAATTGCTTATAAATAGGGTTGATTATAACAATGCACAGCTTGATTTTTATCATTACCAAAATATTTAAAAATTTTGCATATTTCCTCTCTTCTAATTCTCTTATATTCTCTCATCTAATTTCTTCTTCACTTCTCATCTAATTTCCTTCATACAGAAATTTCCGTTCTATATAAGTAGTGCTTCCATTCTACATCAATTTGGTATGAAGGCAAATTGATCCATCATAGAAAAAGTGGCATCACAAAAAGTTTCAGAGGTTCACAACCTACAAGCTTCAATTACAGGATCTCATATACTCGAAAGACTAATTAGAGAATTGATAAGATATGTATTCTATCATTGAAATTGGTTAATATTTTGACTGTTTGGAAATATTTAATAATTTGTGAGCCTATCTTGAGATCTAATTAGTGAATTTTTTTGAGCTTATAGTCTTTTCTTTAAAACCTTTAATTTTCTTCTTCCCTTCCTACCCTTACCTTAAAAACCAAATGCCTTCATTAAATTTTGATTTTCACATTACATTTTAGTAGTTTTAGATTATCTAATTAATTGTGATTTATGAAATATATCACAGCATATTCCGGAAAGGAAAAAAATAAAAATAAAAATAAAAAAAGCTTGCTTTTTTCCCTATACTTTCTTCATTTATGGACCATGGTGAATCATCCAATCAAGGACCCAATTTGACTTAATAAAATTCTATAGATCAACTCTCTAATGACCTTCAGGCGGAATTTCATTCTGAATTAAACCAAGGCTACGCCCAACTAAAAAACATCAGCTTGAATCACCTACTTCCTACAACTTAACACAATGACCAAAATCCTATCCCTTTAGGAAGTCCAAGATCATGCCAAGGTTTCTTATTCACACCACAACATAAGAGCCTTAGAAGACCCATAATGAAGTAGAGCCCACAATGACACATTTGATAATGATCCTAATGATGAAATAGAAAACATGGGCAAGAATCACCCATTCATGGAAGAATAAAGGCAAGGTTACCATAATCATTGGCACTTTGGTCAGCCTATGAGGAATGCAACTTTGAGACATTTGCTGGGGCCACATGATCAGTCAAGCAATATAACAAAGGTTAAAGTAGATTCCCCTAGTTATGATGGATGGTTAGATCCTAACATTTTCCTAGATTGGTTAGTTGATCTTGAGGATTACTTTGAATAGTATGAAATGTTAGACACTCAATGCATTCACTTCACCAAAAAGAAGCTTGCTGGTTATGCGAAACAGTATTGGCAAAGTGTTCAATCTAACCTAGAGTGTTTAGGTGAGGAATCAATCATACTTTAGGATGAAATGAAACAAAGTTGAGAGAGAAATAGCTTCCTATATTTTCCTAGATCAATGGATTAATGTTAGGCAAATATCCTCTAACGTGACAAGCTGCTTAGCTCACTTTGAGGAACTTCATTTGAGATACAATGCGAGGTAGAAATCTTGAGTAGCTATGACAAAATTCATTAATGGATTGAGAAAAGAAATTAAAAGAGAGGTAAACCTTCATTCTGCTAAAACTTTAGCAGAAGCCTATCACAAGGTTTTAGAGGTTGAGAGATATTTTAGGACTCCAAATGAGAGCTGTATGACTTTTCAAGCCAAGAAGTTCTATCATTCTTGACATTTATCCCATAATACAATAAGAAACAACATGAGAGCTATTAGTGGTGTTAAAACTAGTCAATTTGCTCCATGTGGCAGCAACAACTAGTCAAGGAGTGACCATTAATAGAGATGGAGGGTCAATCTCAAGTAATCATTGATCTAATGATTCTAGCATAGGGTGTCAGCATTGTCGTGATAAGAGACATGTCAAGTCATGTACTTAGAATTCACAAGAAAGTTAAGATAGTGAGCAAGGAGAAGATGTTGAAGAAGTGCTAATGATGACACCTTCATTAGTGTTATAAGATGTATTTTATCTACTCCAGGAATGACGACAATGGAAATGCACCTGTATTTTTCACATTTAGATCAAATGTAGGGATAAAATTTTCAAGCCCATTATTAATAGTGGCAGCTCTATGAATGTGATTTCTAAAAATACTGTTGTTAGGACAAAACTTCAAGTTGAACCACGCCTCTATCCATATAGAGTAGCTTGGGTAAACAAAACTTCATTGTTTATGTCCAAAAGATGTTTAGGATACTACTTTAATTGAATTTGGTGTTATGTCCTCCCCTAAACATAACTCAGATTCTCTCAAGTTGCCTTGGTTATATGAGCTTAACATCTCCCATAATTATAGGAAAAACACTCACCTTATTTCTTTTAGAGGATTGGGGAATTTAGTCAAAGGCACAACTCTTTGGCAAATTGTTTGTCTCACTTTATTGTGAATTGTGTGGCAAGAGAGAAACGCAAGGATTTGTTAGGAGAAATGGAGATAGGAAGAGATGTTGTGGGAGTTTCTTCACTTCTACTCCTCTTTAGGCCTCCTATACTACTGCTTTTAGAAGAGTTCCACTTAACGTTATTCAATTCAATTGGCTTTCGGTTTGTAACTCAAAAGTTTGAGATAGTTGGAGTTAGCCTTCGTGTATAGTTTTTGTATAGTGTGGTGTAAGTATTACTTTGATCAGGTTTTGTACTTTCAAGGAAGGACTTCTCATCCTTCTCTTGTACTTGTATTGTACTTTCAAGGAAGGACTTCTCACCCTTCTCTTGTACTTTTATTATCATTAATAAATTTTTGTTTCTAATCAAAAAAAGAAGGCATCATCTTATTCAATGAAGCATCCTAGTATAGAAGTAAAAAAGTCCTATGAAGACATCATGGCTTTGCTAATAAAGTTATATATTAAATTTCTGAACAAAAGAAAAGGAAAAAAATAAGAAAGTAAGAGGGAAAAAAAAAGGCATCAATATGGAAACATATGATCCATCAAATGAGACAACAATAGCATCCATTCAAAAATTAGTTTAGACACTGGATGGACCAAATTTCAACCTAATGTTGAAATTTAGAAGCCCAATACCATAGTTGCAACCTCAAATGATTTAAAATCCTTCACAGCACATCTTAATATTATATAAAGCCTACCTTTTCTTTCTGATGACTGCCAATGAGGAGAAGATTCCCTTCCATGTTTATGCTTGTTATGACAACCTGGAACATAGTAAAAATTTACATCTTATGCCACAAATTAAAAATGAAAAATAAAAAAGACATTAATAACTCAATAAAACAAGGTTGATCAGTTCATAAATACAAAATGCTTATATACTGTAGTTCTATAGAAGAAGGTTGAGGTTTGCTACAGAATGTGCTGGTTTTCTTAAGTATAAGAATCACTCAGCAAATTTTCTTATTTGCCTCCAAGGAAAGTAGTAGATGATAGGAGGCTGCATGAGAAGTACAATGTCCGATGAGACAAGTTTACACCAATCAGCATCTGGAGGTTATAAGATGAATTTTGGAGGGAGAAAAGAAAAAGAGAAGGAAAAAAAAAAGAAAGAAAGGTTAGAAAGACCAACAAATGAGGGAGAAATGCAACAGCACCAGAAGTCACTTTCTTTTTCCCTCTAGGTTTAATGAAGGGAGAGTTCTTTTTCCAGGCTGCATGCTTCAGAAACCAGTTCCTTAGCAGTGTTATTTTCAATATTTCTCATTTTTCTTCATTCTTAGGTTATGTTTGGTTCCTAAAAAGTACCAAGGAAAGAAAAAAAGGCTAAGGAAAATGATTTTCTCATATTTGGTTATACTATTGAAAATATAAAAGAAAATCAAATACAATTAAAATTAGCTAGAAACTTATAAATTTTCAAATTATTTAATCTTTATATCAAGAAGTTAAAATTAGTGAAATGAGTTTAAGGTAGTAGATAAAAATAATCTATTGATTTTAAATTTAACTTTTATTTACTTCACTTTCTCTTTCGGTCTATTTTTCCTCTCTATTTTCTTTTCCTTGCATTTTCATTCAAATTTTATAGGAACCAAACATAGCCTTAATCTCTATCCAAATCAGATAAGAGATAGATTGCCTTGAGTGACCGATAAGCACCGAAATAGATATCAAAACCTAACAGTTTTGTGTTTCTTTGCCAAGATAAAAATGTGAGAGAGATTTCGAGGCAAAACATATTTGAAACATAAAATTAAAGGAATAAAGAGTGTATATCCAGTAACGAGGGTACAGGCTAAGTGTATATGCAGTGAACATGCATCTTTAAACTTCACCTAACTCATAACTCAAACAATAATGAACAAATACAGTGCCAATGTAAAGTAACAATTATTAGTCAAAGCAAATTTATTAAAATAAAAACTTTGCTGCTTTGACTTCAATCATCCAAATAAAAATTATATTTAGATTAATTACTAAAAATAAAATTTAGAATAAAAATTTTGTTTATATGAAAACTAAAAACTTATTTTGATGGTTTCTTTGCATTCCTTTTTCTACATCTCAAATGGACATGTTTGCATTTATTTTCATGTCTTATATATTCTATTTACAAGCTTGTTGGGTGAAAATTAGTTGTAAAAATTAAATTAATTCTTTTTGAAGCTTTTTATCTCATATTAAAAGATTAAATCAAGAAAAAAAATTATTAATAAAAATGATTTTATCATCTTTGATTTATTTTAAAAAATATAAAAAATATATTTTTATTTTAAAATTAATCAAATATAAAACTAATCAAACTCTTCTCATTTTTATTTACCTTTTTTCCATTTTTTTTCTCAATTTTTGTTTCAAATTTTATAAAAACTAAAAAAAAAAAAAAGTATCTATGATCTAATTAATATCAAATCTATTTTTATTTTTATTTATTTTTCTTTCATATTTTTATACATTATACTTCAATAATCTTAATTCTCATTCAAACAGACCCTTAAATTTTATTGGTGGTTCTAAAAGTTGTCTCCTCATAGGGTTCTTATTTGTAATGGGATTGTATCATGAGTTCTCTAATCTTTTAATCATACTAGATTTGGTTGGAATGCTAAAACTAACACGGTGCATGCTCTAGAGGAAACCTAGCAAAATTACATTAGGGTAAAAACAACTTTTAAACTAATTATTTTTTAATTTAAATATTTGGTATACACTAAGAGTGGGGGTTTTTTCTCTCTATTAGGCACACCCAAATGCAAAAAGATTCCGCTCAAAGGGATGCCCAAACTACAACTTGCTAGGATTGATCGTTAATCCATCAACAGCAACCAATGCCCTCTATTACTCTTCCACCCAAGATCCACCAAACACTGATAATGAGGATGAGATAGATGACAATTTGGAACATGGTGGAGTGCATGTAGATGTAGATACTGAGATCCCTGATAATCCTCTACGACCAAAGATGGTAGGAGTGACCACCCATTCTGGAAAGCGTGCAACTGATTCTCGATTAGAGCGTAGAGGTAAGAAAGAGTCCAAATTAAGTCAAATGGGAGATGCTTTGAAAGTTTGGGCTGAGGCATCAAAGGCTAAAACAGAAACATTTTGAGCTAGAACTAAGGCATTGTTGGCTAGAGTGGAAAGATATAAGAGTGGAACTAGTAGTGAAGCTACTAGTGCAAGTACTAATGATTTTAGCATAACAAGGTGCATGGAAACCTTACAAACCATTGAATTGTTGGATAATGACAAATATTTAAAAGTTGTTCAGAAATTCACAACGCTGGAGTGGAGAGAGATATTTATGAATATGTCTGATGAGAGGAAAAGGGCATGGCTTGATAGGCTTTAAATGTGAATGTTTAGATAAATAACTATTATGATGGCATTGTAATATGTACTATTTCTCTTTTGGTTAGAATCTTTTACAATACTCTTTAGCTTGTCATTGTATGGATATTATTTATGGTTATGAAACTTATATTATTTCTACTTTAATGTTCATTTTGTGTTATTTTATATTGTGAGTTAATTTGTTTTGTGTAGTAACCAATAGATGATAATAGCACAAGCAATGGTTCACCATATGAGTCAACTTCATCTTTTGAAGAGGACGATGATTTAGATGAAATTTTTATTGCTCACATAATGAATGAGTATGAGGAAATATTTTTGTGTAAGACACCTCAAAGGACATCAATATTAAGTGGTGCACAATTTGTAAGAGATATGATAGAAGGTCATCCTCAGACATGCTACGAACTATTTCGGATGGATAAAGAAACATTTATGAACTTTTGTGATTATCTTAAGAGACATGAAAACTTACAAGATTCACGATTAGTAACAACTGAAGAGGCAATTGCTATGTTCTTACTAATCGTAGGACATAATATGAAAATAAGGGTTGTAGTAGACCGTTTTCAACACTCCACAGATATTGTCGCTCGACACTTTAAAGAAGTTAGACGTGCATTATGTCGAGTAGGGAAAATTCTCATACGTCCTAACAATATGGACAATGAAGTGTCTTCATATGTTGCTAGTAATCCTAAATATTTTCCATGGTTAAGGTAAGAGTTTATAAAAAATATTTATAAATGTGAATTTTATGTAAATAAATAGTTTTCATGACCATTGTTTAATTTATTTCCTTAATAATAATAAATGTTTGTTGTTGTAAGACTGCATTTGTGCAATTGATGGCACTCATATTAGTGCATGGGTCTCATTTGATAGACAAACCAGTTTTAGGGGTAGAAAAACAGTTATAACACAAAATGTTGTGTGCATGTGATTTTGACATGATGTCTACATTTGTTTATACTGGTTGGGAAGGAATAGTAAACGATGCGTGTCTTTTTGGATGCATTGACGTAACCAAAAGTCAATTTTCCTTTGCCAAATGAAGGAAAATATTATTTAGTTGATTCTGGTTATCCTTGTATATCTAGATTTTTGCCACCATATCAAGGTGAGCAATATCATTTACAAGAATATCGGGGTAGACGTAATCAACCTATCAGGTATAAAGAACTTTTAAATTATAGACATTCATTTCTTTGGAATATTATTGAAAGATGTTTTGGTGTTTTTTTTTTTTGATCAGAAACGAAGAAAAGTATATTGATAGAAGAAAAGATACAAGAAAAATGAGAAATACAAAAGAAACCAAGGGAAGGATGAGAGGTCCTTCCTACACAAACTGAACAAAATAAGAAACACCCAACAATAGGAAACAGAAAACAAAGAGAAACCCCCACAGCTCAAACTTAAGACGCGCACACCGCAATCCAGTTGAGCTGTAAAACACTTAGAGGAACTCCTCTAAAAGCTTTAGTACAAGAAGCCCAAAGAGAGGAGTAGAACAAAATCAAATCCCATAAAATCTCTTCCGTTCTCCCTTTTTCCTCAAAGATCCTGTTGTTTCTCTCTTGCCACACCATCCAAACCAAAGTAAGACACGCAATTTGCCAAAGTGTCTTTCCTCTTAAAGAGTTCCCCAATCCTTTAAAAGCAATTACCAACATGTCCACAAAACTCCTTGGAGGGACCCAAACCAACCCTGCTAGATTAAACAACTTGTGCCAGAGTCCAATGGTAACTGGACAATGAAGAAAAAGGTGGTCAATCGACTCCCCATTTCCTTTGCAAAGAATGCACCATTGAGAACAAAGGGATTTGTAGGGTCTTCTCAATTGCAACTTGTCATTGGTGTTTACCTTCCCATGTGCTACTACCCAAGCGAGGGCCTTAACCTTTGAGGGGACTTTTGAACTCCACAAAAACTTGGCTGGGAGGAACAAGATAGGATTAGAGAATTTTGACAAGGCCAAGAAAAAAGATCTCACTGAAAACAAGCCTGACGAAAACAAAGACCACACTTTTGAATATGCCGAAGAAGGAGAGAGACGCACTGAACTAAGGGAGAGCATTAAGCTCTGAAGGAGCTCAATTTCTGAATCAGTTAGATTGCGACGGAAATTAAAATTCCAAGACAGTGGATAGGAGTTGCCAAGTACATCTGAAACAGAGAGGTTTTTCACAGAAGTGACTCTATAGAGATCAGCAAATTGAGAACACAAAGTTTGGTTTCCCCTCCAGAGGTCTTCCCAAAAACGAATTCTCTCCCCATTGCCCACCACTAGGCGAACAAACGGGGAAAAATCCTGGAAAACTTGAGCAATAGCCTTCCAAGGACATCTGTGAGACCATCTAACCACCATGTTGGCGTCCCATCCATTGGGATGTGTCCCATATATACTTGCAATAACCTTATGCCAAAGACCATTCCTTTCTCTAGGGAACCTCCAAAGTCATTTCCCTAATAGGGCTATATTTCTCATAGAAGTCTTCCCAAAGCCCAAACCTCCCAACTCCTTTGGCCTACTAACAACATCCCATCTGATGAGATGATCTTTCTTCCCTTCCCCCGCCCCGGACCAAAGGAAATCCCTTTGCATCTTTTCAATTTTTGAGGCAATTGAAGCTGGGATTTTAAAGAGGGATAGAAAGTAACTAGGGATGTGAGATAGACAAGACTGAATTAAAGTTATCCTCCCTCCCAAAGACAAAAAGGTCTTTTTCCAACCATCCAATCTCCTCGAAATTCTCTCAACCACCGGATCCCAAAAACCTATTGTCTTAGGGTTCCCTCCCAATGGAAGGCCTAGATAAGTCAAAGGCCATTCTGACACTCTGCAATCAAAAACCAAGGCCAAATTAGACAACAGCTCCAGCCCAATGTTAATACCTGAAATGGAGCTTTTTTCTAAGTTGATTTTTAAACCAGAAACTTGTCCAAAAACCAAAAGAATAATCTTGAGATTTTGAAGATGTTCCAAAGAGGCATTAGAGAAAAAGATGGTGTCATCTGCAAACTGTAGCATAGACACTCTAGTCCTATCCCTCCCCACCAAGAACCCCTCAGTTAGTCCAGTTTCCTCTGCTCTGATCATCAACCTACTTAGCACATCTGCCACTAAAGTAAAAAGAAAAGGAGAAAGGGGGTCTCCTTGTCTCAGACCTCTAGAGGCCTTCACCCAACCCTTTGCATTCCCATTAACTAAGATTGCAAAACTTGATGATGACAAGCAACCCCTTATCCAAGATCTCCATTTCTGGCTGAATCCTTTTCTTTGAAGCACATGATCCAAGAAGCCCCAATCCACATGATCATAAGCCTTTTCAAAATCAATTTTGAAGACTACACCTTCCTCCCCTGACCTTCTTTTCTCATCCACCACTTCATTGGCTATCAAGACAGCATCCAAGATGTGTCTCCCCTCAACAAAGGCTCCTTGAAAGCTAGAAATTGTTTCATGAAGAACTTTGCGTAAACGCCCTGATAAGACCTTAGCTATTATCTTATATAAACTTGTAACCAAGCTAATAGGTCTATAATCTGAGATTTTAAGAGTTTGGCTTTTCTTGGGCACCATAGCAATGAAAGTTGCATTTGTACTTTGATTTATTACCCCATTGGTGTGGAACTCACTAAACACCCTCATAAGATCCTCTTTTATCACATCCCAACACTCTTGATAAACTGCAATAGTAAAACCATCAGGACCAGGGGCTTTTTCCTTATTCAAATGAAACACTGCCTTTCGGACCTCCTCTTCTGAAAAAGGCCTATCCAGCCACACTGCACTCTCTTCTTGAATAGGGACCCAATCCACACCTTCAATCCTCCATGAGTCACCTTCAGGTTTGGAATAAAGTTTCCCAAAGAAATTTACAATCTCCTCTGAGATAACCTCAATGTTGCTTAAAGTCTCCCCCCTCTCAGAAATCAAAGACTTAATGAATTTTCTACTTCTCCTTCCAGTGGCCATCCTATGAAAGAACTTAGAGTTGCAATCCCCTTCTTTAATCCATTTGACCCTAGATTTTTGTCTCCATTGAACCTCTTCCTTTAATAGCACATCCTCCAGCTCCCTTCTTCTTGAGTTCCTTTCTGATACCAAATCAGAATTCAAATTCCCTTCCTGTTCAATTAGATCAATTCTTCCTAAGTCTGAGAGGATGAGGTTTTTCCTCTCTCTTAAATCTCCAAAGGCCACTTTATTCCATTCTTTCAACTTTGATTTAACAATCTTTAATTTCCTCATGAACTTGTGGCCTTCCCAACCTTCAACCAAACACTCTTGCCACCAATCCCTAAACTTCTCCTTAAACTCAGGATGGAGCAACCACATATTCTCAAACCTAAAAGGGGTCGGACCCCATTTTAAGGAATTGGTTTCCAAACAAATTGGGCTATGATCTGAGGTCCATCTAGGAAGCGCCTCTTGAAAACTCTGAGAGAAGAAAGAATCCCACTCAGCAGAAAACAAGAACCTATCCAATCTCTTGCAAATAGGAGCAGCTTGCATGTTTGACCAAGTAAAAGCCGCATTCCTTAGAGGGGGGTCCAGTAAGCCACTCTCCCTTATAAACTCGTCAAAACACCTCATATTGAGAGTTAACCTAGAATCACCCATCTTCTCAGATATCCTCCTGATAACATTAAAGTCCCCTCCTACACACCACCTTGGGAATGTCAAACCGTAAAGGTCCTGAAGCTCCAACCAAAAGTCCTTCCTCCACAAAACCTTATTCGGGCCATACACTGAAGTTAACCAAAAAGACCCTTCTTCACTAGAATCCAACTTCACAGTTACAGAGAAAGATCCTAACACCTTCTCTGTACACTTAAACTTATTTGAGTCCCACAAAATCACAATCCCCCCTGAAGCCCCACAAGCAGGAAGGGCAGCCCACTCCATACTTCTACCTTTCCAGACACTGCTCACAAACCTCCTGTCCCAAATTTCTCTCTTCGTTTCCTGAAGCATCACCACATCTGGACTTTGAGAACTTAAAAACCTTTTGACTGTCCTCCTTTTCTTTTTGGAACCTAATCCTCTCGTGTTCCAACTTAAAATCTTCATGTAAACAAAAACAGCCCAACACAACCAGCAGCAAACCTAATCTTGTCCTCGGGTACCAGAACCATTTTTCCTTTTCCTTCTGGAATAAACCTTATCCGCAAATGGAGTACACATACTCTCAGCTTGCACACCTTTTCCATTATCTTTGACAACTCTAATCCTTAGACTATCCAAAACCGACTGCACCTTGACCATTTTCCTAGGCGTGAGGCCCTCAACCTGAAAGCCTTCCAACGGGATAGTGGGAGATTCTGGCTCTGGGAACGCAACCTTGTCTGAGACATAAAGCTTCTCTGGGCTACTAAGTGTTTCCTTAGAGAAAGGGCAGTCTTTGGAATTTTGATTAGAGGTTTCTACAAGAACCGCCACACCTTCAGGACAGGACATTCCAACATGACGACTGAGCTCAATCACAGGAGAATTCAAGACATGGCCATGGTGGGAAGCAAAGCTTGACTCCACCGGAATCGACAGAAAAGGCTGACATCGAGAAGGAAGAACTAAAGAAACAGGGGAGACGGGAAGAGGAGAAGGTTCAAAAGCCCCAACCAAAGAAAGACCCTGCTCAGAAAGGGCCGAGAAAGGATGGCGCACCTTGTTCCAGCAGCAACGCGAACTCCCTTCATCTCCCTTTGTCTCCCCGGTGAAAACTTGGAAGGATTCTGGAGCAGGAAGGATAACTTCCTTATTGGGGACTGGTCTTCCCCTCAGATAGGCTCGATTTACTTCCGAAGAACCATCCCCTTCTAGGTTACGCTTTGGGGAAGACGGCGACACCTTTAGGCTCGGCGGCCAGCTTCTCGCCTTTCGCCTTGCGAAGACTGGGGAGCCTTTCATCTTTGGCGACTGTTGGAGAAGGGCACTCGGCTCTTCCTTATTTGCAGAAGGTCCTGATCTCTGGTGCTTCGAGGACGAAGACTCCGTTGGGCCACCATTAAAAAGGTCTATTCCTTTTTCTTGGGCTAGCCCCGCGGGAGGCCCACACCACTTCTCTCCAGCCTGGGCCTTATTCAAACGGGCCTTAAAAAAGGCGTCTGGTTTTGTTGGCCCGATATCAATTCCCGACGTTGGGCCCAAAGCTCTCCCTCCCCTTCCTTTCTCCATTTTAGACGCCAAATTTGAATCTGAAGAGCGAGAACGGGAACGATGACGAGGCCTCCAGCTATGGCACTCATTGTCCCTAGCAGTAGCTCGTAGCTCTTCAACGACTTTTGGCTTCTGAAAGACGCAACCTTCCTCTGACATCAGCTCGTCCTTGCTGCGGGTTGACTCCGGCCTGAGAAGATCGTCTCCTGCAGCTTCTCCGGTGACTGTAACTGCCACCGTAAAAGAACAGTCTCCATCTTCCACCTCTAGCAGCGCTGGTAACACTACGTTTGGAAGCATCTCCACCCACAGCTTCACCTTCGTCAAATCTACGAGCTTCAGAAACTCCCGAGCCACCTTCGTGACCTTTCCCCACTTCTGCAAAATGAATCTCAGCTGAACCTCGTCCCACAGATGAAAGGGAAGGCCTTTGAGTTCTAACCATCCCCTTCTAAACTTTCCAAAAACAACAGAGTTCTCTTTTGGCGCCCATCTCCTCAGAGCAACTACCTCTCCCCTCACTGTTACGCTCCCTTGATTTTGAAACCAATTGGCTCTCTTTACAGAATCCACGAAAAAACAGCCCTTGTAATCAGAAAAAGGGGTTACAAACACCATACCATTCATGCCCATCATCCTCGCTGTAGCTTTTCCTACTTCGCACCAATCTAAAACTTTCACTTTACTTTCACAGATTACGGCTCTTGCCCATTTACCAATCGGCATCATAACTCCATTCCTAGGTCCCTTCTCTGCAACCACACCTGCATAGGTCCGCCCTTCTTTGTACAGACCTTTATACATCAAAGACTCTTTGAACACTTCCTTCGTGGCTCTTACAGCTTGAACAGACAAGTCTTGGACTGAAGAAATCGCCTTCCTAAGGGTATCCCATCCATTACCTTTAACACCCTCAGGAACAATTAGAACTAATGATCTTCTCCTTTCAACGATTTCTGTAATTTTCATAAATCTCCCTCTGTTATTGAAACAAATCTCCATCAAATGAGTCCTATTCTTGCCCCTTATCTTCCGAATAAAACCCCTAGAAGCCTCCAATTCCACAGCTTTCTTCAAGTGCTCCAACAGCCAATCCATCTCCTCCTCTCCAAAACCCAAGGACACAACAAATCCTGGGCTTCGTTCTGTAATTGAAATCCACGTTCCTCCATTGAAGCCTTCAAACTTCACCCGGAAAGCCTTTCTCTCCACTTCAAACCTCTGGTCTCTCATCCTCTCTTTAACTTCCTAGCAGATGTTTTGGTGTTTTGAAGACTCGATTTCCAATATTAAGGATAATACCTTGTTATAAGCTAAATAGGCAACCATTAATTGTTGTTGCATGTTGTACCCTTCATAATTGGATTCGTCTATCAACCCAGAATGATCAGTTGTTTAGAGAATATGAGGTAGAAAACCTTTCAGTTCAAGGTGAAGAAGAGAGCACAAGTAGCACAAACCATTCAATTGATTTATCAAATGAGAGTGCAGCAGCTATGGCAGCTTGTAGAGATCAAATTGCTCAAGTGATGTGGGCAAATTATATCAACGTCAATCCATTACTTCTCCCATTTTTAATTTTAAATATTTGTCAATACTTTAGTATTTTGTTAGAATTTATATATATTTGTTAACTTAACTAGTTCTCATTAGTGTTATGTGATGTTTGTTGTAATTTCTAATAATTGAATATTGTTTATAAATTTAATTTATAATTGTAAAAGTAGGATGGACAAAAGACCCATGTTATTATGGGTGTAGACAGATGCGTATTTTCATGTTGAAAACACAGAAGAACAATGGTCGTTGGTTTTATCGTTGTCCATTATATCATGTAAGTATATTTAATTATCACATGAAAGCATATTGATATTAGTGAAATACATGCATCATATTTTATTTTATTTTTAATAATTTATGTATTGTAGGAACATCCTCATTACTTTATATGAGTTGTCGAGTATAATCTACAACCACCTTAACAACTAATTGTCAACTTATGATGCCCAATGCCTACGACAAATCCTCAAAGTCGTCTTCTTTTTATTAGTTGTTGTGGGTATTGCATTGTCATGTGTTTTTTATTATTTATCATATTTTTTCTTCTTATTTTAATTATTGCCAAGTGAATGTATATGTCATCTAAAAAATTATCATTTATAAACTCTAGAACTTTAATATATTATATTAAAATATGATGTTGGTATCATAATACTTATAGTATTTATTTGTGTTAATATTGATTGTGTTAGTATACATATAATTTGAATGATTTTTTTTACGAAAACATGTATTAGTATAATGCATTTATGATTAAAATAAATGTTTTCAAAATGATTATGGAGTTTACCATATGTACAAATATAAATATTATTGAAATTAATATAGTTACACATGGTTACAAAGTTCTCATTTGTTTAAGAAAATTATAACTGATGTAAAAAATTTTAAAAGAAATAATTTTTAAATTTTAAATGAATTGTGTATATAAAAATTATTTATATATTTATACTATCAAGTTACTTGAAGAAAACACTTTATTAATTGAAAAAAGACAAAAAAAAAAACAATTTCCAAACATGTTTTTGGTTTTACTTGTTCTAAAAAACTTTTTTATTAACTCAACCAAACATGTTTTTTTTGTTTTTGAAAACAAAAATTGTTTTCCTAAACACAATTTTTTTTTTTCTAAAAACCCCAAAAACTGTTTTTAAGAACAGTTTTCAAAAACAACCAAACAGACCCTTAGTTTCTACCTTTCCAAGCTTTACATTGGAATCTATAGAGGTATTTGAAGGTTTACAACTACTCATTCCTATTTCCTTTAAGAGATCAAGAATACATTTTCATTGTGAAACAACACCTCCCTTCTTTAACCGTGCTACCTCCATTCCAAGAAAATACCTTAAGGCTCCAAGATCTTTAATTTCAAATTCAACAGCTAGGCACTTCTTCAAATAATTCATCTCAACCATATTATCTCTTATTAGAATAATGTCATCCACATAAACTAACTTCACATCCTAGAGAGTATTTCATAAATAGGGTCTAATATGTTTGTCCTTTACAAAAGCCTATTTTCTTCATAAAGAGGGTGAACCTCTCAAATCAAGCCCGAGGAGATTGCTTAAGGCCATATAATGACTTTTGTGGTTTACAAACCTTTGAGCCAACCCTTTTATCAAAACCAGGAGGCAGATCGATGTGCACCTCCTCCTTTAAGTCTCTGTTGAGGAAAACATTTTTAACATCCAATTGTTATAGTGGCTAGTCCAAATTTGTAGCAATTGATAAAAGAACTCTGATTGTATCTAATTTTGAAATGAGATAAAAGGTTTCTAAGTAGCCAATCCCATATATTTGTGTAAACCCCTTAGCAACAAGATACGCCTTATACCTTTGTAGAGAGCCATCAGAACATCATGAACACCCACTTGCAACCATCAGTAATCTTCCGTTAGGTAGAGTTACCATCTCTCACATCTTATTCTTCTCAAGGGCCCTCATTTCCTCAAGAATAACCACCTTCCACTCTTGAATTTTTAGAGCATCCTGTGCTTTCTTCGGAATTTCTACACTAGAAAGTTGAGAGGTAAGTGCAACCATGGAAGATGACAAATTCTTATAAAACATGAAATTGGCCATAAAATGTTGAGTACAAGACCTAACACCTTTTTGAAATGCAATAGGGACATCAAGATCACTAAGAAACTCTACCTGTTTAACATTGGAAGAAGAACATGGTTTAGATGGAGGCTTATCTTTCTCTAATGGTGAGATTAGATCTATTCTCAAGACAGATTCATGGCCTTCTTGTAAAATAGGTTCCTCCATCCTTTGAATATGGTTTCTCCATAGTTTTAAGAGGCGCACTTTACACAAGGCGCAACCACTCCCTAGCTATTGAGCCTTGCTTGCCAAGACATGAGCCTTTTTAAAGAGATACACCTTAGTTACTTTACTTTTCCTCTTTTAAGAACTTTTATTCTAGAAATTTTTAACTTTATATTGAAATTTATATAATTTCATTACTTTTTTATTGAATGCTTCTTTTAAATGTTTGGAATCTTAAATTTTTTTTATTTATTGGACTAGATTTCAAATCATATTTTATAAAATAGATAAGCGTCCTAGGTCAAATTTCACTTTACTTAGATCCATGCCTTGTGTTGCACCTTACACCTAAGCTATAGAAGACTTTTGCAACTTAGGTGTGCCTTGCGCCTTTTAAAACTATACGTTTCCCCTTCAGTAAACACAAAGCTCTTGATTTTTTTTACATGTATTTTCACTAAAGTCAGTATTTTCACTGAATTCAATATTTTCATGATCCTAATCATGTGTTGGCATTAAGGCAAGTTGTCCAAAATTTTCAATAGCTAAATCATTTGTTCCCAAAGTTTGTCTACTAACAATAGACTCATCAAACATGGGTGGCTACTTTTCTATTTTTTCTGGAGATTTTTCTAAGAATTTTCCTAGAATTCTTGATTGTTGTTGAACTAATGGCGGCTAGGACAGTGGCTGGTCTAACTCAAACACCTCACTAGGAATAAAATCTTTACTTTTATTCACCCCCCGAGGATGATCATGAGTAAAATAGGGTTTAGTTTCAAAAAAGGTGACATCCATTGTTACAAACGTTCTTCTAGTACAGGGATCAAAGCATTTATACCCTTTTGATGTTGAAGAATATCCAACAAATATGCATTTGGATGCTCTAGGATTAAATTTTCCACAGTTATGACTATGGACATAAACTATTGCAGTGCAATAAAAAATTTTCAAAGGTAAATTCATTAAAATCTGTGAAGTAGGAAAACAAATGTCGAAAAAATCAAGAGGACTTTGATATTTTAAAACCCTAGTAGGCATCCTAATGATCAAATACGTAGCGGTAAAATAACTTCACCCTAAAGATATTTAGGAACTTTTGTTAAAAAGATGAGTGATTTAGCAACTTTTAAAAGATGCTTATTTTTCTTTCTGTCTCCATTTTGTTGGGGTTTATCAACACAAGAACTTTGATGTATTCCGTCATTTTCCATAACGTAGTTTCCCAATAATTGATTAAAGTATTCTACTCTATTATTAGTTCTGAAAATCTGAATACTTGTTTGAAATTGTGTTTTGACCATTTTGTAAAAAAATTTAAACACTTGTGCTACTTATGATTTTTCTTTTAGCAAATACACCTAAGAAACCCTTGTATGATCATCTATAAAGGCAATAAACCACTTTTTTCCTAAAAAGTGTAAATCCTAGAAGGTCCCCAAATATCATTATCTATTATAGAAAAGAACTTAGAGGCTTTTATAGGGTTGTGAAAGACAAAATGCACGATGATGCTTTGCAAGTTTGAAAAACCGGTCATATGATCAATTGCGCTAGAATCTATGATCCATGGGCAATTTGAGTCAAGGCTCACAAGGATTGTGGGAAGATGATACCTATCAAAAAAAAATGGGAGGTTGTGGAAAGATGATTAACTTTTTGGGCTAAGGAACAAGAAGGGGATTGATTTAAAGATACCTAAGACTGAAGAAGTTTGTACAGATGCTCTATGTGATCCTTACTAAAAGGAAATGTTTCTAAGGAAGGTTGTTGCCCCCTATTTATCACTTCCGACTTGGTAGGCACTACACTCCCCGCTAAGGTTCTTCTTCAGGTTTGATGGCTTGTCGTGAATCTTCTAACAAGTGTCACGAGTATGTCAGGGTTTCTTACAATAGTTACACCATGGTCTATCACCCTTTTTAGAATTCCTCTTTTCTTCTTCTTGATCAAATCCCTTAGTAACAAGGGCAAAACTATCAAATTTTGGTCTAGCCCTTAGTGACTCAAGATTCATTATAATGAATCTTCTAGCCTTTTCTCTTCTAACTTCAAAAAAACTAATCAGAGAGATAGCAATGGTTTCTTCCCTAGGAGTCAACCTCTCACTTCATCAAGGAAATTATCGAGTCTCACCAAGAAAACAAAGACTTTGTAATTCTCTACTCGTTTCATGTATCTCGCACTATCCCTAGGGTTTTCCTGTTCCTCTTCATAACACAAATCCAGCTCCTACCATAAAATCAGCGTCTCGTTATAATACTCAGCCACACCACAATCCCTTTGTTTAGATTGCCACAACTTTAATTTTAAATCAAATATCAAAGCAAAATTTTCTAGATCTGGGTATGTTTCCAGGACTGCCTCCCACACTTCCTTTTTTATGAACAAATAGGGCTTCCACATCTTCGGCTCCATTGAGTTGATAAACCAGGTTGTTATCATGGAATTTTCTGATCTCCATGCTGCCAACTTTGGATCATCTGCAGTTGGTTTCTTCACCTCACCAGTTACATGTCCAAGCTTTCCTCTTCCATTGATTGCTAGCTTCATAGTCTAGGTCCATTCTAAATAATTCTTACCATTCAAATTATGAACTATTAATTGAAGGGTAGAACTAAATGATGAGATATCGAGTCCATTTAGGAAAGCAATAGGATTTATCTGGCCATCCTCTATTGTAGCTAAGGAGGATGAATTTTCGTTGGGCCCAGTCATAGTCATCTTCATCATGGGAATTTTTTGATAAAGAGACCATGTTTTGATACCATGTAGGCTTTGAGGAAAATAAATTTTTATCAATCCTCTTTTCTGAATAATACACAAAGGATATAATACAAGTTTATATAGAGACTCCTCCAGCTAGAAAATAGGAACTTCCTTAGAAAATTGAACAGGAAACTAACTAAAAAAAATTCTAACTAAATCTGAATTTAAAAATAAATATCAGATTTTATCCTTTTTCCTAAAAATAACAACAATATTCCTAGATTCTCGACACATGCATACAGAGTAAACTACATAAATAATAGGGTTACAAATGTAAATACCATATTTAACAAATCCCTTCCTCTCCTTACAATAATAGATCATAAAACAAACTTTTAAAAGAACTGAAAAGATCTTTGAAGTGTGAGATTTGTGCAGAAGCCAACAACAAACATAGGATAGATCAAAAGTTAAATAGGCCTTAAGAAATAGCGATCAATCTGAGGGATGATTAGGTGTGAAGAGAATCTCATCAAGATAAAACAATAGACAATCAATCTCTTTATGCTAGGCCAGTTTGTAAAATGCAGGGTTGCCAGTAAGAATCTAGTTACCAAAACAAAGGAGCTCAAGAGATATTTGATGTCATGAAAATAATTAAACGAAAGCAGCTTTGATGCCCTTCTTTGTTTTAAACCTAACAATAAAACTACAGTTACTTTATAGAATTCCTCCAATAGCAAGCATAGGGTCAAATATAGGAGACCCCAAGTCCCAAACTTAACCGACCAAACTCATATACTAGGACTAAAATTATATTCTTAAAACTACAAAACTTCTATAAGAAAAAAATAAAAATAAAGTAATATTCTAAAAAAACAAAAAAGAAAAAAAGAATAGATTCCATATAACTATATACTGCTACAATAAATTGATGTGTCACTATTCAGGGGCCCACATCAAATAGGATGCGTCAACAATAAAAGCTCTATACATTCTGTAAGGAAAACCAAAGTTCATCATCAGGTAGCATCATTAACCATCCAACGTAACAACGAAAAAATGCATTATGAAAAGTGATTTGATCAATACATCCATCCATGAAACTTGTGATTTTTCTTGTCAAACCCAAGTTCACTTAATCCATGGGAAACTGAAATCTGATACAAGAAGTTCTTTGGTTATTAGGATCATGTAGCATGTTGCTTTATATTTACTTTAGCAACACTGCAGATTTTAGTTATCAATTGCATTCCTGTTATTTTGTTTATGTTTTTACATGCATGCATAGGGGAGAGATTGATTTTATTAGGTTCAATAAATGCATGAGTGATTTTGTTCGTTATTACATTGTATTTTCTTGTTTTCGTTTTATTGTAGTTTAGTTTTCTTTGGTGGGAGGATTTCTCATCCTTCTCTTGTACTTCTTTTTTCTATTAATATATTCCTTTGTCGTTTCCAATCAAAAAAATAAATGCATGAGTGGTTCTGTAAGAGAATGTGGGCCATAGTATTTAGCTGCTAAACCTTGAAGGAAGAGTGTTTCTTTGTTTTTCCAGGTTGCATCATCTTGAAGACCAGTACTGTGACAGAGTTACATTTTTCAATGCTTTAATTTTTTCCATTCACATTTCTGTTAAAATCAGAGTGAATCACCATTAACTTGAGTGATCAATATATACCATGCATTGAACTACCAAATAACTGTGGCTTATTGATGGTAACTTTTATCTTCAAAAGTTATTTCCTCAGGGTGAAAAAGAAAAATTCAGGAGCCTTCCACGATATACAGATAGGAGGAACAAAAGAAATACAAGACCAAGATGATATGGATGCATATTCAGAGAAATACAAAGCATTGCAGAAATAAAGAGGTTAAATAAGCAATTATATAACAAAACCTTTGAAGGTCCAGAAGCATGAAGAATGTTGCAAGCTTCCCTACCATCTTTTTCAGCCACAATCCTGCAATAAGTCCTGTCAGAAAGCGCAGTAGAAACAGCAAAGGCACAAGATACAGAAAATAGATATTTATAGTGCAATATAAGACTTATTTTAATTTTTGTCAATTTAAATTCTGTAGATAGCTCAGAGTGGGAATGTAAAAAATGCAGCTAAGAGGAATTTAGAAACTCAAAACCTTTATCAAGTTTCATATTGTATATGATGTGAAAACTATTACATTTAATTTTCTTTGTATGGTCTTTATACAAACAAAAATTCATGAAACAAAAATGTTGATAGCAAACAACACAGGCCCCCAGGGAATATTACCCTATACTATAAATAAGGTCAGTACAGGATGCGGCCCCCTCTTGGCCAGCCTATCATCCCCTATTTTTGGATGTGAATGTCAAGCATCATACATCTCATCCAAAGGCATACAGCAATTTCTGCCATCCATGGTTCAAAGAATGTCCAACTCGGCCAAGTTGTATTCAAAACATCCCTTACTGCAATGACTATGAGGCAGCCACAGAATTTTCCAGTTTCGATGATGAATCAGCAGGTTTAGCTGAGTCATGGACAAGTCACAAAGAGAATTGTGATTGGATACCATGGCATGGCCCAGTCACCAAGAAGTCAAGCTTGTAACATCCCTCTTTCAATCATATCCTGATTATAGAAATTGTCATACTGATTTATAAGCCAAATGTAGGAGTGATGACATAACTTTGAGCATACTGCATCATTCAATGTGAAACCCAATGTAAAACTGACACTTCACTATTTCAAGTAAAATTGTTTTTCTTGTAAGAAATATATAATTCCATGGACAATTCTAACATTTAATGACACAAAGGCTAGTCATTGTTATCACCTCCATGATGAGTGGTGATTTACATAATAGTAATGGTATGGTTGAAAGAGTTGTCTAAAGATTAACTCGTTTGCAACTTGTTCACAACTCATTCGAGTAGCAATGCTGCAGTGTCACGACTCATGATTTGCTTTCTGACTTATCCATGACTCAACAGAATCAGCTAATCCAGTACTGAAACTAAAGATGTTCATACAAGTCTCAAACTCGTCATGGGAAGGGATATTTTGAATACGACTGATACAAGTTAGCCAATTCCTTGACCATACCTCCCACAGCTCATAACATGTCTTGCTTCCTGGAGCATACAGCTTCTGAGCAAAAGAGTTGAAGCATAATCAGTGATTGAGAATTCTCCTAAAAATAAAATACACTGGCAGTCATATTAACAACAATTTGCCGAATGCAATTGCTGACCTTTCTGGTACTTCTTAAAATGCATTCACTCTGATCTCCTCTAAACATGTCACAAGGACTGGTCGGAACTTCCAAACAATGTTTTTTTTTTTTTTTTTTTTTGATAGGAAACATCAAATATATATATATAAGGAAAAGAAGTACAAAAGGAGGATAAGAAATCCTCCTACCAAGGAAGCTAGATTACAAAGATGCTATCCCAAGAAAGAACACAAAACATCAAGTGAACATTCTAGATTGGACCTCTCCTTAAGGAGAACACACCGCTAACCAATTTAGTTGTAACACATTAAGGGGGGTCCCCTTGAAGGCCTTGGAACAGAATGCCCAAAGAGAAGCAAGGAAAACTATAGAATCTCATAGATTCTCTGAATTCCTTGCTCTATCCTCAAAAATCCTCGCATTTCTTTCCTTCCACACAACCCAAATTATAGCGGTGCTTGCAGCTTGCCACAAGACTCTCCCCCTCTTTGAGGCTCCAAAACCATCAAATTTGATGGACATCATGTCAACGATACTCCTCAGGGTGACCCACTCCAAGTTGGCTAACTGAAATAACCTGTGTCATAACCCCGTCGTCAAGGAGCAATGGAGAAAAAGGTGATCTACCGATTCCCCTTGCTTCATGCATAGAACACAAATATCAGGACTAAGGGCTTTGTAGGGTCTTCTCAATTGTAGCATGTCATTAGAATTCACCTTCTTGTGTGCCACTAACCAGATAAAGGACCTCACTTTGAAGGGGACTTGGGATTTCCATACAAATTTAGAAGGAAAATCCTGAGGAGAACCAGAGAAATAGGATAAGGTCAGAAAGAAAGATTTGACTGAAAAAAACCCTGAAGATGATGCGGGCCAAAATCTAGCATCTGGAACCGAAGGTGATAGATGCAAACCATCGAGAGACCGCATAAGGCCTTCTAAGTCTCCTATCTCGATATCTGAAAGGTTACGGCGGAAATTAAAGTTCCAAAAGAACGGACGAGAAGAACCGAGAATCGAAGAAATAGGAACATTTTTATCCAAGACTACTCTAAATAGTCTAGAGAATTGGGATCCCAAAGGTTGGTCCCCCCACCACAGATCTTCCCAGAAACGAATTCTTTCCCCATTTCCTACCACAAACCGAGTCAACATGGAAAAATCCGGAAAGACTTGTGCAATAGCCTTCCAAGGGCAACGGTGTGACCATCTGACTAAAGTGTTAGCATCCCAACCATTAGAGTGTGAACCATAAATGCTTAAGATGACTTGATGCCATAGAGCTGAGTCCTCTCTAGGGAACCTCCACAACCATTTTCCTAACAGAGCAATATTCCTTAGTGTAATCTTCCCGAAACCCAGTCCCCCTTTTGCCTTCGGATTACACACTACATCCCATCTAACTAAATGATCTCTTTTGCCTTCCCCAATTCCTGACCATAAGAAATCCCTTTGCAACCTCTCAATTTTTGCAGCCACTGAAGCGGGAATCTTAAACAAAGAAAGGAAGTAACAAGGCATGTGTGTGAGGCAAGATTGAATAAGAGTCATCCTACCTCCAAAAGATAAGTAAGCCTTTTGCCATCCATCTAATCTTTTTGAGATTCTCTCTACCACAGGATCCCAAAAACCACACGCCTTAGGATTCCCTCCCAAAGGAAGACCCAGATAAAGTATGGGCCAGCTAGAAACCTTGCAGTCCAGCATCTCAGCCAATCTATAAAGATGATTCTGATCAAGATTGATGCCGTAAATATAACTCTTGTCAAGGTTGACCTTAAGCCCAGAAATATGCCCAAACACTAACAAAAGACTTTTGAGGGTTCCAAACAATGTAGCAACTGAAGTTTACCATGTTCATAGGAAAATTACAGTATATAAGAAAACCCAATAAATTTTTTCATTCTCTTGATCTTATTAAGAATACCTCATAACAAATTTTTGGGGTTTTAAGATGCAAGATTCTAGGTTTGTGCAGTAAGGTTTATTGTGTATTCCTTATTAATTTTATTTCACCCCAGTTTCATGGAATTTCTTCCAACATTCAATAAAGAATTTAGTGCAGCAAGGAGATATCCGAAATTATAGAGAACATAAAGTGAACAATGTAGGATTCAAGAATATTATCATATAGTACCACAAAATACCTGAACCCAGTTAGTAGTTCTGCCTCAAACTGATTAGGAGTCAACATTGAAGCAACTGGAACAACCTAACCATAAAAAGTCTAGCTAGTGATCTTTGCATCAGGAAATAATAATACAGATAGACAAAATTCATGATCAAACTCAATGACAATTATTTATTCAAGTTGCTTAAGATATCGGATCTAGCCAACACAAATGTTAAAATGATGTCAAATCTTGAATTAACATAGACTTGAACCATAGTAGAATTTTAAAACACTCGAGTGAAATAATTCAAATTTTGTATCTCACTTGTATACATGTGAACATAGAACAAGCTTACACACACAATATCCCATGATTGGATTGCTCACCTTCTCACGGTAGATTGCCACTAACTCTGTTGGGACATAGAGCTTTCCTTCATCACCCATCACTGGATCACAAACTTGATAAAAGCCCCAATATTAATGAGCAGAGATGAATAGGCATTATTTTTGGATATGATGAGAAGAGTAGGCAGAATAATATAAGAAGTAAAAATGTTCAAAACAATGTTAAACAGGATCTAAAACTTACAAACAGCCATAGTAGCACATAAATTATCAGTTATAGAGAAATAGAAAAGAATGACTATGATGTTAGCCCTAAAATGTTGTCCACACCTGCTTGAGTTCATGAACAGAAAACTGAGAACTAGTAATGATCATGGTGTGATGTCTTAACAGTTTAGCCCTCATTTGCCTTGGATCATGTGCCGAAAGAGAAATGCTAAGATCTTTGAGGAAAAGTGGAGGACGGTAGAGACGTTATGGGATTTACTTCCCTTCTATTCCTCCTTATGGGTCTCTTGTACTGCAGCATTTAAGCACTCCTCTCAATGTTATTCAACTTAATTGGCGTTCAGTTTGTAATTGAAAAGGGTTGGACAACAATGAGAGAAGCTTTGTTCAGAATTGATATATAGCCATAAAGGGACTAATTTTTATATAGATTTCCTTGTATAATGGAGGAGCTTCAGTCATATTCTGATCAGATTCTTGAATTTTTTGGGGAGGACCCCTCATCCTTCTCTTGTACTTTTTATCCATATCCAATATATCTTTCTTTCTGATAAAAGAAATAAAAATAAAAATTAGCCCTTCTTCAAGTAATAATCATATTCTTTCTCCATCTTTAAGGTTTTTCATACTGATGTTGATCTCCCGATTACCCTTCAGAAGGGATTCATTAGTCTACTAAACACTCCTTTCCCAAATTTTGTGCACATGCTTTATTGCCTCCAAGATATCCTTTGTTCAGGTTTGAGTTCATGTGGCTGAAGGTGGAAGGCTTCAAAGATTTATTGCTGTCTTTGTGGTTGGGTTTCAGTTTCAGTGGTTCTTATAGCTACATTCTAACAGAAAGGTTGAAAGCTTTAAAGGCTAAGTTGAAGGTTTGGAACAAAGAGGTCTTTGGCAATGTCTTGTCTAGTAAGGAGAGGGCTTTGAATCAGGTGGCTTTGTAAGATTCTGAGGAAGCAACCAGAGTATTGACCGTGGAGGAGCAGAATGTCAGGAATCTAGCAAGGGAAGAGTACAAGAAATGGTCCCTTCTGGAGGAAATCTCTTGGAGGCAGAAATCAAGAAAGTTGTGGTTGAAGGAAGGTGATAGAAACACTAGCTTCTTCCACAAAATGGCTAATGCTTATAGGAGAAGGCATCAGTTAGCTAAGATTAAAATTAATGGGCGTTGGGTTTCAGAGGAGAGTGAGATTAAGGAGGGGGTGGTTCGGGCTTTTCAGGTTCTTTTGTTTGAGATAGGGGAATGGAGACCAACTATCAACGAGCTTTCTTTTGAAGTATTAGGGGAACAAGATGCAGCAAATCTGGAGGTCCCTTTCTTTGAGGAAGAGGTGTTCACAACCCTTTCAGACCTTAGAGAAGACAAAGCACTAGGTCCTGATGGCTTTCCTATGGCTTTTTGGCAGTTCAGTTAGGATTTTGTGAAGGAAGAGGTGATGGCTTTTTTTTAGGGATTTTTATGAAAGGGGTCGCTATGTGAAGAATTTGAATGCTATTTTTTTTGTCTTAATCCCTAAGAAAAAGAGATCCGAAGACCTAAAGGACTTTAGGCCTATCAGATTGGTGCGTGGTCTCTACAAGTTGTTGGCTAAAGTCTTAGCCAATAGAATTAAGAAGGTGGTTGGTAAGGTGGTCTCCAATTCCTAAAATGCTTTTATGGAGGAATGAGGTCATGGTTTCGTTGTTGAAGAGTAATGAAAGTAGCTTGCTATGCAAACTTAATATTGAAAAAGCCTATGATCATGTTAATTGGGATTTTCTCCTTGCATTCCTTAAGAAGATAGGTTTTGGGGAGAAGTAGATATTATGGATTAAGTGGTGTATCTCTTCAGCAAGGTCTTTAGTACTGGTTGATGGTGCTCCAACGGGCTTCTTCTAGAGTTCTAAGGGCCTAAGACAAGGAGATCCCCTCTCACCCTTTTTGTTTGTAATTGCTATGGAGGCTCTTAGTTGTTTGCTCAAGAAGGCTAAGGTTGGAGGTTTTTTACTAGGTTGGAGGGTAAGTGGTAGAAGTGGAGATGGAGTGGATATCTCGCATCTTTTGTTTGTCGATGATACGTTAGTTTTGTGCAAACTGAATCAAGACCAGATGACTTACTTTAATTGGTTACTTATGTGTTTTGAAGCCATTTCAGGGCTTAGCATTAACTTGAAAAAAAGCGAGTTAATTCCAGTGGGAATGGTGGAAAATGTAGAAGGGTTAGCCCTTAAGTTCGGTTGCAAGGTGGAAGCATTCCCATCGTCTTACTTGGGTCTCCCACTAGGTGCCCTTTTCAGGTGTGTGGTGGCATGGGATGGGGTGGAGGAGAGGTTTCACAAAAAGTCATATGTGTGGAAAAGGTAGTACTCATCCAAGGGTGGGAGGATTACCCTAATTCGAAGCACTCTTTCCAGCATGATTATCTATTTCATGTTTGTGTTCTATATTCCAATAACAACTAGGATAAGATTAGAACAAATTCAAAGGGATTTCCTTTAGAGAGGAGGAGCCCTTGAGCGAAAGCCATACTTAGTAAGGTGGTCCATTATTTGTACAAATAAGAGCAAGGTTGGACTAGGGGTAAAGAATCTTGCTAAGCTTTACAAAGCCCTTTTAAGTAAATGGAGCTAGCAGTTTACAAAGGATAGGGGGCTTTGTGGAAGCAAGTTATTAGTGGCAAGTAGGAGGTGGAAGAGGCAAGGTGGCACTCCAAGGTGGTCAGTAAAGTTAACGGGTAGGGTTGTGGAAAGCCATTAGAAAGGAATGGGAGCTCTTAGATAATAAAGTTGCCTTCTCAATTAATAGTGGGCAAAGAGTGAAATTTTGGAAGGACTAGTGTGGTGATGTGGCACCGCGTACTTCTTACCATGCTTTTTATGCTATTGTTGATTCTAAGGAGGATTGGGTGGCGAATGTTTGGCACTCGATAGTTGAAAGGGGGTGTTGGGCCCCTAGTTTTTCTAAAGCCCTTAATGATTGAGAGCTAGATTTGATGGAGCATTTTCTCTTGAGTTTGCAAAGGAGGAGTGTGTGCAAGGAATAGGAAGATAAAGTGATTTGGAAAGGATCGAAAAATGGATAGTTTTCTATTAAGGTCCTTTATGCGACCTTGGAGATAGAAAGTACAATGTCATTTCCTACTAGTGTGATTTGGAATTCTGAGGTTCCCTCAAAGGTGGGTTTTTTCACTTGGGAGGTTTCTTGGGTATAGGTGTTAACTTTGGATCATTTAAAAAGGAGAGGGTAGTCTTTAGCAAATAGATGTTTCCTTTGTCTTGAAAAAGAAGACACCATTCACCACATCCTTATCCAATGTGTCAAAACAAGAGTGTTATGGAATCTTTTGTTCTCCTAGTTTAGTGTGCTTTGGATACTTCCTTCTTCTGTTAGAGACACACTTTTAGGACGGCATGGTTCTTTTGTTGGTAAAAGGCGGAAAAAGGTGTGGTGAGTAGCTCCTCTTTGTTTATGTTGTACCATTTGAAACAAAAGAAACAAAAGAGCTATTGAGAATGAGGATAGTCTGTTCAAGGACTAAAACATGCCTTCCTTTGTAATCTACGGGATTGGTTTAGTTTGTTTTTAATTTTTTATCCTTCTTCAATAGTAGATTTTGTGGACTGGGTGGGTTCCTTTTTACAGGGGCATAGTTTTTGTCGGCCCTTCTCCTTTCATTTGTGTTTTTAAGCGTTCATTGTATACCCTCCGTGTACTTCAGAGCATTGTTTTGGCTTTTTTTGTTTATAAAACATTCTTGATTTACTCATTAAAAAAATAATAATAAAAATAAATAAACAAATAAATAAATAAAAATCCTTCATTCTTATCTTACATGTCTTTCTATTTTTTTTTTTTTTTTTTTTATCAAAAACGAAGAAAAATATATTAATAGAAGAAAAGATACAAGAGAAAGAAGAGATACAAGAGAAAGAGAAGAAACCAAGAGAAGGATGAGAGGTCCTTCCTACAAAAACAAAAACTGAACAAAAGAGAAAACACCTAACAATAGAAAACTAAAAACAAAGTACATGTCTTTCTATTTCAATATCACAGACCCTTAGAAGCCCTTTTATTACCAACATAAACGATTGCAATGTGCTAATAGAGCTTAGAAAGAGTGGTTTTGAGAACCAGTTTGATGACACTAAATGAAAGAAACTTATGGGGTGCAAATGGTTATTCAAGTCACAGTTATCAAATGTGCAAAGCACAGTATAAGGCACAAGCCTAAAAGAAGTAAGGCATAATCCAATGTACGGTTATAGAATTTAAATGCAATTATATAGAACTGACAAATTACTAGTTAAAAATAATATCACGTTATGGTATCAATCTTGATCAGGATCACCTTTCCAGGTTGGCATTGATGCTTGATTGCAAGGCTTCTAGGTGGCCTATACTCTATCTGGGTCTTCCTTTGGGGGGGAATCCCAAGGCATGTGGCTTTTGGGATCCAGTGATTGAGAGAATCTCAGGAAGATTAGATGGGTGGCAAAAGGCATACCTTTCTTTTGGAGGAAGGATAACTCTTATCCAATCTTGCCTCACACACATGCCCTGTTACTTCCTCTCCTTGTTTAAAATTCCAGCTTCAGTGGCTGCAAAAATCGAGAGGATGCAAAGGGATTTTTTATGGTCTGGGATTGGGGAAGGGAAAAGAGATCACCTAGTTAGTTGGGATGTAGTGTGTATTCCGAAGGCAAAAGGGGGTTTGGGGATTGGGAAGATTTCTCTTAGGAATCTTGCTCTCTTAGGGAAATGGTTGTGGAGATACCCAAGAAAGGGTACAACTCTTTGGCATCAGGTCATCTTAAGCATTTATGGATCACACTCTAACGGTTGGGATGCTAGCACTGTAGTCAGATGGTCACATCGTTGTCCTTGGAAGGCTATTTCACAAGTCTCTCAGGAGTTTTCCATGTTTACTCGATTTGTGGTAGGAAACGGGGAAAGAATTAGATTCTGGGAAGATTTGTGGTGGGGGGATCAACCTTTGGAATCCCGATATCCAAGATTATTTAGAGTAGTTTTGGATAAAAATATTCATATCTCTTCAGTTCTAGGTCCTACTCATCCTTTCACTTGGAACCTTAACTTTCGTCGTAACCTTTCAGATTCCGAGATTGAAGATTTAGAGGACCTTATGAGATCACTAGATGGTTTGCATCTTTTACCTTCGGTTGCAGATGCCAGATCTTGGCCTTTATCTTCTTCTGGGCTTTTCTCAGTTAAATCTTTCTTTCTAACCTTATCCCATTTTTCAGGATCTTCTCAGGTTTTTCCCTCTAAGTTTGTTTGGAAATCTCAAGACCCCTTCAAAGTGAAGTCCTTTGTCTGGTTAGTGGCACACAAGAAGATAAATACTAATGATATGCTACAATTGAGAAGACCCTACAAAGCTTTGAGTCCTGATATTTGTATTCTGTGCATGGAGCATGGGGAATCAGCAGACCATCTTTTCCTACATTGCTCTTTGACGTTGGGGTTGTGGCATAGATTATTTCAGCTAGCCAAGATGGTTTGGGTCCCCCCAAGGAGCATCTTTGACATGATGTCCATCAAGTTTAATGGTTTTGGTTCATCTAAGAAGGGCATAGTTTTGTGGCAAGCTGCGAGCATAGCCTTAATTCGGGTTGTGTGGCGGGAAAGAAATGCGAGGATTTTTGAGGAAAAAGAGAGGAATTCAGAGAATCTATGGGATTCTATTTTTTTCCTTGCTTCTCTTTGGGCTTTCTGTTCCAAGGATTTTAAGGGGATTCCTCTTAATGTGTTACAACTTGATTGGCTAGCGGTGTGTAATCCCTAAGGATTGGTCCATCTTAGAGAGCTTGCTTGTTCTTCTATGTACTATCTAGTGTTTGTCTTAGCTTTGTTTTCTCTGTTGGGAGGATTTCTCATCCTTCTCTTGTACTTCTTTTTTATCAATATATCTCTTTGTCGTTTCCTATCAAAAAAAAATTCTTATCCTTGCCCAAAACAAAATCTAGATTCAAGCTTAAAATCACATAAGGCATCAAATTAAGTAATTAAAGTAATTACTGCACAGTAGTTTTGCACACCAAGTAAACCCAAAGTTCCAAGCTACAAACACTCTAAAATATTCAGTATTACAAAAGGACCCTAAATTTCAAAGTCAAAATAATTAACATATAACCTCATAAAGTATCATCAATCTTCATCAACAATCATAGAATCATTATCTTTCTTCTCTATCATCAGATCTATAACCCTCATTATCTTCTATCTCCTCTGAATTGACCTCTTCTTCATCTAGATTTACTGCTACAGAAAACAGTCTGGTCTCAGAGGTTGTAGCCATTGCTTTTTGTGTTATGGTGATGTTTGAGCTTGATCTAGCTTCAGTATCAAGTCTAGCCTCCCAACTTCTAGTAGTAGCTTGAACAACATGACCCCAGGCCAAATTATCATCATCAAATAGAAACTCATCTTTGTATTATTCTTCATAACCTCCACCTTTCATTCTTCCAGCCAACTATTCATTACCTCCATCCATTTTTCAAGCATGAAAGTGTTTTAAGAAGTCCACTGTGGTTTTGAATATGACTAAGTTTAACCCATAGCTAGGAAAAACCATATTCCATTCATCAAGCATAAGGTAGTATAATGTAATTCTGATTGTATAATCTGATGATATCTGTAAAAATTGTCAATGATGCAATTCAGATTTCCTAGTTGAAGAAATACGTAGGAAGGAAGTTGAGTTCAAAGAAGTGGATCAGGTAAATTACTTTCTTATTGTCCAAATAAATGCCTCTTTAATTATTAGAGGAAATATGTGTAAATTGGTTTAAAGAAACTGAAATACTAGGATGTAAACAAACAGATACTGTAATTGAGGTCAATAATAGATTGGGTGATGAAAATGGAACTCTTTTAATAGATTTTTGGTATGCTAGAAATATTTAGGAAGATCCATCTATTTGTCTTTCACTAAACTGAATATTACTAATGCAGTGAGTGATAGGTGAATATGAGCATTCACTCACCTCTCAATATCTACAAGCCATACCTCAAATAATGCACCCTCCTAGGAGCTAACCTTGTGACTTGGCAAAGTAAAAGAAATAATCAGTGGTAGCAAGGCTGTGCAAAGGCCAAATTTAAAGCAATTCCCTTTGGTATTTGTCAACTTGTTCGGTTGAAGATTCTTTTTTACATAACCATACAGGGGCTATGTTTACACATGAGTTTGTAATGTAACAAATTAGTGCTACAATTGACACAACTCATAACCCAATTCATCATGTAGGACTAAGCATATTGAGGTGGATCAACACTTCAATTAGAAATTTCCAATTTGGCCAAATTTGTACACCATTTGTGGAAACCAGTTACCTACTAACAAAAGTTCTGGAGTATATAAATCATGTATTTCACAGCATTCTTAAGGGGCATTAGGGAGTTTGGCATGTGTTAGGCAAATGGGGAGTGTAGAGAGCATAACTAAGTATAGATTTATATTCTCCTTTTTCTTTTTGGCATGCATATACAATAAAGGTTGTTGAGCTGTAGAGACCAGTCCAGCAACCCTCTTTCTTTTATTTTCTTTTCAATTATTATCTGCCTCTTTTTCCTTCCCATTGCCCTGACTATTAACTAGTGTTCATCTACTCTTAGGCATTCAGAGTCAGTTGTTCTTCTAATTGTTTTGAAAGAATGGCGCCCATTCTTGGAACTTTAATTTCCGTCGTAACCTTTCCGATTTTGAGATAGAAGACTTAGAAAGCCTCATGCATTCACTTGAGTGTTTGCATTTATCCCCATTGGTTTCAGATGCGAGATCCTGGTCTTTATGTACTTCAGGGTTATTTTCAATCAAGTCTTTTTTTCTAGCCTTGTCCCACCTTTCCGATTTATCTCCAGTTTTTCTTACTAATTTTGTTTGGAATTCTCAAGTCTCTTTTAAAGTAAGTCCTTTGTCTGGTTAGTGGCACACAAGAAGGTCAATACTAATGACTTGCTACAATTGAGAAGACCCTACAAAACTCTTAGTCCTAACATTTGTAAGTTGTGTATGAAGTATGGAGAATCAACAAATCATCTTTTCTTACATTGTTCTTTGACGATGGGGTTGTGGCACAGATTATTTTAGTTAGCCAAGATGGATTAGGTTCCCCCGAGAAGCATTTCTGACATAATGTCCATCAATTATAAAGGTTTTGGAAAATCCAAGAGACGGATAGTTTTGTGGCAAACAGCGTGCATTGCTTTAATTTGGGTTGTGTAGCAGGAAAGAAATGCTAGAATTTTTTAGGATAAAGCTAGGAACTCAAAGAATCTATGGGATTCCATTCACTTCCTTGCTTCTCTTTGGGCTTTTTGCTCCATGGTTTTTAAGGGCATTCCCCTTAATGTGTTACAATTAGATTGGCTAGCAGTGTGTAGCTCCAATGGGAGGGTCTAGCTAAGAGAGTTTGTTCGTTGTTTTTATCTTTTAGCTTCTTGTTTTTGTATTCTTGTTGTTTAGCTTTCTTTGGTGGGAGGATTCCTCATCCTTCTTTTGTACTTCTTATTTCTATCTATATATTTCTTTGTTGTTTTCTATCAAAAAAAAAAATTTATGCTCTTTCCTTGTCAACTGTCCACTCTAAAGTTTTTTTCAATTGGCATTATCTTCTAGTAAGTAAAAATGTGCATGTGGAAATTGAGTTGACTTTTTAGACCACCTTTCAGAAGCTGAACAGGTAATGTACCTCGGTCCAAAGAAATCTCTTAAGGACTGAACCCCTTAACCAGCTTAACATAAGAAATATCCTTTTCATGGTGATTTGAAAGAAGTGATTAAGATGCTGCAAACTCCTGGTATATTGCTAAAAGATGGTCGAAGCTGTTCAAATTAAAGAAATCAATCTACAAACTAAAATAATCTCATAGAGCTGTCAAAGTGTAGAAATGCCCATTTGTTCGTTAGAAAGAGCTTCCTTAAATCATTCAGCATTTTACATATTGGAGACCTAGGATTCATTTAAGCAAGCACCTTAATTTGAAAAGTTTTGGTCATTATGATCCTCCTTTTAGATGTTAAAGTTCCTAATAGCATCATGGAATTGTCCCCTAACAAAATATCACCAGCTGAAACTCCTCTAGATCCAAAAAGAAACAGCTTTGATACTAAGAAGATGAACTACTTTATTTTTTGATAGGAAGATGAACTACTTTATTCTTATCCAAAAAATCAACAACTTGGTGATTGACCAAAGATATAGAAAACTTCCGTTGAATATGATATGAATGAGTTCAAGTTTATGAAGGATGAACCATGTGATGATGGAGAAAGATAACAGAATTTCTCTACAAGATGAAATAATTATAGGTTTATGACTTGATCTGATATTAAGTTTCCAATTATGTTTGTAAATTGTTTTACCTGTGTTGTAGAAGTTGTATGTTAAGAAATATGAAAGTTACAACTGGAAAGGAGTTATCTTCCAGCTTGAAAATTAATTAGAAATCACAAATCTACTCCAACAGATTTTCCAATTTTCCAGCTAGGATATACCTTGTATTATCTGCATTATAGTATTCCTACTTTAATATATCAGAAAGGTACAAAACAAAAAGTTATTATGTTCCAGCTGGAAAATCAATTAGACAACACTAATCTTCTGTAGCATGTAAGAAATTAGATCAGAGGTCAACTGACTTTAATGCTTCTTCTGGTGAGAATTTGGTAAACAGGAAGGTAAGAAGCAAAGTATGGAGTAATGATGCCTAATTCTGTATCAAATTGTCCACAGCTCATACAACCTGTGACTTAAGTGAATAATATGTTGAAAATATGCAGGCTGATATTTCTCCACACGTTGAAAATATCCAGGCTGATGTGCAGGCTATAAATATGCAAGCTAATAGTTATTTCCTAACTGTATTATTGCTGTAAATATGCAGGCTAATATGTAGGCCGTATAATCTCTTACAATGGTGGCTAGACTGATTTGATAGTTTCCTAGAATAATTTCATAGAGCTGTAAATATATCCCTGTTGTAATCTCAATATTTGTATGAATGAAATTGAAATTCTCCACATGGTATCAGTGCATGTTAGAATTATGCTCTAAGTCTTTTTCTGGTCTATTCTTCACTGGAATATGGCGGCCTTCATCCCCCTCTTGATCGGCCTTCATTGTAAAGACTTTCTTTTCTCCTCTTTGATCTGCCTTATCAATATTTTCCCTTTGAAAAACTTGGCCTCAATTGCCTCATATCTCCATTAGATTTCTAGTTTTTGTTACCCAGAAATTTTTTCCTACACCAACCTGTGGTGTTAATCTCCAGATTTCCCTTCTCTAGCCCCTGTTATCATTTATCACCTTGTCCATAATCATAGCTGATTCATCTTCCTCCAAAACTGCTGTCACTACATCCTTACTTTTCCTACTGAAAACCCTAATTCCCAAATCATAACTTACAAACTCAATGGGCACAATTTTCTTCAATGGTCACAATCTCCAAGTTATTCATCAAAAGCAAAAGGACGGGCTATTTGTTAAGGAAAGTTCCCCCTCCTAAGGATGATGATCCTAAGTTGGAGACATGGGAAGCTGAAAATTCCATGATCATGTCTCAGCAACTTCATTCTAAGCAACCAGAAATCAGTAAACCACTTCTCTTTCTTTCATTAGCTAAGGAGATTTGGGATGTTGTCACTAATTCATATTCCATGGTGGGGATGAAGGCTCAAGTTTATGACTTACAAAATCAGATGAACCCTACAAAGCAAGGGTCATTATCTATGACAGAGTGCTACAATACAATGGAAGGATTATGGCTAGAATTAGACCACTATTAACAATTCACAATGGAATCCATTGTTGATGCTGTCCAACTGCAGACGATGTTGAAAAAGAGAGGATTTTTGTCTTCCTCGCTAATTTAAATCCTGAACTAGATCAAGTAAGGACTCAAGTTCTAGAAAAAAAAAAAAAAAAAAAAAAATCCTTTCCCATCATTGAAAGAGGTGTTTGCCTATGTATGTGCAGAAAAGAGTCATATTGTGATATTCAAAAACCATCCATGGAGAATTCAGCTCTTGCAATTCCTAAATCCAATAATTATTCTGCAGCTGAGAAGCAAGAAGGAGATCAAATGAAGACAACAAATGGCGGTGTGACTTTTGCAACCAACCTCGACGCACACGAGAGGCATGTTGGAAGCTTTATGGATAGCTCTCCTCTGCTGGGAAAAATGGTGAAAAAAAGAATGATAAAAAAAAAAGAAGAAGAAGAAGAAGAAGAAGAGAAGTCTGGCCAGAAACAAAATCGGTTTTTCAGTGGAGAACAAGAAGAAAGAAACTTCTACAGGCAATCAAGAGTTTAGAGGATTCAATAAGGAACAATTGAAAAAATTAAAGGCCTTACTAGACCTAGCGAGCATTCCTATGTCTATGTCTAGATCATTGATTCCTTTTCCATTTGTTATTTTGACCCCTAGATCATTGATTTAAGGGCCCCAAACCATATGTCTAGATCTTCTCTTTTTTTCTCCAACTATATACCATGTGCATGTCACTAGTCAATGATTGATTCCCTTTACCAAACCTTAAAATCTCCCCTACATGTTCCCAAATTGAAATGTAATCTGGTCCCAATAACAAAGCTTACCAAATACCTAAAATGCTCATTGACTTTCTTTCCCTCTCATTGTGTCATACAGGACCTGGTAACAGAGAAGATGATTGGGCATGCTCAGGAAAATGGTGGGCTTTACATCCTTGAAACCAGTGGTGGAAATGGCAATATCTTAAGCATGGCCTGTTCATGGAAAGAATCCAATATCTTGCTTTGGCACAAAAGGCTAGGTCATCCTTCATTCTCTACCATGCAAAAGATATTTCCCTCTTTTGATTCCAATAAATTGTCCTTTCATTTTGATGTTTGTGAAATGGCTAAACAACATTGAACTACTCTCCAATCAATAAATGAAAGATCTTTGGTGCCTTTTAGTCTCATTCATATTGATGTGTGGGGAATATCTAGAATTCCTAACATCTCTAGGGCAAGATGGTTTGTCTTCTCAAACACAAATCTAAGGCTGATCAAATTTTCCATTTTTTTCATCAGATAATTTGCAATCAGTTTGGAACCAAAAGTCCACATTCTTTGCTCAGATAATGGAACAGAATATTTCAATAATGAGTTGATTTCTTATTGTCAAAAAGATGGGATCATTCAACAGTTTTCATGTACTAAGACTCCCCAACAATGCAAAGTCACTCGAAGGAAAATCAGACATTTTGTTGAACTCTACTTTTCTAAATGAGAGTGCCAAAAACATGTTGGAGGGAAGTTATTTTGACAACCACTCATTTAATGAATAGATTACCTCTAGAGTTCTCAATTTTCAAACTTCATTAGAATATTTGAGTTACCTCTTCCCTTTATTTAAGAACTATGGGAATCTTTTTCCTCAAGTGTTCAAGTGCGTTTCTTTTATTCATATTCATAGCTAACATTAACAAAATTTGATCTTAAAGCTCTGAAGTGTGTTTTCTTTGGCTACTCGCCTACATAAAAGGAGATTAGTGCTATCATCCTCCTACAAAGAGGGTTTCTACCACCATGGATGTCAATTTCATTGAAAATCAACCATATTTCTCACATACTTATCTTCAAGGGGCGAACAAATATGAAGATAAGGATACTCCATATGTTCTACCTCTATTAATAGAGTCTCTACCAGATCTAGATTCTGATTTTTCCTTCAAGTCTCCCATTACATCTAAGTCATTGCCTATACAAGAACCTCCCATTAATCTCCCATTTCCCAAATTGATCCTAAGCCTATTTTTCCAAAGGTGGACTTGTCATTTAAAAACCAAGAGAAGCCATCTCCACTCAAGGTCTACTCGAGGAACAAAAAGCCTATCGTGGACCCAATGTGTGCTCAACCATTGGAATTAGAACTGGGTAATGTTGATTCTACTTCAATTGACTCAAGTGCTTCCAATGATGATTTGTTTCTTCCTATTGCACTTAGGAAAGGGAAACAAACATGTACTCAATGCCTCATATCCAATTTTGTGCCAAATCATAAATTATCTCCTACTTTAATTCTTCTCTCTCTCAATTGTCCACCACAAAAATGACTAAAAGTATCAGAGAGACCCTTTTGTAATCCAAATTGGAAAGAAGCTATGTTGGAAGAAATAAGAGCCTTAAAGAAGAATGAAACTTGGGAGATAGTAAATTTTCCTAAAGGGAAGAAGCCCGTAAGTTTTAAATGGATCTTCACAAACAAACATAAATCTAATGGGTCTTTGAAGAGATAAAATGCTAGGTTGGGGTCCACAGAGTTCACTCAAACCTAGACAATATAATTGTGACAGGAAATGACTAAGATGAAATTGAAAATTTAAGGCAATATTTGGCTTGTGAATTTGAGATCACGAATTTAGGAAGACTTAAATATTTCCTTGGAATAGAGATGGCATAGTGAAGAATTGGTATTTTTCCGTCCCAATGCAAATATACTCTCAATCTACTCAAGGAAATGGGGATGCTAGGGTGCAAACCATTGGACAACCTAATTGAGCTAAATCATAAACTAAGAGATTGTTCTAATTGACCGAGAAAGGTACCAAAGGCTCGTTGGAAGTCTAATCTATCTTTCCCATACTTGTCCTAATATAGCTTATGCAGTTAAGGTGATTAGTCAAGTTGTGCATGCACCACAAGAGAAACATATGAAAGTTGTCTACCAAGTTCTTAGGCACCTAAAGTCAACACTTGGGAAAGGAATTTTATCTAGAAAAATGAGCAGATGGGTGTGGAAGCCTATACTTATGTAGATTGGGTCAATATTATCACAAATCAGATATCCACTAGTGGGTATTACATGTTTATGGGAGACAATCTTGTCAATGGAGAAGTAAGAAACAATTAGTGGTAGCCAAATCAATATCAATGGCTCAAGGTATCTATGAGCAACTTTGGATAAGGATGATGTTGTTTGATTTAGGAATGAAACTGAAAGGTCCTATGAAGTCATATTGTGGCAATAAGTTAGCCATAAGCATTGCCCATAATCCTATCCATCATGACCAAACTAAAGACGTGGAAATAGGTCAACTTTTCATAACGAAAAATTGGACAGTGGAAAGATTTGTATTCCCTATGTTGCTTCAAATGGTTAACTTGCAATTTATTTTTTTTTTATCAAAAATGAAGAAAAATACATTGATAGAAGAAAAGATACAGGAGAAAGAAGAGATACATAAGAAAGAGAAGAAACCAAGGGAAGGATGAGAGGTCCTTCCTACACAAACTGAACAAAAGAGAAAACACCCAACAATAGAAATCTAAAAACAAAGAGAAACCCCAACAATCTCAAACTTTTGAAACGCAAACCGCAGTCCAGTTGAGCTGTAAAACACTTAGAAGAACTCCTCTAAAAGTTGCAGTACAAGAAGCCCATAGAGAGGAATAGAACAGAATCAAATCCCATAAAATCTCTTCCATTCTCCCCTTATCCTCAAAGATCCTATTGTTTCTCTCTTGCCACACCATCCATACCAAAGTAAGGTAAGCGATTTGTCAAAGTGTCTTGCCTCTTAATGAGTTCCCCAAGCCTTTAAAAGTAATAACCAACATTTCCTCAAAACTCCTTGGAGGGACCTAAACCAACCCTGCTAGATTGAACAACTTGTGCCAGAGTCTAGTAATAACAGGACAATGAAGAAAAAGTTGGTAGATCGACTCTCCATTTCCTTTGCAAAGAATGCACCATTGAGGACATAGGAATTTATAGGGTCTTCTCAATTGCAACTTGTCATTGGTGTTTACCTTCCCATGCGCTACTAACCAAGTGAGGGCCTTAACCTTTGAGGGGGCTTTTGAACTCCACAAAAACTTGGCCGGAAGGAACAAGATAGGATTTGAGACTTTTGACAAGGCCAAGAAAAAAAATTTCACTGAAAACAAGCCTGATGATGACAAAGACCACACTCTTGAATCTGCCAAAGAAGGCGAGAAAAGCACTGAACTAAGGAAGGACATTAATCTCTTAAGGAGATCAATTTCTGATCTGTAAGATTGCAGCGAAAATTAAAATTCCAAGACAATGGAAAGGAATTGCCAAGGACATTTGAGACAGTGAGGTTTTTCACAGAAATAACTCTATAAAGATCAACAAATTGAGAACACAAAGTTTGGTCTTCCCACCAAAGATCTTCCCAAAGACAAATTCTCTCCCCATTGCCCACCACTAGGCGGACAAAAGGGGAAAAATCCTGGAAAACTTGAGTAATAGCCTTCCAAGGACATCTGTGTGACCATCTAACCACCATGTTGGCGTCCCATCCATGAGGATGTGTCCCATATATACTCGCAATAACCTTATGCCAAAGACCATTCCTTTCTCTAGGGAACCTCCAAAGCTATTTCCCTAAGAGAGCTATATTTCTCAAAGAAGTCTTCCCAAAACCCAAACCTCCCAACTCCTTTGGTCTACTAACAACATCCCATCTAATAAGATGATCTTTCTTCCCTTCCCCTGCCCCAGACCAAAGAAAATCCCTTTGCATCTTCTCAATCTTTGAGGCTACTGATGCTGGGATTTTAAAGAGGGAGAAGAAGTAACTAGGGATGTGAGACAGACAAGACTTAATTAAAGTAATCCTCCCTCCCAAAGACAAAAAGGCCTTTTTCCAACCATCCAACCTCCTCGAAATTCTCTCAACCACCGGATCCCAAAAGCCTATTGTTTTAGGGTTCCCTCCCAATGGAAGGCCTAGATAAGATAAAAGTCACTCTGACACTCTGCAATCAAAAACCAAGGCCAAACTAGACAACAGCTCCTGCCTAGTGTTAATACCTGAAATAGTGCTTTTTTCTAAGTTGATTTTTAAACTAGATACTTGCCTAAAAACCAAAAGGATAATCTTGAGGTTTTGAAGATGTTCCATAGAGGCTTTAGAGAAAAAGATGGTGTCATCTGCAAACTATAACAAAGACACTCTAGTCCTATCCCTCCCCACAAAGAAACCCTCAATTAGCCCAGTTTCCTTTGCTCTAATCATCAACCTACTTAGAACATCTACCACTAAAGTAAAAAGGAAAGGAGAAAAGTGGCCTTGTCTCAAACCTCTAGAGGCCTTAACCCAACCCTTTGCATTCCCATTAACTAGGATTGCAAAACTTGAAGAAGACAAACAACCCCTTATCCAAGATCTTCATTTCTGGCTGAACCCCTTTCTTTGTAGCACATGATCTAAAAACTTGCAAATTTTCACACAAAAGGATTTTCTCACATGGAAAATATTTTTGAGGCAGCTTGAAGGAGAGTCTTAAAAATATGCAGGCTAATATTTCTCCACATATTGAAAATGTTGGAAAATATGCCCAGCATGTATGAAGACTTTCTAGCTAGGAAATATTTTTTAATTAAGCTTTTTCATTATTAGTTTAGTTAACTGATTCCTTTTTGTAAATAGAGATATCCTAGGCTAGAAATAAGCTCCTTCCTTTTTTTTCAGGCTTTAACCTCCTACAATTTGTATATATTTGGTGTAACTCTAAGAGAAATTCTCAAAACCCCAAAGTCAACAAAAAAATATGCAGGCTGATGTGTAAGTTGTAAATGTGCACATTGATAGTCTTTTCCTAATTATATTATTGTTGTAAATATGTAGGCTATAAATTCTCTTAGAACAATGGCTAGACCAATTTGATAGTTACCTAGAATAATTTCATAGAATTCTATATCTTTGTTGTAACCTCAATATTTGTTTGAATGAAATTCAAATTTCTCCACATAATACTATGATACCTATCCTCAAATATTTGTGCCTTTATTCTTGCACTAATATCGATTATTTGAAATAAAAAATAGCTTGATATGAAAATTAGGAATAATTTTGTCTCACAAACAAACATATTGAGTTGCATTCAGGGTAGCAACATAGGTGGGTTGGTTGGGTTGATGGTTAACCTAAGCCCATCCCAAATTAAGAAACAATCAACACGAACTCAACCCAACCTGACTTTTTAACTTGAGGTACTCAACCCAGTCTAACTCAACCTCATTTCTCTAAGCTCGGGTTGAGTTCAGGTTGATCATGTTGATTAGGATGCATAATTCAAAATCCATTTGTAATGGTTATTAAAAAAAAAAAAAATTGTTACATACTTATTTGAAAACTTAAATAGTAAATGAGATAAAATCTCAAGATAGGAACAAAAAGGTAAAAATAAATTTATACATTTAAAAAAAAAAATACAAAATATATACTATAATATAATTTGATATTTTTTCTTAAAAATATAAAAAGAAAATGAATATTATTATATAGGATAATATATATTATAAATATTATAAAAACATTAAATCGAGTTTGGGTTAGGCTCAGGTTTTCCAAACCTTGGCTTGAGCCTAGCCCAAATTGAGCTTAGGTTGAAAAAACCTAACCTAAGCTTAACATTAAAATTGAAAATGATTGTTCAAATCCACTCAAACATCGGGTTGGGTTTAAGTTGGGTCAAGCCAACCCAACCAAGTTGCATCCCTAGGTGCATTGTAAAGAGAAAAACAAAATCAACATTTTCTAAGAAGTCATCCAAACAACTTGAGGACATTATTTTTTAAATAAAGTATTCTCATTCAGATCTAGAAGCCTTTCTAAAAATACTTTCTACCACATTTATTGTATAGGATTACATATGAATATATACAAAATAATTGTATAAAAATAGGCTAGGAAATAATGCCTATGATTATTCTATCAAAGATAAATAAAATAAGTGAAGAATGCTAAGAAAGGAAAAAATCCTAGGAGATTCTATGTACAACTATACAATTGTTACAGCTCATATAGACTGGAAAAATCTTCAATAATCTGCCACCCAAGTTAGCAGATTTTCCAACATAAAGAGTGGTTAATCTTCCTTCTTGCGATACCTATGAGGTTGTGCTAGTGACAGGACTTTTAATCTTCTTACAGTTGCAAGATTCAATGCTCTTAATTTCATTTTAGGTTTTCCCTTGAGGATAAGGAGCATCTTACAAGTATCCTCAGTCTACAGCCTGAAATGTTCTCATTTAGATCTAATTACCATCTAATTTATTAACATTAATTTTAATAAAAACTATTTAAAAAAAGGGTTATAGAGAACAGATATGAAATGGAAACTAAAAGATATTTGAAACAATTACTAAATACAATCAAAAATGATATAATCATAATCATATCTCTTAGGAGTTTAGGATACTGAACACATATGACTAGGGTGTTTGCCCTCATTTACATCCCATCACATTGTAAGAATGCTGTCATGGGGCTGAAAATAAGTCTAGAGAAAAGTGAATTAATCTCAATAGAGAGAGCGGCTAATGTGAAGGAGACTTAAGAGCTAGGATTGTGGGGTATGGGAGCTTCCATCTACCTACTTGGAGCTTCCCCTACAGGCTTCTTTCAAAGTAGAGTCAGGTTGGGATAGCGTGGAAGAAAGGTTCCTCCAAAGACTTTCAATTTGGAAAAGGCAATATATTTCAAAAAGGGAAAGCTCACTTTGATTGCAAGCACCTCATCTAGTTTATTGATATACTTTATGTCCTTGTTCAACATTCCCAAAAAAGTTATATTAAGGCTTGAAAAGATTCAAAGAGGCTTCCTATGGAGAGGCAAGCTTTTGAGAAAAAGATGCAATTAGTAAAATGGGCAATTATTTTCGGGGAGAAAAGGAAAGGGGTATAGGCATTAGATGTCTTTCTTTGCTTAATATTTTTTTTATATATATAAGTAAACCAAAAATGCATTAAAGAAGAGGCAAAAAGCCACACAGCATACAGGTGGTGTACAAGGCGACTAAGGCCTCAAAAACAAAAAACCAAGAGAGCCTCACCACCCCTTAAGTGGAAGCTAACCACTCCAAAAAGCCTATAAGGGAGAGAGACTCCTCTCCTATATACAATCTAGCCCAGCTCCATAAATTACAAACAAAAAAATTATTGAGTTTCTGGATATTCAACACACCCCCCTAAAGGCTAATCTATTTCTCTCCTTCCAAACCGTCCAAAAAATACACAACGGGATGGATTTCCAAATCTTTTTCCTTTTCTTCCCCACAAAAGGGCCCCTCCAGCTAGTTAAGACCTCCTTTACAGTTTCTGGAAAGACCCACTTAACATCTACTAACCCAAGAATAATATCCCACAAGACTCCAACCACTATACAGTGTATATGCATATGATTTACATTTTCTTCTTCACAACCACACAAAAAACAGCAATTAGGGAGCTACAACCCTCTTTTCTGGAGCCTATCAAGAGTAAGCACCTTCCCCCACGTAGCCTCCCAAGCGAAGAACGCGACTTTGGTTGGAACTCTATCCACCCAAATACACCTTGACAAGAAAGCGGTGTCATTAGGATTGGCCAGCAAGCTTTACACTTCCTTGATCTTGAACTGTCCATTTCTTCCTCCCTTCCAAACAACTGAGTCTTCCTCCAAAGAAGGCCTATGACTCCTCAACACATGGAGCAAATCCCCTACCATATCCAGCTCCCAATCATTAAAATCCTTCAAAAAATTTAGATTCCAATCTCCTTGACCAGAATTTTGGTCCCACATTTCCTCCACCGTTGCATTCCTATGAGCAGCCATGACAAAGAGGTGGGGGAAACAATGGGACAGCGTTGTACCAGTACACCAAATATCAGTCCAGAATATGATTTTGGTGCCCTTCCCAACTAAGAACGCCATATTATCCCAGCACCAAGCAGTTTCCTTCAAGATCTCCTTCCAAACCCCTACTCCAAACGCCCCATTAGCCTTCTTTGTCCTCCATCCAAGACCCTCTTGCCCATACTTCATCATAATCACTTGTTTCCAAAGATTATCTTTGTCACAAGCATACCTCCCTATCCACTTACCAAGCAAGGTTTTGTTCAAGAGGGCTAGCTTCCTTAGGCCTAACCCACCCTTATTCTTATCCATACAAACCACCTCCCATTTAACTAAATGAGCTTTCCCCTCCAAGTTTCCCCCTCCCCACAAGAAGTCCCTTTGCACTTTCTCTAACCTTCTAGCAACAATCTTGGGCATCCGGAAGAGAGACATTTGATAGATTGGCATGCTAGCCAAAGTGCTCTTTATGAGGGTAATTCTCCCCCCTTTGGAAATATATTGCCGTTTCCAAAGCGCAAGTCTCCTCCTCACTCTCTCTTCCACCCCATCCCACACAGAAGGAGCCCTGTTAGGAGCCTCTAAGGGCAGACCCAAATACTGAGAAGGCAAGGAGCCCACCCTGCACCCTAACTCCACTGCCAACTCATCAATCTCATCCACCTCACCAACTGGGATGATTTCACTTTTGGCCAAGTTAATCCTTAGACCTAAAGCAGCTTCAAACCAAAAAAAGAGCCAACTTAAGTGGGTTAGTTGCTCTTTGTTCGCCTCACAGAACACAATTGTGTCATCAACAAAGAATAAATGTGAAATGTTCATAAGGGGTCTTCTGCCACCCCAAATGCTACATCCTGAAAGGAATCCCCCCTCAACAGCCCTCCTAATGAGAACATCCAGCACTTCCATTCCCATGTCTTTCTTTGCTTAATATGACTTGACTCTCCTTGAAAAGTGGTGTTAGAGATATGCTTATGAAAGAGAAGCTTTGTGGAAATAGGTCATACATGGGAAGCATGGAGAGAAGGAGAGGGTTAGAGTTCTTACAAAGCGAAAGAAGGATATGAGGTTGGGTTATGGAAAAATATCAAAAAGGGATGGGACTTGTTCAACAGTAAAGCATCCTTTGAGATGGACAATGGAAGCAGGGTGAAATTTTAAAAGGCTAGGTAGCGTGGGGATGAACCCTTATGTGTGTCTTTCCCCTCTTTGTATGCTATAGCATCTCAAAAGAGGCTTAGGTGGCAGACATTTGGGACAATCTAGGTGAAGGGGACCATTAGAATCCTTATTTCTCTAGACACTTGAATGATTGGAAGCTAGACAATATACATGCTATTTTCTCAAGGAATAGTTTTTTTTTTGGAAAATCTTTACATTATATCCTAAAGTCAGGGCATTCAATTCCTTTTCCAATGGGCATATTTCAAATCCACAAATCCCATCTAAAGCGAGTTTTTTTGCTTTCAAAACTAGTTGGAGAAATGCATTGACTTTGATACAGCTTCAAAAAAGAGGGTGGTCATTGGCAAATAGATGTCTCCTTTGTAAAAGAAAGAGGAATAAATTATCACATCCTCCTATGCTGTGCCAAATTGGCAATTGTTGTTCTCCCTATTCAGCATTATTTAGTTCCTTTTTTTATGGTTAGGAAGACTCTTTTAAGTTGACATGGCTCTTTTGTGAGAAGAAAATGTAAGAAGGTTTGAAGAACCACTCCTCTGTGCATTTTTGTGGACAATTTGACCAGAAAAAAATCAAAGAGCACTCAAAAATGAGAAGTAGCCAAATCAGTCACTTAACTGCTCTTTCTTTAGAATTCTAATGTTATGGGTAGCATGTACATAGAAGAAGATTCAATGCTTTTAAATGATTTTTTTTTTTTTCATAAGTTCAATGCTTTTAATTGATTTTGTCGATTGGGTGGGAACAAATTGAGGAAGGGAGTAGTTTTTTTGAGTTCTCTCTTTTTGGGAAAGACTTTTGGTACCTATTGTATAAGTCCTATGTATCTTGGTGTATAATTTCTTTTTCAACACCTATAAAATCTTTTTGCTTATTATCCCAATAAAAATAAATCAAAAGAATTAGAAAGCAAAATGTTAAATCTGTGAGCAATTACTGCTATAACAGATTTTTCCACAACAAACATCACCTTCACAAATATTGGATAGGAATTTTTTAGTAACACAATAATTTTTTTCTCATCAGGTTTTTTTACTTTCATTATTTATTCTAAAATCTGATTAAAAAACAAGTCTACAGGTACTTTTGAAGCTAAGATGACTCAAATGTTAAGAGCATTTGTACACAGATCATCATCATATGCAGCAGTAGCAGTGCCAGTTATAGTTTCTCATTCCCCCTTTTTGAGTCCAGCAACAGAAACTAAATTCCATTTATACATTATAGCTCAACTACTAAGAAGATCCTCCTTTTGTCCCACATAAAATAATATAATCCCTTCCAATACTCTAATGTACATATAAAGCTGGTAATTTCAATATCAGTCAAGGATACAATATTCTGCCAAAACATACCAGACATCCAAAAATGAAATTGGTAAATCAAAAATGACTTATTGTAGCCACAAATAAATCCAGTTCACTGAAAAATCAGGAAATAACAGAAGACAAGTTCAAAAAAAACAAAAATAATAATAATAATAAAGGAAACCCTCTCTAACCATGTTGATTATGAAGGGCAATGATTTCAGCAATATTCAATAATCTACTCTTTTTTTATAGGTAATATTCAATAATCTACTCACCATATGTCAGCTTTGGATTAACAGAACGGAGTTTATGGACAACTTCTAATACCGAGTTCAAAAAAGAAACAGAACCAATATAACCTGAAAATACACCAATCAAAGTTGAAAGCACCACAAGTGAACAATAAAGCCTCCAAACAAAAAAAATATCACAACAAAGAGACTACAACACAAATGCCAAATTACAGGAAAGAAATTCAGAACATAGAGATATCAAAATAGCATATATTAATGCTGCAGGGTTGATAGCAAATATTGCCACAGGAGACAAGTTCTGAACACAAGTATACTTAATTCTATCAAATGGAGGGATACAGACTCAAGTTAGATTAACAAGGGCGTTGACTATGTTGTAGGGGTTGAAATTTGGAACAATAAAGTGTTCTACAACATTGATTATGTAGTAGAGGTTGAAACTTGAAACAATAAAATCGGCAGCTTTTTAATGTCCAATATGGGACATGATGGCAAAAATATCAAGTTACTAGCCCAAATAAAAACCTTAGTTATGACAATACAACAGTGTTTCCCTACAAACATGCAATTTCTAGCCAGATGAACCTAGCTGCCAATGGTTGCTGAAGAAATAACTATGTCATTTCTATGAGCAGTGTTTTTCAATGATATGAGGGAAAGCAACAATACACACTTTTTTTAGCTGATAAAAATGTGTATGAGAGAGAGAGAGAGATGCAAGTGTTTTTCTCCAGAAACCTTAAGCAAAGTCCATAACCACAACTAATTTACATTCAGATAGCCAATGAGCTAAGTTTAGAGCTCTTAATTCATTGACATAAAAATTACATAATCCTCCTCACCAAGGAAGCCATGAAAAATCATATTTTTGCAAGTTTCTATAGTATGCATAACTAAGAGGAATATTGAACAAAACTGTTGGAATAGGCAATTATTTTATGTAAATTAGTTGTATATTTACAGCTGTATTATTAACATTGATTTGTATCTATTATGTATAGGAGGTTAGGACATTTTCCTAATTTAGAGCTCTATAGGTCAACTAGTATATTCTATATATCTTGTAATATTTTTTCCTAGGAAATACATCAATTTTCATCTCTTTCACAAATTCACGGGGTATCAGAGCCATTTAGGTTCTTGGGTTTACTGGCAGCCTTCATCATTTTTCTGTTTTAGGTGGAGTTAATAGCGACCATCCGTGTCCTACTTCACAGCCTTCATCATCATTATCCTTTCTGTTTATTTCTCAAGTTGCAGCCTTTATCACTGTTATTTTTTGCCACCACTTTCTCCCAAATCTTCTTCTCATTCAGCTCCTACTGTCATATTCTCCTTCAACCATTTGGTGTTATACTTGTTATACTTATGTTTGTTTTGTGGTAATTAAGTGAGCTGCAGAAGCAAGAAACAGCATCTTGTAGCAAGGTCTAAGTGTTGAAACTGAATATAGAGTTATGATTTACACTACTTATGACCTAATCTCTATTTAAGAACTTGTTACAAGAATTAGGATTTCCTCTGGGAAAGCCAATGATGCACTATGACAATCAAGTTGCATATATATTGATAATAATTTCATATTCTGTGAGAAAACCAAACATATAGAAGCTAATTGTATCTTTACCAGAGAAGCTATGGCGAACAAGAAGCTTGTAACTGCCTCTATCAAATCAGAAGATCAAGTCAGAGATATATTTACCATAGTTGTAGGAAAAAGAATTCTCAATTGTTCCTAGCTAAGTCTACTAAATATAAGGTTTTATGGTATTCAATATCAAATTTCCTAGCCTATAAGCTAGCTTAACAGATTAAACTTCCAACGGATAGTTTTTTGAAGAGAAGACAATTAGTTGGACTTGTCATTATTCAGAATTTAGTTACTCTGTTAATTGTGCATATAAATTTAGTATATTCTAAGTATGGGTAAAGCACTATTCCTATCACTAATCAGTTTGTTCACCAAAGCAAGATCCACAAGTAGACAATAAGAGAAGCTGAAATAGGTTTAGTTTAGATATGAGACAGACCTTCATGAAAGTTATTACGGAGACTGTAAAAAAGCTTAAAATATTGATGGAAAATAAAATCAAAAGATATTACCAAGGAAGAGGTCACTTGAATGTCCAATCCTACCCAAGTGACATAATTTCTCTATATTGAAAATTTTAATACCTTTAATTGGAACAACCAATTGGATCATAGACTACTTCAAGTAGGATTGGGAACTACTCCAGGTCATTGCTGTGTCAAGCATCGATCAGAATTTAAGGGAGTAACTATTTGAGGAGGCTCAAATGCATGCATTAGGCATACCTTCTTTTTCAAAACTTATTTTTAATGAGTTAACAGCAAGACGTGAAGCTACCACAGGAAGCAAGACCAATTTTTAAAGAATAAATGAGGAAAGCAAGTAAAATAAACATACCTGTTAACAAATGGGTATAGTATAATAAGTTATTCTCTTCCAGGCCTGCTATTAAATCTCCTAGTTGCTGTCCATTCAAAACTTGGCCCTTAAAAGTTGGGTATCCTGCAAGATATTCAGGTTGACTAACCATAATTTAACCTCAATTGCTACTAGGATCTCATGCCTGAACTCATATAGATTGGCAGTTGACCTCGCACCATATTTCAGGCTTCAGAGTTCTGAGACTGTTTGAGTGAAGTAGTATAAGCAGCTTGCCTGTGTGATTTGAGAACTGTACTGAATTGATTGGATCGACATCATAGCCCAGTAGCTGGAGGGGAAAGACAGCCGATTTGTTGCCAACATATCCCTAAGAGAAAATAGAAAATGATAATGAAGTTAAGACACAAATATAATCTACCACAAACACATTAAATGTAACTACATAAGCTTATGTTGAAATGGTGTTTGGAACACATGAAATGAATTATTCCATTTTAAATACGCAAATCCCACCTTCACAAAGTACATGTAGCATAAGGAAACTATAAATGGCAATGGAAAAAAATCAAGTCAATTCCAGAAAATTAAATCTTTTCTATGCACGTAAAGAAGTATCTTAATACACATGCTATTCGATGAGGGGATGGGGATAAGCTTATTTCAAATATTAGGTAAAGCAAGAAAGGATGGTTTTATAACTTTCATTTCCCTATAGTGCCCAAATGCATGAAGGAAATTTATTCTTTTTCCAAAATGATAAGGTGAGTAAAGACATAGAGTAGCAACTGAGAGTTTGATACTTACCAATGATAAGAATCAAACAAAGACAAGCATTGCAAAGTATAATAATTTGCTTTTATGAAAGGGTATGAGTAAAGAAATAAATGCTTTAGAGTCACATAATAGTATCAATATAACATAAGTGTTTAACAAGATATGAAGACAACAATGAAAAAGAAAAAAAAAAAAAGGCAATTGATAAGTAAATTTTTGTCACTATTGGGACTTGGGCCTAGAAACATCCCACAAACCTTCCCTAACCCTTACCACTTGAAGGTAGCAATTACAATTAATCCATCCTATAAAATTATCACATTAAGGATTAAAGTAGCAATGCTCAAGTGGGAAAAACATAATACAAACATGTTAAATTCTTAAAAAGCAAAGAAAACACATGGAAATGACATTTTGTAAATAAATATATCATTAAATTTTTATGTGTGCATTTTAGGTTTTTTTTATATAATGGTTTTAACTATAAGAGGTTAGTCACATTGGATGGTAAGATTTCAAAAGCTTGAGGAAAGAGTTGAGTAGAGTGAGAAGCAAGAAGGGATTGTAAAAAGTGGTGCTGGAATTAATAAGAAAATTTTAGGGGAGGAGAATTTTTTTTTTTATAGGAAACGACAAAGAGATATATTGATAGAAATAAGAAGTACAAGAGAAGAACAAGGAATCCTCCCACTAAAGAAAAACTAAACAACAAGAATACAAAAACAAGAAGCTACAATGTAAAAACAAACAAACTCTCTAGGTTAGACCAACCCGTTGGAGCTACACACTGCTAGTCAATCTAGTTGTAACACATTAAGGGGAATGCCCTTAAAAACCATGGAACAAAAAGCCCAAAGAGAAGCAAGGAAGTGAATAGAACCCCAAAGATTCTCTGAATTCCTTGCTTTATCCTCAAATATCCTCGCATTTCTTTCCCGCCACACAACCCAAATTAAAGCAATGCATGTAGTTTACCACAAAATTATTCCTCTCTTGGATAATCCAAAACCTTTATAATTAATGGACATCATGTCCGAGATGCTTATCGAGGGAACCCAATCCATCTTGGCTAACTGAAATAATTTATACCACAACCTCATCGTCAAAGAACAATGTAGGAAAAGATGATCTACTGATTCTCCATGCTTCATACACAACTTACAAATGTCAAGACTAACATCAATTATATATAGTATTCCTTTCTCCTTTTAGGGAAGGGGAATTCCTTTCTCCTTTTGTTTGGCAAGAAGTGGAGCCTTTTATATATAGTATTCCAAAACAACAAATCATACATCAATTATTCTGTGATAACGTTGAAGCCTCTCGAGATGACATGTGTCACAAAGACACAACCACCTCACACCCCCTTCCTTTTCATTTCAGCCAAAATAAGTTTGATACATGTCAACTTTGCCTTAGAAGCCTCCAACTCTAGCCACTAAACCAAAACCCTCAAACCCCTTCAAAAGAAATTCGATAGGTAGGTCAGCCAACTACCCTATCAAGATGTGTCAATTCCATTTTGGACTAATCAAAGCATATTCCTGACTTGCTTAAGCATTTAGCATCAAGGCGTTATGTCAAGGGTAACATCTTCATTGAGGATATAGGAGATCATCTAACCAACAATTTGGGAGGGAACTATCAATCTTTCCTAAAATAGGAAAGAAACAATCATCTCTCTTAGGTACGCATGGTGCCACCTTCACTAAGAGGTGGAACAGAAAAGACCACCTTTAGCATCCCTTCAAGAGATGACATTCATATTCTGTCAGCAACCAAATGAGTCAAGTATATACTTGGAGATAGGCATCTATATCCAATTGTTGTAGCATTGTGGCATAAGGAGTGACGCAGAGAGAGAGATGGACCTATCCATGCATTAAAGCTCAAAGGCAAGGTGCATCAAGTACCATGTTAATGGAAAACTGTTTTGAACATGTGATATGAACCTTGTATTTTGTCATGTTAGGATAGAGCTCACATGTCATAAGTTAAAAACATGATATGCAATGATTAGCCAATATGGACTTTGCAAAATGAGACATCAACAAACATTATATGATAGTTACTACTACTTAAATTCCTATTTTATTCCCCTTTAAATTATATTTTTTTTAATAACTAACAAAAGATCTAAGACCTAGTTTAACATGAGAAATCTCACATTAATAAACACACATGCACATGCAGGCATCCAGTCTTAAGGGCAGCTACTTTGCATAAAAAATCCATACCCAGGGCAATATCTAACTTACCCTCCTAGGTCCAACTTGGTGGGAGTCGTGGGACCAGCATCTTTTAATGGCCTTGTGTCTTATATCAATACCAAGAGAACCTATGCCATAACATGTTCACTATGCATGTCATCCATGACAATTACAAGCCAATCCCATTTCCAAATAAAATAAGCATTTATTTTCAAGTTTTAAACATGCTTAGGTGCATTGGCACTTGTCCATGTGCATTTCGTCTCCCAGAGTGCCCCACACGAACAAAAACCTTTCAAAAGTGCCTCTAGTGCGATGTCAACTCCAGTTATCTGATGTAACTTTGTTCTTTTTCTTTATCAAAAAGAACAATTGATTAAAAATGAATTGAAAGTAAGAGAAGGGTGGGGTACAAAGGTATTCTACAAGAAGAGGGTAAAAAAAGGAAAGTGAACAATGATAACAACATCCAAGAAAGGCCCAATGCAAAGGGACAAAAACAAAAAGAAAAAGGGAAGAAGAATAACTAAGAAATTCAACTCCAAGAGGCATGAGATCTCCCCACAAAAACCTCAAACCTTGTCGCACCTCACTTAGACACACAATGTTCTTGAGCCTTCTATATCTATTTAGTGTAAGTCAGTCATGCAAATCAACCTTTTCAAAAATCTGAACAATTACCCATACTTCCTACCTTAGGAAAGGTAGAACTTTATATTTGGTTTTAGAACACAACACATTTTTTTCTGATAGGTGGTTTTAGATACAACACTCCATTTCAAGTAATTCCATAATTGCATTAAAATGCATTAATAAAGTGTACTCCACACTACAGCTCAAAGAGAAAGATTGAGAGGAAGTAGCAACTCTCAGTGCATAGGCCCACACCTCAAGAATGCGACACTTGGATGTTCACGACTTTCTTACTAAACATATTCAACTTCTTCCTTGCTTAAGACCAGAGTGAGTCTACTTCCACACAATGAATAGCCAAAGCAGGAAGTATTGCATCTCCAAATAGGCTGGATGCTTGGGGTTGGACCATGTCTAGAAATACAAAGAAGACAAGGGTGTTTCAGTTTCAGTTAATATCCCAATCCGTTCACAAATTTTGTGCATTCTCCCTCCTCTATTGACTGATTCTCTTCTTAGCCAGCTTTTACTCTTCCCAAGTTATCAGAAGGATGGTTTCAGCTTTCAGAACACTAGTACTATCAAGTGGCAGACTACAGTAACAAAAGACCTTGTGTTTCCTGTCTGACTTTACTCTATGAATAGTAGCATGCAGGTGCATATTTAAATTCACAATCAAATAAGACAGGTGATAAACTTAAAACCCCCTTATTAGTGAAACAATGGCGTCCCCTCCTCTGGCTGTGAGCCATCCAATTATAGAACCATAATTAAGATGGAATATATGCCCATTTGGCTTAAAAAAAGCAAGCAACCTTGCATAAATTCTATTTAGATTATGCCACAATGGTATTCAAGTGAGACCAATAGACAGGTTACTTTACCCAAGAGAAAAGTACAGCACTTCCACACAAATGGAAAAAGGGATTTTGGTCCACAACAGAGAGACAAAGTTGTCCAGTTTTGGTTCATATCTTCTTCTATTCAAATTTTATAGCTGGTTCAGTTAAATTCACAATGCAGCCCCCACATCCACCACTGTATACCATTTCCATCACTGCATACCTCGTTAGTTCTATAACTAAATTACAAAACATAATGTGGCAAAAATCATGCTTTTCCCTAGTCCTTTGGACCACAATTGTTAACTCATAAATCGTATCTTATCATATATGTAAGTTTTTTATATGGTGAAAAATAAATTAATAAATATATATATATATCAATATATATCAATATATAATTAACTTCATGAAAGATATTAGGATTTATAGATTTTAACCTTTATCATACCGTATAAAAACATTAAATACAAGAGCTTTGAAAAGCTCAATTCAACAAAATATGAGTTTAATGTATAGGTTCATCACAAAATCAACAAAAATAAACTTTTAAAATTTTTAAATATGATTTATAGTTCCAAATTTTAACTAGGCATATTTACTTATATTTGTTCCAAAATTCCAACTTTTTATATTTGACATCATTCCTTTCCCAACCCACAAGGAAAATGAATAAATAACCAATATAATGTCAACATTCAAATGATTGAAGTGAAAATTTTCCAATATTCTTTGTAAGAATAAATTTGCTTAACTTCCAACATGGCCTTTGACAACAAGAATGTAATTGTTCATTTAATATTATTTTACCTATTTGTCCCTTTTATGACCAATTTTTAACCTTACCATACATTTTAAACAATTAATATAATAATTCTTCATACAAATTGTTATATTCCATACCAAATCATATATCATATATGCATTTGGAGAGGAAAGTCCACTTAGTTAATTGGGAGGTGGTTTGTGCGGATAAGGAAAAGGGTGGGCTAGGCTTAAGGAAGCTAGCCCTTTTGAATAAAGCCTTGCTTGGCAAATGGATATGGAGATTTGCTTGTGATAAAGAAAATCTTTGGAAGCAGGTGATTTTGGCGAAATATGGGCAAGAGGGACTTGGTTGGAGGACAAAGAAGGCTAATGGGGCATTTGGCATAGGGGTTTGGAAGGAGATCTTGAAGGAAACTGATTGGTGTTGGGAAAATATGGTGTTCACAGTTGGAAATGGCACCAAAATCAGATTCTGGACTGATCATTGGTGCGGTCGTACAACGCTGTACCAAAGCTTCCCTCATCTATTTGCCATGGCTGCACATAGGAACGCTACGATGGAGGAAATGTGGGATCAGAATTTCGGTCAAGGAGGCTAGAATCTAAGATTTCTTAGGAATTTTAACGATTGGGAATTGGATATGGTAGGAAATTTGCTCCTTGTCTTGAGGGGTCATAGGCTTACTTTGGAGGAAGACTCAGTCTCTTGGAAAGGAGGAAGAAACGGGCAATTTAGAGTCAAGGAAGCGTACAGCTTGTTGGTCGACCCCATTGTCACCGCCTTCCCGAAAAATTGCATTTGGGTGGATAGAGTTCCAACCAAAATTGCGTTCTTTGCTTGGGAGGCTACGTGGGGGAAGGTGCTTACTCTAGACAGGCTCCAGAAAAGAGAGTGACAGCTCCCTAATTGTTGCTTTTTGTGTGGTTGTGAAGAAGAAACTGTAAATCATATTCTTATACACTATATAGTGGTCAGAGTTCTGTGGGATATTGTCCTTGTTTTGTTTGGTGTTCAGTGGGTCTTTCCAGAAACTGTAAAGGAGGTCTTATTTAGCTGGAAGGGCCCTTTCGTGAGGAAAAAAAGGAAAAAGATATGGAAGTCCATCCCATTGTGCATTTTTTGGACGGTTTGGTAGGAGAGGAATAGACTAGCCTTTAAGAGGGGTTTGTTAGCAATTCAAAAACTCAAAAATTCTTTTCCATGTAATTTATGGAGTTGGGCTAGATTGTATATTGGAGAGGAGTCGCTCTCCCTTATAGGCTACTTGGAGTGGTTAGCTTCCACTTAAGGGCTGGTGAGGTTTTTTGGTTGTTTCTTTTCTTGTTTGTGAGGTTTTAGCTACCTTGTATACCCCTTGTATGCTTTGTGGCCGTTTGCCTCTTGTTAATATAATCCTTACTTATTTATCAAAAAAAAAATAATAAGATATGATACAAATTGTGATACATATCAATTTCCATAAAAAAATATACTGCATTTATCATAAGTTTTTAACAACTATGTTTTGGACTACCCTGCCTTGTTTCTTTTATAATTGTAATTAGTATAAGCTGTAAATTTAGTAAGATGGTCAAAAAACTGATATATATACATATACATATCTACACACACACATATATATATATAAAAGATTAAGAAATCTGTTCCATGCCAATGCATTTCTTCTGTTTCTGTTTGTTTCTCTTCCATTATTTGAGATGCACACATATTTCAGACATGCATTCTCCACCATAAAGCATCAACCCATATCTCAACAAAGATTGCAAAACTATGCTTATCAATTACCACTTAATCATGATTATTTACTCAAACAAGAAGATCATTCCCCATTCATTTTCCTCAATCACAGATCAAATATAATAACCAAATACAGATATTCCATTCAACTAAACCTAAAAATAAATATCGAGTAACACAAACAAAGAAACTAAAACATTTCTTTATAGGAATACAAATTATTACTCAAAACAAGGCAAACATTCCTCATTCATTCTTCTCGATCAATTATACCAATAACAGCCAAACACATGCACACGATTCAGATTGCATTTACATAACAACTTAACAAGAAACCAAAATAAAATTAGTATAGATAAAACACAGGAATCCAATTGGTCGTGAGAAACCCTTGAAATAAAAGAATGTAAAATATAAAAATCCTTTTCTACTAACGTAAGACTTGTACAATCATTCCATGTACCCTGGTTGGTTCTCGGAATAAAAGAAAAACGAGAGAAAAAAAATGGAAAAGCTAGCGGAAAGCTTTTCTCCTTAATCATTTTCTTCCTTTCCTCACAATCCACAAATAGCGTGCACAACAAGGAACAGTAAACTTTCCCGAAAACCAACCAGAGGCAAATCCAATACCTGCACAGTATGAGACTGAATGCTGAGAACTCGTCCAGTCTCCGAGGGCAAGGCAAGCGAAAGGATCGGTGGCGCCGCCATTAACGATTTCTTCGAGAAGCTTCTGTACCTGGAATTCCAGTTCCAGATTAACCGAATAAAGAAAATCGGAAAAGGAAATCAATGAAAAAAATAAAGCGAGTTTGGGGATAACCATTTACCGGAAGAAGAAGACGCCCGAGATTCTCGCCGGCTGCAGACGGCTCAAGAGCGGAGACCGAGAACGTAGCATAGAGAAGGCTTGGATTTGGTTTTATTTTAGAACTTATACTGTGGGGATACGTGGGTAAATTTGCGAAATTGCCACTGGCGTTGTGCCGTTGAGTGCGAGCCGCGAGAGTAAAAAATACTAAAATAGAACATGCGTGTTTTGACCGGGCAAGGGCGGTTTGGGAATTTCGATGCATGAGCCGGACGATTGCTTGGACCAAACATGTACTTCCTTGATTGGGCCAGACAATGCACTTCCTGACGCAGGGCCAAACTTCTAACCATCACCCTCTAAATGTCTTTCCACACCCCACGTTCTCAACATTCTTTTTGAGAACAGAAGTACTCTTGGCAATCAAAAGATATAATTGCCATCTTCATGCATTCTCTCCATAATAATTCACTTTAAATTCCGCAAAAAAAAAAAACTCACTCACCCAACTCAAAATAATGAAATTAACATTTTACCAACCCTAAAAATATGAAGAAAATGAATTTGAGTTTTCAAATCCGATTGCCCCTTAAAAACTGGCGATAGTGATCAATTAATTAATGTTTTTTTATAAAATAAAAATAAAAATGGGAAATGAGTCGACCAAGGGATGTTGTATTGGTTCTACTATAAGTGAAATTTGATGATTGTTTTAAAGGGCTACCCATGGTGCTAGTGATGTTAAGTACATATTTTGGTCAAATGTATGTATACATTATGTGTAAAAATATGCACTCTAATAAAACACTATGTATATACATGACAAATTTAATTCCTATTAAATTAACCATTTATATATATTGGTCACTACATGCATGCAATGAATATACATCAAAATAGGTATATCTTTAAATCATTATGATTTATATCATATCCTAGTAATAACATTATGATTTGGTGTGCTAGCGTAGTTTGAATTAACCATATCATTTGGTATGGATTAGTATGTACTTATATTGGCTTTATTTGAATTGTCACTAGAATATCTGGGTGTTATTTTTTTAACATTTATTTACATATTTGGTAGTTGTTCCCATATTTGTTTAATATTGTAATCTATTTATAACCCATCTTTGGTATATCAATGCAATTCAGTTAATTTCATTGTTGTTTCTTATTTCCTAACTTGGTATTACAAGCTACAAGGCTTCAAGTAAGGTCCTTCTACTAAATTTTTTAATTTTTTTTTCTAAGTTAATCCCACTAGTAAATTCAAGGTCCTTTCCATTCTACTTTTGAGGGATACACTAATAATGGTTGTTAATGGTAACCTTCCAACTATAACAAAATGTTCATCTTTCTCATATGGACTGATAAGAAATTACCATCACTGCACTAATATTATATACCAAGTATACAAGGTTTCTACGCTAACTGTACATGTCAATTTAGTTTACTATACAAGGGGTGTATAAGCAATTTCATGAACTTTCCTTTTTGAACAAATCTCTTGCTCATTTCTCTCAACTTAAGTCCTCGATACGGACTATTAGGAATTACCATCACTACACAAATAATATACACCAAGTGTACAAGGTTTCTACCTTAACTATACAAGTCCATTTGGCTTACTGTACAAAGGGTGTATAATGTTATCATTTGTGATGTAATTTGAGAGCTTTTCCACTCTTAACAACTTTGTACTTTGTTTCCCTCATTTTACGTCTTCCATTAAGACAAATAGGGAATTAACATCACTGTACCAAGGTTTTTCACCATGTGTATAAGGATTTTATCCTACCAATACATATCCATTTGCCTCATCGTACAAGGGGTGTAAAATGGTATCTTTTGTGAAGTAATGTAATCTAGTGCAAGTTATATACACAGTTTTGAAGTGTTGATAGTCACGTTTATTTTGTTAAGTTTCGATTTATTTATTTAAAATTGCTATTGACTAGATTTCTATGTAATAGGTCAATGGAAAGGAGAAAAGAAATTTAAGTTATGTTAAGTGGTGAAATTATAAGAGATAACAATGGACAACCAACTTGTATAAGTGGCCTCAATAAAGGTGTGAAGATCCATGATGGAATGTATATGAGGAATTTGTTATTAGTACGTGTGATAGGTGGAAAAAAAAGCAGAGAAGAGATCAATTTTACTACACCCTCAAATATAGTTTTAAAATGTTTCAAGAATTGGAGGATGATTCAAATAGGGATGAGTTGGTCACACATAGTGATAAAATTGTCCATGTATACATTGTGCATCCATCCACAAATGGGGATGGTCAAACATTTCTCACAAAGAGGAGGTAATTTGGTATTGCAATTTTGTTTTTTGGAAAACTATTTACCATATTGCCATTTGATTATCTATGTTTAATATCTCCATTTTGTTGTACTATGTAGTTGCATTGGAAACATAGGTCATACGTCTGTTGCTTCTTGTGATGTAATATGTTATAGTTTAATGCAATTAAGAGGTTTTGCAACTAGGTGTGCAGAATAAGAAAACAAGCCTTTGGAATTTGAACGGTATCGTGATGCGATATTAGGCTTGGGGCATACTTTCAAAATTATAGAGGAGTTTTGCAATGTAATCTACTTGATGTCAATGAACGGAAGGTTTCAATACAAATATAAGAAGAATTCCCCCAAGCATAGGTCAATTAAGTGCCCTGTCGATAGATTCCGTTAGAAAATAATAGCTCATGTTGGTATTGGGAATAGAATATTGCGAGTTCACACTTATAGTGTCTAACAGAATCACTCAACCCAAGATGAGTGTTCCTCACAAGTAAGCCTTAGTTCTAAGAGAGGTGTCATTGTTGTTGACTAAGTTTTGAGGTCAACTCCAAGTTATCTCCTTCATCAAATATGCAAAGATTTTGTAAGAGAACATGGAATTTAGTTGACCTATAACCAAACTTGGAGGTTTAGAGAGAAGGCAAAGGGGCATATCTATGGTGCTCCAAACTTTTAACAATTAAAACTTATATAATAATAAGAATAATTGTTATTAGTAAAATTTTTACTTTTATTTAAGTATATAAAATAAATAGATGGTTATAATAAAATTTGGAAGGAATATGAGTTTATGAAAATTTGGAAATTCATTAATTTATATTATTATTTATTAGGAAGTTAAAAATAATATAAGTGATAAAAAAATATTAATATAAGAAATTCATTTTTTAGGATTGTCAAACCTATAATTTTAAATAAATAAACAATAGTAATAGGTTATATATATATATCATATTAGGTGAAGAGTAAATTCTTCAGAATTATTTTTCTCCAACGTTTTTGAGTACTTCTTTGAGATAAGAGAAATTAATGCAGATTTTATAAAAATAAAAATAAAAAATTCTTTTTATAGGTTATTTTGAAATGTGTAAAATATTACTTTTTGTTTCTATGCATGGATCAAATATATTTTGCATGAAAAAAATATATATATTAAAATATTTTCTTTTATTATGTAAAAAAAAAAGTGGAGATATATGAGCCTGTTTGGTTGCTATTTTTGAAAACTATTATGGAAAACAGTTTTTGAGAACAGTTTTTTGTATTTTCAGAAGAAAAAAAAAAATTGTGTTTGAAAACTGAATTTTGGAAAATAGTTTTTGTTCTAAAAAACAATAAAAAAAAGTTTTAGAATAAGTAAAACAAAAAACATGTTTGAAAGTGTTTTTTTTTTTTAATTAGTAAAGTGTTTTCTTCCATTAACTTGATATTATAAATATATAAATAATTTTCATATGCACAATTCATTTAAATTAAAAAAAAAAATTATTCCATTTTGAAATTTTTATACTAGTTATAATTTTCTTAAACAAATGATTACTTTGTCACCATGTGTAAGTATATTAATTTCAATAATTTAAAGAAGAAGAAAGGGTTTGCAGGTGGGGGTGTGGTGGTTGGGTGGAGTTCACCTTTGTGGAAACACAAAAAACAGTTTAGAAAACACAAAAAAAGGAAGAGAAAATACGAAAAACAATATATTCTTTTAACAGTGAAAAAATAATGAAAACATCTTTTTATTGTTCTCAAAAAAATGGTTTTTGAAAACACAGAAAACACAAAAAACAAAAACACACTCCCTTCCTTAAACAAGTTTTTTGTGTTTTTTGTTTTCAAGAATAGAAAATAGTTTTTGAAAACAGGAACCAAACAGACCCTATATTTTTGTGACTTTTGAATAAATGAAATAAAATGTTTGACTATAATTTGTTTAGCACTTGTCAATGGGATATAATAGTTGACATTTATATTTTTTGGTGAATAATGTAATTGGTTTGGAACCCAACTTCGGTTTTGGTTAGAGGTTACTAGTACTAGTCGTGTTTGATTTGCCCACCTTAAAAATGAACAATTTGAGGCTAACTACTCATTTGTAAAGTCTCATCTAACTGGACACCATTTGTTATTTGTTAATTAGAGTACAAATATTTTGGAATGCTTTTGACTTGAATATGATATGGAATTATTTTGAGATAGACATAAAATGTTTGTTAGAAAAGTTTTGGATGCTTAAATATGTTTGAACTCAAAAGTTTTATGAAAAGGAATGTACATTATATCTCATATTTGTAATTATAATTGAAAATGTTTGGTTCATGAAACTCTATTAAGATTTCTTATTGGGCTTTGAGTTTATTCCCTTGATTGACAATTTTTTAGGTACTCTCAATTTGGGATATGAGTGATGGCTAAACAAGGGAATTTTCTTTATTAGGAACTTTGGTTCAATTCTATTTTTTGGACATTGTTAAATGTTTAAACTTGATTCCCACTGAATTATTTGAGTTTGAAGTTATTTATATTACAATACTTTAGTTAATGTGTTGGTTTTAAAGCTGAGATTTGAAGATTTTAGAATTTTTGTTCTATTACTCTAAACAAAAATTTAGTAATTAGTAATTTTCAGTTAAAAGATAAATGTGTGTATCATTTTCACTTTGAGGCTTTAGATTTAAGATGTGAAATAACCATCATGCCATTAGAGTGAGTTTTGGGGTGTGACTGAGTGGTATTAGAGCACTAGGTTATGATTTTGTTAGGAACTTCTTTTAGATTACTTTGGGGTTAGATGAGTGATACACATGGTTTGAAAAATTGAAAAAAATGGTTAAAATTTTGGTGAAATATCGCTTATCGATGGTGGTTGAAACGAAATTAGCTACCGATTACTGATTGGATGAAAAATCACCCAAAAAAACAATGAAATTGGCAATATTTCAAGAAATTGTCAATATTTTGACGAAATTATGTGTGTGAGGACACGCATGTGTGGAAGAGGAGGAGACTTAAACAATCATAAAAAAATCAGCAATTTTTTTAAAAATTATAGTGGATATACCACCAATTTTTCAACGGTTTTTTTTTTTTTTTAAATGGATTTTTTGGTATTTTTTCAAAAAGCCCATTTTTTTAAAAAAATTTTCCATGTTTTTTTCATTAATTTTTTTTCCAATTTATCTTTATTTTAAAATTATATCACCCTTTATTTTATATATCCTTTTATTTTTAATTATTTTCATATTTATTTCATTAATTATATTTTAAAAAATTACTATTGCTTCACTTTAATTTTTTTTATATTTATCCTTCTAATTTTATTTAATTTTAAATGTTTTTATTTTAAAATATTAAAAATATAAATTTATTAAAAAATTGCTAAAATATATTTAAAAAAATTAATGAAGTTCTAATATTTTATAAATTAAAATTAATTTGATAAAATAAATTATTAATATAATTTTTAGTAATTTTAATTATTTAAATAAATTAATGTTAATCGAAAAAAATTGTCACCACAAATTTGTAACAAAATTTTCTAAATTAAATCTCAAATAAAATATTTTTTGTAAATCGATTTAATTTTTTTATATTTAAAATGTAATATAATATGTTTTAATAAAAGTATTTTTAAATTTTTAAAATAAATGAATATAAATATATTAAAGGAATTTAAGTTAATTTTTTCTTAAAAATTTTGATAAATATTATCTTGGATCATACCTATGTCAATTACACTTACAAAATAATTTTAATATATGTATTTTTGTTTATTTTATTATTTTTTGAAGTTTTTCTAAACATTTTCATGAATTTTTCATAATTTATGTTTTACCGATATTTTTATCAAAATATCTATTAATATTTCTGATATATCCATAAAATTCAAGTACTAATATATCTATATTTACCAATATTTCAAACCTTGGTGATTCATTAGTGTAAGTTTCAACTTTATCTTTTATAAATTCCTATTCTTTCTTATAATTCTAAATTGTCTTATTGGTTTCTTAGTGACTAATTTAGTTATACTATATGCTTTATAGGACACCATGCCACTAATAATAATAATTGTTATTAGTAAAAGTTTTAATTTAATTTTAGTATATAAAATAAATAGATAGTTATAGTGAGATTTGGAAAGAATATGAGTTTATAAAGATTTAGAAATTCATTAATTTATATTATTATTGATTAGGAATTTAACAATAATATAGGTGGTAAAAAAATATCAATATAGGAATTTTTTTTTTATAGGATTGTCAAACCTATAATTTTTAGATAAATAATAAATAGTAATAGTTATTTTTTGTTATATTGTGAAGATTAGATTATTCAAAATTATTTTTCTTTAGGGTTTTTGAGTTCTTCTTTGAGGTAAGAGGAATTAATGCAGATTTTATAAAAGAAAAATAATTTACTTTTTGTAGGTTATTTTGAAATGTGTAATTTTTTTTTTGAATGAATCAAATATATTTTGTATGAAAAAAAAAATTAAAATAAATGAAATAAAGTGTTTAACTTTAATTTATTCGACCTTTGTCAACGGGATATAATAGTTAACATTTACATTTTTTTGTGAGGAATATAATTGATTTGAACCCTATCCTATAGAGGTTTTGTTAGATTGCTAATATTAATGGTGTTTGGTTACGTCCACCTTAGAAAAGAATAATATGAGGCTAGTCACCCATTTATAAAGTCACACGACTCACACCTAACTGGACAGTATTTATTGTTTGTTAACTAGTGTATAAATATTTTGGAACACTTTTGATTTGAATGTGATATGAAATTGTTTTAATATAGATATGAAATATTTGGTAGAAAAGTTTTGGATGCTTGAATATGCTTGAACTCAAAAGTTCTATGAAAAAAAATGTACATTATATTTTTTATCGATAATTATAATTGAAAATGTTTGAACCATGAAACTCTATTAAAATTCTTTATTGGACTTTGAGTTCATTCTCTTTAGTTGAGAAACTTTCAGGTACTTTTAGTTCGGGAGAGGAGTGATGGCTAGACAGGGGAATTTTCTTTATTAAGAATTTTGGTTCAACTCCATTTTTTGGACATTGATTAGATGTTAAAACTTTATTCTCGTTGAATTATTTAAGTTGGACTATAATACTTTAGTTGATGTGTTAGTTTATAGTTGAGATTTAAAGATTTAAAATTTTTTATTTTATGACTCTGAATATGACTTTAGTAATTGATAAGTTCTAGTTACCAAATGAATGTTTCTATTAATTTTATATTGAACCTTAGAGTTTGAAATGTAAAATGATCGTTATACTTTTAAAGTGGGTTTTGGAGCACGACATATTCTCACTTTCGCTACCCAAGGTCATGTTTTTTTAATAATAACTAAATTATTCTATTTCCCCGATTGATGAGGGTTTAGATGGTAGCTCCTAAATTTATTCCCTTACTCAAACAACTTACTATCCATCAGTACAAAGTCCACTTGATCATAGAATTTGTACAAGGGCATTTTAAGGAGAGAATTGAACCCCAATATGTACAAGGCCGCACCACCCCCACCCCCACCCCCCCAAAAAAAAGAAAAAAAAAAAAAAAAAAAAAGGTGTTGATCGTAGTGACATGGCAAGATGTGAATGGGGAGAAGACCAATTCCAAAGCCCATTCCAAGGGTAGAGACATCTGTGCCCTGTGTCTTGCAAGGAAAACCTCCGAAAATGAAGCGAAAGAAATGGTCTGAAGTGGAAGAGCAAACCCTCCTCACCAAGTACTCTGAACTCCTCAGCTCTGGAACCTTAGCGAAGCTCAAGACTAGAGAGAAGAAATTCAAGCCCATAGCTGACCACGTTAATTCCGTGCATCACCTCCACGACCCAATCACCTTCCCCTTCAAATGGTCCTGGCGTGACGTCTCCATCAAGGTCCAGAACATGCGCCACCAGTACTTGGGCGTCAAGCAGAAGATTAGGGTTTCCGAGGATGAGTTCAACTGGAAAGATGGCGAGAATCACTGGGAAAATTTCTTGAAGTACAAGGAAGTGTTTGGGGATGTCGAGTTGGAGGCCAAGGAGAAGAAATTGGGTGGTGATGATGTTGGGATTTTTGACGACTCTGGTGTTTTGGGGTTGGGCTTTGGGATTGATTGTGAGGATTTGGATGAAGATGATGAAGAGGAGGATGATGAGGATGTGGATGATGAATTGGGGGAGGATGGTAGTGAGGGTGATTTTGGGGGTGAGAGGAGGGTTGATGATTTGGGTTCCGTGCGGGCTAAGAAATCCAAGAGGGGTTTTGGATTCGGGAGGAGGTTCGGGTTGGTAGGATCTCAAGTTTTGGAATTGAGGGATGTAGTGGTGAGGAGGGAGGATAGGAGGAGGGAGAGGGAGTTTGGTCGTGAGAAGGGTGCGGCAGAGAAGGCGGAGGCGAAGATGGAGGCTGAGAATAGGAGGGAGAAACGGCGGAGTGAGAAGGATGAGGGGATGGAGATGAGGGAATGGGAATTGGAGGAGAGACAAATGATATGGGCGAGGCGGGAATTGGATAGGCGGTTGAGGTTGGAACAGGAATTTGATGGGGAGCGCCGGAGAAGGATGAGGATGGAGGAGAAGAGGGAAGAGGAGGAGATGGAGTGGAGGGAGAGGATGATGGGTTTGCAGATTGAGCATGAGAAGCAAATGATGCAAATGCATGCTGATGCTTGCCAGAACCAAATGCAGATTCTTGGGGTAATGGCTCGGCTCGTATGTCAGTTCTTTGGGTCAGCAAATGATGGGTTGGGCGGTGGGTTGGGGGCTTTGCCTCCTCAAGTTTTGCAGAATTTGCAGCATCCTGTGGGATTGGGAGACAATGGAAAGCCTGATGCTAATTCGCCTTCGCAGTTCATGTAGACTGTAATTTAAACCCTTCTATATTTTTTGTAATATGATAGTATGAAAGAATGTACCCTTGTCAATAACTTTTTTACATTGAAAAATTCAGATTATCATATAATTCTTGTTTGTTAGCTTGACTTTATTGTTTGTGCTTTTATCTTAGAGAGACTTTAGTTTTTGCAAGCCTAGTTCAAGCAGGACAGTGGCACCCATAAATAAACTATGGAAGATACTAATATTATTTGAGGAAGTTAAAAACTTGTCTTTGAGAAATTACCTCTATTTGGCTATGAGAATGACTGTACTTGTGGGTTTTCTAGCATGATTTCTATGATCTACTTCTCCTAAAATCATACAGGTCCGTAATCTATTCTCATTTCACTTCTAGAATGAATTGGTAGCAAATGTTATTATGGCACTCTATATAGAACTTTGCTTGATATCATTTTAGACAAAGACATGGGGAGATTGTTATGGGATTCAAAAAGTATTTAAAGTTAGAAAAATAATAAAAGAAATAAAGATGAAGAAATAGATAGAGATTCTTTTTTTTTTTTTTTTTTTGATAGGAAACGAAAAAAGGATATATTGATAGAAAAAAGAAGTACAAGAGAAGGATGAGGAATCCTCCCACCAAAGAAAACTAAACTATAAGAATACAAAAACAAGAAAATACACAGTAAAAATAAACAAACTCTCTAGATTAGACCAACCCTTTGGAATTGCACACCGCTAACTAGTCAAGTGTAACACATTAAGGGGAGTCCCCTTAAAAACCGTGGAACAGAAAGCCCAAAGAGAAGCAAGGAAATGAATAGAATCCCAAAGATACTCTGAATTCCTTGCTTTATCCTAAAAAATCCTCGCATTTCTTTCCTGCCACACAACCCAAATAGATAGAGATTCTCAATGGCAAAATTTCCATACATGACCATAAAGTTTTTTACACATGGGAAATTTCATTTAGACTGAGGTTCCTAGAGACAAGGCTGATGAAGGGTCTTCCTAGTGACACTATATTACAATATGTCAATGTCTAGTTTTGAATTTGGCTTTCCCTCCTTTTGGTTAGAGTCTAAAACTTTTAAGCCCCAATATTTTGGGTTTTAAGTAAGGAAATTCAGTTGTGGATGTTAGTCACATGTTCTAGAGATTGGAGGAAATTTGTTCTGCAATAGTGTAATTAGCTAGGTTTTTAAACATCATCCTGCCTACAGGTTTTATGGTGAATTTGTTCGGGGACAATAATATAGTAACCTTCTAGCAATCTGAAAGCCAAGATTAAATTCAGAAGTAACAGATTTTGTCTTCTGCATTTAATCAACCAATGTCAAAAGTGAATAGTTGACTCTCATACACCAAAGAAATTTTGTTTATCCCAGTTGAACCATCTTTTAGCCCTCAAACAATCTTCTAGGCACTGGCTATAACATTATTTTGTACCTTTATTTTGATTTTTTTTTTTTGACTTGCTGTAGTTTAATTCACTGGTTTTGATCTATTAAGGCATCCTTAAAATCATGTAATTGCAAAATAAAGGAGTATAGTGCTCAAAAACATTGGTTACTCAACTATTGATTTGAAGTTGGAACTCTCTCTCTTCTTCTTTATTTTTATTTATTTTATATCATTATTGTTAATTTATTTTATTTTTTAAATATTGAAGGGAAGTCTCTAGATGTCTCTGTGGTTGACTGGCCTGGATCCCATCTAATCATTAATTAATTAGAAATTTTATCATTGAGCTGTGTCTAATTCATGATGATGAGATGAGAAACTAATATCTTTCCTGTAACTTTTTGTTGTTCTCAGAGGCATATAAAAATGAGGTTTCTCAGCTTTGTTTTAATTTCATCTCTTGAAGGCATCACATTTTGACTTCAAAGTTCCATTGTTAACCTACTTACTCAATGTTGTTTAATTGTCTTGATTCTATTTCTCTTCTTGTGCTACAGAAAATACATATAATGGCTCTTTTGATGTTTTTTTTTTTCATGGATCCCGTCTTCTCTCTCTCTCTCTCTCTCTCTCTCTCTCTCTCTCTCTCTCTTTTGATAGGTAAATTTTTGTCACCATGGGGACTTGAACCTGGAATCTCCCATAAACCCTCCCCAAACCATTACCACTTGAGCCAGTTTTATGCATCTCATCTTTGATGATGCAAAAATCACAAAACTGAATTCCTGGCTCAATTTACCACTTTTACTATAATATTGATCTGGGCATTGATTTTTCCCCCCATATTATTGGGGCTTGTAAAGAAATGGCTTTGAGCCCAATTGTAGTTACAATTGACGAGATAAGTAACTTCTCTTTAATGGGTTGCAGTCACAATTGAGAAGATAACTAACTTCAATTCAATAGGGATTTGTTGTTCCTGTAGAAGCTAAATGGTGTAAGCCCTAAACCATTTACATGGTTTCTTTTTCTTCCCCTCCACACCCCACCCCACCCCCCACCCACTCCCCCCCCCCCGCTTTTTTTTTTTACCTGGAACCTCCCTCATCTTCGTACCAACTACTTGCCACTTGGGCCAGACCTCAAGAGAAGCTTAAGGAGCTTTACTTCCCTTTCATGAGTGGGCCACGACTTTCTTTGTGACTTTTGCTTCAGTTATACAATTAATTGCCTTGTCTCAATAAGGGTACAACCCATAAGTGGGGGAAGGTTGTCCTGATGTATCAGAGATATCTCATATTCTCAGCAGTGGCTTTGGTCATAGAAGTCATTGCCCATTTGAGGAAATGAAATCTGAATTTGATACAATGTTTTGGAGATCTAAAGTGAATTTGTTTGTTTGTTTTTATTTATTTTTTTGTGTGTGCGCTCGCACACACGTATTCCCATGTGGTTTGGCTATCATTTGAAGCTAATATGGCTTAGTAATAACGGGATCCTAATTCTACATGTTTGTGTGCATGCTTCAATCTCCTGGTGAGTTGCTTCTTTCTTGTAGGTATTATTTATTTACAAGAAGTTGAAGGCTATGATATAAGCAGAGATTTACTGCTGTGGAATGTTCAAGTTTACAAATGCTCTCCATTGATATTTCTATGTGCATTGAGATAGGGGTAAGAGAACAAAATCAAGCCCTACTCTGTAGATTTCTATTGGTTTCTTTTTTCTTTTCTTTTCTTTTCTTCCTATACAGTGTTTATTAATTATTAAAACACAATAAGCCCTCACTGTTGTGGAAGTCTTTTACTTGTTTGGATCTGATATTGTGCAAAATATAAGAATCCCATTAGAAAAATATAATTTGATACCTAAAAAGCTTGTCAATAGCCTTTTTAACACCTGCTCAGGTTCTAAGTAGCTTCTGATCATCCTAATTTCAATTTTCATACTTCCAAATGGTTGTGCTAAAATTAAGGTTGTGTATAATTGTTGAAAATCCTGACAGGTTGCCTAATCTAATATATATGCATCTGTTTATGCAAGCTATATTGACTGATTTGGCTAGATGTATGCATCTTATTGTGCAAGTTATCCACAATCAATAGAGCTTGTATAAGCTGTAAATAAGGGTTGTAAATAAGGGATTCCTTCCTTGTTTGTATAGTTGACTAAAGGTGTCTCCATTCAACATGATCTAAGCTGTCAGTAGGATTATTTTCCTTTTTGGTTTTCCCAGTAAATTCTATAGATTCACTGTAAATTCCTCCATCAATACAAGAAATACAATTCCATAATTGTTTTACATGTCTCCTAGCTTAGAAATCTGCCATCCTATATCCAGAAGCCTTGTTGATCAGAAACATCTTCTCCTTCTGAAAAACCTATTCTATTTTTATTCCTTAGTTGCCTGCACAGTGACAGAAAAGTTTGAAGCTACCTCTTCTATTACCAATCAAAACCACAATCCAGAATTTCATACTGGGGAACTATCAAAATATTTCAGCCTCTTTCAAATTGAATAGAGGAAATTATTTTGAGTGGTCATAGTTGTTAAAAAATTACATAAAAGGCAAAGGGAAATGAGTCATCTCATAGGGCTAGTTGTCAGCAAAGATGATCTGAAGTTTGTATCTTAGGATGAAGAAGACTCCCAAATTATGTCCTGGTTATGGAACTTGATACAGCTGGAATTTAGCTGTACATGTATGCTTCTTTCAAGAGCAAAGGAGAGTTGTGAAGCCATTAGACTAACTTACTCCAAAGTAATAGATGCTGCCCAGATTTATGGAAAAACCAAGATTCATAGCACTAAGCAAGGTACTTTCTCTATAACTAAATATTACAATATATTTTTTTTTCTGATAGATAACTAAATATTACAATATTATTGAAGGTTTGTGGCTTGAGTTGGATAATTACTAGAATTTTAAGTTGGAATGTAGTAAAGATGCTGCAATACATCAAGAGTTTATTGAGAAAGAAAGACTCTTTGATTTCTTAGTTGGCTTGAGTGTTGAATTAGATCAGGTTAGGGTCCACCATCCATAAACAAAGTCTCTGCAATAACTAGAGGGGAAGAAGGATGAAAAAATGTTATGCTGGAAAATAATAATAATCCTGTGGATGGTTCTGCCTGAGTCATTTCTAAGCCACATGGGACTGAAGGGGGACTACTGCTGCTGCTGCCACTATCAATGCTGGAAACTTAGGGAGGACTGAAGGTTGAAGCCAAGTGATAAAGATTGCCAATGGCGCATTTACTGCTATAAGCCCAGACACACTAGAAAACTTGTTGGAAACTCCCCGAAAAGCTTCCCAATTTTTTGGGGAAGGAAAATGAAGATAAAGGAGGAAATTAGAGGTACAAACCATAAGCTAATGTGGCTGACATGGAGGGGAAACAACTAGAAAATACAGCTCGGTGAGAGACAAACTTAAACAACTTATCTCATGGCTTGAAAAACCAGGAGGTTCTTGTAATTTTGCCCAGACAGGTAAATATTCTTTAGACCTGAGTGCCTCAAAAGATAGTTTTCTAGCTTATGGGTCATAGATTCAAGGGCTTCCAACCATATGACAAATTTGCTACATTTTTTTAATTCCTACAACCTAAGCCCCTGGAAATCAGAATAAAAATTGCAGATGGGATTTTAGTTGCCATTGCAGGTCAAGGGAATATTCTCCTCACATCATCTTTTATCCTGAAAAATGTTTTGCATGTCCTAAGTTACCTGTAAGTTTATTGTCTATCCCTCAGATTACCAAGGATCTTAATTGTTCAGTGATATTTACACCTGCCAAATGTGTTTCAGGATTCTTGTTTGAGGAAGATGATCGGGCATGCTAGAGAGAAGGATGGCTTGTACCTCCTTGAAGCTGGCAATGACAAAATGAATCCTATCTATTTGTTCAAGGACTCCACGTTAAATAAGGCTCAAATCTGGTTGTCACATTGCTGCCTAGGTCATCCAACTTTTACCTTGTTGAAAAGAATGTTTCAATCTATGTTTGAAAAACTTGATCTTCAAAGTTTTCATTGTGATGTTTGTGAGTTTGCTAAACACCACAAAGTCTCCTTTCCTTAAGCAACAATAAAAAGTCTATTCCTTTCAATTTGATTCATACTAATTTTTGGGGACTAACTAGGGTTCAAAGTATCATTGGGATAAAATGGTTTGGACGATTGCACAAGAGTCTCATGGGTATACATAATGTAACAAAAATCAAACGTGAGCACTATTTTCCCTAGCTTTCATAAAATGGTGATAACTTAATTTTATGCAAAAATCCTAACCTTAAAGTTTGACTATGGGAAGGAATATTTCAACTAATACCTTTCATCCTAACTTTAGAAAAAAAGACGTTTGCCAATCCTCTTGCAATAATACAAGCCAGCAAAATAGGGGTGCAGAAAGAAAAAATGGACACTTGTTAAAGGTAACTAGAGCTTTGATTTTTCAGAAGAATGTCCCAAAAAAATATTTGGGAGGTGCCATCCTTACAATTGCCCACCTTATCAATCTGTGGCCCTTACATGTTCTTAACTACAATACACCCATGAACCTTCTTACCTAGTGCTATCCCCATTTTGATGGTTAGAGGGGAATTCCACCTAAAGTGTTTGGATGCCCAACTTTTGTTTATATTCAAGCTTGATAAGTTGATTTAAAGCGACTTATTATCTATGATTTAACTTGATATTTCATTAGTTTAAGAGCAAATTTATCTCAACAATCATTATTTTTATTGTTTTAGGTCTTAAATAGCCAAGAATACAAAAAGGGAGCAATATGAGGCAAAATTTGGAAGAAAAATATGAAGTTCGCGAAAATGTGAAAATCGCCATGGCTGGAGCTATCAAGCGCCGCGGCAGCCTCTTACGTGACAAATTGCGTAACTCACCCGAGAGTAAAGCAACGCTGCGGGAAGGATTCAAGCACCACGACACACGTATGAGGAAAATCATAGTTGGGAACCCGAGACAAAACCGCCGCGGCTGGAGGAACTTGTCCGCCGCGGCGCCTTAAGGAATTTCAGAAATCCTTAGGACCCGAGACTAAAGTGCTGCGGCAGCAGGCATTGAGCGCTGCGGCCTGATATTTAAGATTTGAAAGTTATTCGTCCTTATCTCATTCTGTTCAGATCCGAATTAGGTGGGACGTCAGTTTGCAATACTGAGGCTATAAATAGATGAAAGTAGGGTTTATTTGGAGATCTTGGAGACCTAGGAGAAGGAGAAGCTTAGAGAACAATAAGGGGATTTGCAGATTTCCTTTTATTTTTTTGGTTTATTCTTCCCTTTTCTTTATGATTGTAATTGAGGATGTTTGTTCTTCATCTTAACATGAACTAATTTCCTTTGTCTAGGGCTGAGATGTAGCTCAATCACGATTTATGTTTTTGATTAGTTTAATTTAATTCTCTGTTTTGCATCAATTTATTTGTGTATCTATTCTACGCTTAAAGCTTTCAATTCTTAAGGGCCCAAGTTTTGATTGAATTCATGATTTAGGTTGATAACGAGAGTTATAATCTAAATTAGATCCATAGAATAGATTACGTTAGAATGAATGAATAGTAGAGATACATTACCATGTTCTAAGAGATTAATAGTTAAATCTATAATAATTCCATAGATCTTAATTACTCCTTTAGACTTAAATTCACATAGAGATATGCTGGTTTAGTAATTTAAGGAGCAATCTAATATATTTCGAGAGAAAATATTGGTTGGCTTAGGGAATTAAATCTCCAAATAAAGCATAACAGAAATTAGGTTGAGCAATCAATTACATGAAAGTGTTTGTAGTGAAATCAAAAGCCCTAGATCGTTTAAATCATAAGAGTTTGAATTTATTTTCTTTAATTGCTTAATTTGCTTTCTACTACAACTTTAAATACTCGGTTGATCAAATAGCAGTGGGAATAATAAATTTTAGTAATCAGTAGCATAGTCCTTGTGGGTTCAATATCCGTACTTAGGTACAATTATATTACTTGAACAATTCGTATACTTGCGAACAATTAACATCAAAGCTCATCAAAGAGCAAAACTTGATCATCAAGCCATTAAGTGTATGCTTGTTGGTTACTCACCTGTAAAAAAGGGATGTAAGTGTTTTCATCTAGCTTCTAGATGGTTTTATATTTCCATGGATGTTACTTTTTCTGAATGTCAACCTTTTTTCTTTCAACCTTATCTTTAGGTGGAGCCTTTCGTAGAAGAAATGAATTTTTTTTCCTACCATTCCTAATCTTTCAATAGGATCAAGACATTATCTAGTAACCATACTCCATAATACTCTTGAAATGACCCAAACAATCCCTTCAAAACTACCTCACCTGATCTCATTGAGTCAGCATCCGAATCTATTGAACAAAGGAAAGGGGGGGAGGATAATGTGGCACCACTCAAAGCCTATTCAAGGAGGATGCAGTCAGTCCAAGAATCTCTAAATGCTCCAATCATTAGCCTTGAAACAGGTATTGAACAAGTCTCTAACTCTATTGATAATCTTAATTTACCTATTGCTCTCAAAAAAGGAAATAGACAATGCACCCAACATCCCTTATCTAATTTCATCTCCTTTGATAACTTATCTCCTATATGGTTTGAAGCCATTTTGGGTCTGAAAATTAATTTAACCAAGAGTGAGCTCATTCCGGTGGGGAGAGCAGAGAACCTAGATGAGTTGGCCCTTGTATTAGGTTGTAAAGTGGAAGTGCTCCCGGCCACTTATTTGGAGCTCCCACTAGGTGCCCCTTATAATTCGTTGGTGGCTTGGGATTGGGTGGAAGAAAGATTCCACAAAAGATTGGCATTGTCAAAAAGACAATATATTTCCAAAGGAGGAAGACTAACGTTGATTAGAAGTACATTATCTAGTTTGCCAATCTACTTTTTGTCTCTTTTCTGGATGCCAAGGATTGTGCGGTTAAGGTTGGAAAAAATTCAAAGGGACTTCCTTTAGGGAGGTGGGACTTTAGATAGTAAGCCTCATCTAGTGAAGTGGGATACCGTTTGCTCTAACAGAAGGAGGCAGGCCTAGGTGTTAAGTGCCTTCACTCGCTTAACAAGGCCTTCCTTTGTAAGTGGATTTGGCGTTTTGCTTCAGAAAAAGAGGCCTTTTGGAGACAAATCATTAGTGGTAAATATGAGGATTTGGAAGGGGGTTTGGTGCTCTAAGGAAGCAAGAGGAGGCTATGGTGTTGGGTTATGGAAGACCATAAGGAAGTTGTGGGATTTAGTTAGTTGTAAATTGTCTTTTTTGGTGGGTAATGGGAAAAGGATAAAGTTTTAGAAAGATAAATGGTGCGGGGATGAGCCGTTAAATGTTTCTTTTCCCTCTTTATTTGCCCTTTCTAACTCTAAAGATACTTGGGTGGCGGAGTTATGGCAACATTCTAATAAGGGGGGTGGCTGGAATCCTAACTTCCTGAGGCCTTTAAATGATTGGGAGATTGTTATTGTGGAACACTTTTTAGCAAGACTTCAAGATAAAGTGGTAGAAGGGGGTAAAGAGGATAAAGTGTGTTGGGTTGAAACAAAGAGTGGGACTTTCTTTGTTAAATCACTTTTTGCTAGCTTAGAGATAGAAGAGGTAGTGCAATTCCCTTCTAGTGCTGTGTGGAATGTGTGGGTTCATCCTAAGGTGAGCTTTTTTGCATGGGAGCCGACTTGGGGAAAAACTTTGACTCTTGACCAGTTTCAAAAGAGGGGGTGGTCTTTGGCCAACCGTTGTTTCTTATGTCTGTCTCATGAGGAGTCAATTGACCACATCCTTTTGCATTGTGACAAGGCAAGGGTGTTGTGGGAGCTTTTATTCTCTCTTTTAAGAGTTTATTGGGTGTTGTAGTTCACAGTTAGAGAGACTCTGCTAGGCTGACATGGTTTCTTTGTTGGAAGAAAGCGGAAAAAAGTTTGGAGGGTGGCTCTTTTATGCCTTTTCTGGATTACTTGGAAAGAGTGAAATAGAAGATCTTTTGAGAATGTGGAACTCTCAATCCAAAAGTTGAAATATTTGTTTTTGTATAACTTGTTAGCTTGGACCAAATTGTTTATAAGTGAAAGATTGATGCCCATAGTAGATTTATTGATTGGTTGGGGTCATTTTGAGGGAGGGAGTAACTTTTAGTTTTGTCTTCCTTTTTTTGGCACTTTTTGGCTGCTGTTGTATATATTGTGTGTACTTTGATGTGTCCTTTTTGACGCTTTTTAATACAAATCTCATTTACTGATAAAAAAAAAAATATATGGAAAAAAAAAATTTCCCCCTATAGACACTCTAACCCATTCCAACAACATATACAAGAATGAATGTTTAACTAAGTCCCACTTGCTCAACCTTGCTCCTTTCTAAGAGGTATAGGTAATTATGGATTTTCTTTGTTGTTCAATTCAAGCAAGGTCATGATTAAGTTTCTTCTTTTTCTTTGCACATGTAACATATGTTCTGAATGTACCAATCCTTCCATTTGAGTTGATCTAAAGTTAGTATCTTGCCTCATGTAGTTTCTTAAGCAAAGAAGCTAACCCTTTAAAACACCCTAGAATTCTAAACTATGCCAAAAGAAACACCTCCGCCCTTCCATATGATAAAGAGGAATAGAAGGACTTAATTGGAAAAATGCCATTCTTCGTGTTCATTCACACCAAATTATCTTTTAGTGTTCATGCTAATGGATTGCTCATTTAACCTCCTTAAAAAGACTTCTACCTTTTGTAATTCCTAATCATGCATGTCTTAAGAACCTAGGGCTTCAACTACCTTTCTTCGATACTTAAGCTACCCATATGTTTTTTGTAGAGACTATAAATAGAGCTCCCCCTTTAGGAAAGTCTCCCTCAAAGGAGTGTCCTATACCACCTATCCTTTCAAAATTTAACCTCACTCTCATTTTTTTTTTCTCTGATAGGTAAGATAGAGTGTATTAAAAGAGAAAAGTAAACCCCACTCTCATTGTCACCTTAAAACATGTTCTACCCTTGAAGACCTCCCATCCACTCTTGATTGCCTTCCACACACCTATATCCTTCCCTCACTTCTCTGTAGCACCAACCCCCTTCTCTTGTCCATACTTTGCTACAATCACTCATTTTAAAAAAAGGCTTCCTTTCACTCATAACTCTCTAATACCATTTTCTAAGAAGAGCCTTGTTAAGGGTGGGCAAGTTTTTGATACCCAAACCCCCCTTCCACTTGTCCATGCAAACAATGGACCAATTTACTAGATGTGGCTTACTCTCTAAAGCCTCTCCTCCCCATAGATAATGTTGTTAAATCTTTTCTAGTCTAGCACTGACCCTCTTTGGAATGACAAAAAGAGATATGAAAAAAAATTAATATGTTGGACAAAGTGCTATTTATCCAAGTTTGTCTTTCTCCTTTTGATGGGTATTGTCTCTTCCACAAAGTGAGTCATTTTTAAAATCTTTCTTCCACTCCATTCAACACCTAGGAGGGCCTAAAGGGGGCTTTCACTGGAAGACTCAAGTAGGTGGTTGGGAGATTACCCACCCTACTTGCCAAAACTCTAGCCAGACCCTCCATATTTGAGACCACCCCAATTGGAATCAACTCTCTTTTCTTCAGATTGATCTTTAAACTTGATATTGCCTCAAACCACAAGAATACCTAACTTAAATTCTCTTATTCTCCTTACAAGAATCACAAAAAATGAGTGTCATTAGAATATAACAAGTAAAGAGTACCACCCCCACATTAGAGGTTAGTAGAGAGTTATAAGTTGAGATTAGTAGCTAAGGGCCATACCTTGACTTATGGGATAGATTATCATGGAACTTTGGCCTTGATGGAGAAAATGAACACCATTTGTATTTTGTTATACTTAGCTACTAACCTAAATTGGCCCTTGTAAAAATTCAATGTGAAGAATGCTTTTCTATTTGTAGACTTAGAAGAGGAAGCCTATATGACAATACTGCTTGGTCTAGAGGAAGATTTAATGGCAATGAAGTTTCTAAAGTTAAGAAGGTTTTGTATGGCCTTATCACCAAGGGCCTAGTTTGGAAGGTTTGCTAAAGCAATGAAAAATATGGGTTCTACTCAAAGCCAAGGAGATGATACATCATTTATTAAGCATTCTGTTGGAAAATCGAAACTGATACGGAAAGAAATATTTTCCAAAACTGATATGGAAAGATATAACTTTGTAAAGCTGTAAATTAGCTATTAGTTGTCAATCTTTGTATTTTTAGGAAAGTAATTGTTAGGAGTAATTCTTTCCCTTTAATCAGTGATTTAGTTTCCTGATTTAAAGGATTTGTATATGATATAAACTCTATAAAAGAATAATCCCAATGAAAGAAAATTATTCCCATGAAACCCTATTTTTCAAGTTGGTATCAGAGCTAGCAATTTGCTTGCCGAAACCCTCCTTCTTCCTCTCTTTCAATCCCTGTTCTCTCTGAAACCATGTCAGATATTTCAAACGAGTCCACTACTGTTCCTCAATCTTCTTTGAACAATCCCATCATCACTGATTCTTCAAAAATCAATCCTACCACTTCGGAATCTCACTCTGTCCAAATCACCACGATTTGCTTGAATGGTGACAACTTTCTGAGATGGTCTCAATCCGTTCGGATGTACATCAGAGGACGTGGAAAGATGGGCTACCTGATGGGTGAAAAGAAGGCTCCTGCAGTGGATGATCTGAACTATGCTATATGGGATGCTGAGAATTCCATGGTGATGACATGACTTGTGAATTCTATGGAAGAAGACATTAGCTCTAATTACATGTGTTATCCAACAACACAAGAGCTTTGGGAGAATGTAAATCAGATGTATTATGATCTAGGGAATCAATCACAGATCTTTGAATTAACCCTTAAACTCGGTGAGATACGACAAGGGCCGGACAATGTCACAAAGTACTTCAACTCCTTGAAGCGGATCTGGCAAGACCTTAACCTCTTCAACACCTATGAGTGAAAATCTGCCGAGGATGGACGTCATCATATGAAGACCATGGAAGACAATCGGATCTTCAAGTTCTTGGCTGGTCTTAATGTCGAGTTTGATGAGGTAAGGGGAAGAATCATTGGAAGATAACCCCTGCCTTCAATTGGTGAAGTTTTTTCAGAAGTTAGAAGAGGAGAGTCGGAGGAATGTGATGTTGGGCAAGAAGGGACCTGGAGTTGCTATTGAAGGTTCAACCTTGGTTACCACGGGTGGAGGATATAATAAAGCCGCTGCGTTTCAGCGCAAATCAGATGAAAGACCATAGGTTTGGTGTGATTTTTGCAACAAGCCTCGCCATACCCGTGAGAATTGTTGGAAAATCCACGGGAAACCTGCGAATTGGAAAGGAAAAATAGGTGACAAACCAGGCCGAGCCATTATTCCTACTGCTAATGAGGCTAAGACCAACCCCTTCACCACTGAGCAAATGGAGCATCTTCTTGCACTGCTGAAATCCAACTCAACATCTGGTACTCCTAATGTTTCTGTGGCATACACAGGTAATGAATTATATGCTCTATCTTGTCGCTTTAAATCTACTCCATGGATAATCGATTCTGGAGCATCTGACCACATGACCAATTCCTCAAACATGTTTGAATCCTATTCACCATGTCCTGGAAATAAAAGGGTTAGGATAGCTGATGGTAATTTCTCATCTATTGCAGGAAAAGGTCTAATAAAAATCTCTGAGGGAATAGATCTTAAATCTGTTTTCATGTTCCTAAACTTACTTGTAATCTCTTGTCCGTTAGCAAATTATCTAGAGATTCTAATTGTTGTGTTATCTTCTATGAATCCCATTGTATTTTTCAGGACCGGAGCTCGGGGAAGACGATTGGCAGTGCTAGGATGATCAATGATCTCTATTAATTCGAGGATAATTTACCTAGTAATAAAATTGCTCAAGGACTAAGTAGTATTAGTTATGTTTCTGTTCGTGATCAAACAATGGTTTGGCATTGCAGATTAGGCCATCCTAGTTTCTCTTATTTAAAACATTTATTTCCAGTGTTATTTCAAAAGGTTGATCCCTTATCATTTCAATGTGAAAGTTGTTTATTGGCAAAGAGCCAACGTAAAACTTATATTCCAAAACCCTACTATGCATCAAAACCATTTTATCTTTTTCACAGTGATGTTTGGGGACCTTCAAAAGTAACCACAATTTTAGGAAAAAAATGGTTTTTGACCTTTATAGACGACCATACACGTCTTTGTTGGGTATATTTAATGAGGGAAAAATTTGAAGTCGAAAGGATTTTCAAAGAATTTTACAGAATGATTGAAAACCAATTTCAAACAAAAATCTGTATTTGAGATCTGATAATGAGACTGAGTACTTTAATAAAGTTTTGGAAACCTTTTCAAAAGAGAAAGGAATTTTACATTAATCCTCGTGTTCTGATACCCCTGAACAGAATGGAATAGCTGAATGTAAAAATAAACACTTGTTAGAAGTAGCACGTGATATGATGTTTTACATGAATATTCCAAAATACTTATGGGGGGATGCCATACTAATTGCTTCGTATCTAATCAATAGGATGCCTACAAAATTTTTGCAGTATACCACTCCTTTGGAGTGCTTGAAAAAGGTATTTTCGGAATCTCAAATTAATTCTGAATTGCTCTTGAAAATATTTGGTTGCACTGCATATGTACACATTCCAAAAAGGTTAAGATCTAAGTTAGACCCAAGAGCAGAAAAATGTGTTTTTGTAGGATATACTCCTAATAAAAAGGGTTACAAATGTTTTAATCCCCTTTCAAAACGTTTTTACACAACTATGGATGTTTCCTTTATGGAAAATGTCCCATATTTTACCAAAAATTTACTCCAGGGGGAGAAATTAGTGGAACCAAATTTTTGGGAAATTGTTGAACCTTTGTCTAGTGTAATTCTTGATATCTCTCTTGAAAAAGAAAATAAGGAAACTAAGCCTACTGAATCTGAATCTGAAATTGGTCTGTCAGAAGAAGAAATACTACGAATAAAAAAAATAGAAACAATCTTGAGCCTGTGGTTTATTCAAGGAAAAAAGTCCCTGGAAGAAGTAAAGACCAGCCGATCATCCCAGCACATGGTCAACCGAAAGCCCTGGGCAATGGCTCTCTAAATGCTTCAGGTAACCCTCCTTCTGTTCCTATTCCTATACATGCTTCTTCTTCTCCTGTTACTGATCTAAGTTTACCATCATACTTTGATCCAAGTCCAGAAATATCTGCACCCGAACTTGGTTTAGGATTAGCCCCAGTTGTTCCTGCACAGGACCTTGACCTTGGTCTCCCTATTGCTCTTAGAAAGGGAACCCGAGCCTGCACTAAACATTCCATTGCCAAATATATCTCCTACAGTAACCTTTTTGACAACTATACAACATTCACTATAAATATTTCAAAACTTGTGGTACTTAGAAATATTCAGGAAGCACTAGATGAACCGAGTTGGAAATTGGCAGTGTTTGAGGAAATGAATGCCTTAAAAAAGAATGGCACTTGGGAGGTTGTAGATTTACCAAAGGAAAAAAAAATTGTAGGGTGCAAATGGGTGTTTACAATAAAGAGTAAAGCAGATGGAAGTGTTAAGAGATACAAAGCTAGACTTGTGGCAAAGGGTTTTACTCAAACCTATGGGATAGACTACCAAGAGACTTTCGCCCCCGTAGCTAAAATAAACTCGATTAGAGTTTTGTTGTCCCTTGCAGTAAATTCCAATTGGCCCTTACACCAATTGGATGTTAAAAATGCCTTTCTTAATGGAGACCTAGAGGAAGAAGTGTTCATGAGTCCTCCACCAGGTTTTGAAGAAAGTTTTGGAGTTGGGAAAGTGTGCAAATTGAAGAAGTCCTTATACGGACTTAAGCAGTCACCTAGAGCTTGGTTTGAGCGTTTTGGCAAAGTAATAAAGCATTATGGATATACTCAAAGTCAGGCTGATCACACGATGTTCTACAAACATTCAAATGAAGGTAAAGTAGCCATCTTAATTGTGTATGTTGACGATATTGTGTTAACTGGGGATGATTGCAATGAACTAGAGAATCTGAAGGGGAAACTTGCTGAGGAATTTGAGATTGAGGACCTGGGGGCATTAAAATACTTTCTTGGGATGGAGTTTGCTAGGTCCAAAGAAGGTATCTTTGTAAATTAGCGGAAGTATGTTCTTGATCTTCTTGATGAGACAGGTATGTTAGGACGTAAACCTGTTGAAACACCTATAGAGCCGAATGTAAAACTAGAGCCGAATGTAAAACTGCAGCCTACAAAAGCTAAGAATGTGAAGGACCGAGATCGTTATCAGAGACTTGTTGGGAGATTGATTTACCTATCCCATACACGCCCTGACATAGCATTCTCAGTAAGTATGGTTAGTCAATTTATGCATGCGCCTGGACCAGAGCATTTTGAAGGTGTTTATAGGATTCTAAGGTATCTAAAAGGGACACCAGGTAGAGGCCTTTTGTTTAAGTCATGAGGACACCTACAAATTGAAGTCTACACCGATGTAGACTGGGCTGGAAGCATAGTGGATCGAAGGTCCACCTCTGGTACTATTCATTTGTAGGTGGCAACTTGGTTACGTGGCGAAGTAAAAAACAGAACGTGGTTGCTAGAAGCAGTGCTGAGGCTGAGTTTAGAGTTGTAGCTCATGGTATTTGTGAGATTATGTGGATAAGAAGATTATTGGAAGAGTTAAAGATGACAGGTTCATCTCCTATGAAGTTGTATTATGACAACAAGGCAGCAATTTCAGTAGCTCACAATCCGGTTCTCCATGACTGCACCAAACATGTGGAAGTGGACAAGCATTTCATTAAAGAGAAAATAGACAACGGATTGATTTGTATGACCTATATCCCTACTGAGGAACAACACCAAAGGACTACACAAGAGACAATTCGATTTTCTAGTTGGCAAGCTGGCTATGGAAGATATCTTTAAGCCAGCTTGAGGGGGAGTGTTGGAAAATCGAAATTGATATGGAAAGAAATAACTTTATAAAGCTGTAAATTAGCTATTAGTTGTCAATCTTTGTATTTTTAGGAAAGTAATTGTTAAGAGTAATTCTTTCCCTTTAATCAATGATTTAGTTTCTGATTTAAAGGATTTGTATATGATGTAAACTCTATAAAAGAATAATCTCAATGAAAGAAAATTATTCCCGTGAAATCCTATTTTTCAAGTCATTCAAAAATAGGAAAGATTATAACTCTTATTGTATAAGTTGATGACATTGTCATGACAAGAGATGACTTGGAAGAGGGTGCAAGATTGAAGAACTAGCTTGGAAAGGAATTTGAGATTAAAGATATTGGAAGGCTTAAATACTTTCTTTGGATCGAAGTTGCACACTCTAAAGAGGGAATGGTAATCTCATAGCAAAAGTATGTATTAGATCTTTGTAAAGGTATTGCTACGAAGTAGACCAACAAAGATTCTAATTGAGCCAAGTCACAAGCATTTTTCATTTATTTTTTATCAGAAACTAAATATATGTATTAATAGAGAAAAGGGACATGAAAAGAATGAGAAATCCTCCCTATGAAGTACAAGCTTGATAAAAAGAAACTAAGTAAACCTCCACTAACTAGGGAAGGCTATACAAGATGTACAAAAGGCCATGTGATCGAAAGAACTAAGTAAACCTCCACTAACCCAAGGAGGGCTATACAAAAGGAACAAAATGTCTAAACAAGTAAAAGAATCCTGACCCTCTAAACCCAACCCTAGGGTGTACATAATGGAAGCCAACTAAACTGGATTACACTCAAAGGATAGGGTTTAAAAATGTTTGTACGGTAAGCCTAGAAAGAAACATAAAAATGAAGTTGATCTCACATCTTCTTTGGTGTCTTCCAAATGTCCTCGAAAATCCAAGCATTTCTTTCTCTCCACACAAACCACAAGAGAGAGAGAAATGCAATCCTTCAAGGAGTCTTGCCTCTAATAGAATTCCCAAAACACTTGAAGGAGATCACCAACATATCGTAAATACTGCTAGGCTTAACCCACTCCATCCCAGCCTGTGAAAAAATTATGTGCCACAATCCCAAAGTAATCGGACAATACAAGAAGAGATGATCAATCGTCTCTTTGCTCTTCCTATATATGATGCACCAATTAGGGCTAAGGGCTTTGATAGGTCTTCTCAACTGCAACATGTCATTAGTATTTACCTTCTTATGAGCCACTAACCAAGCACAGGCCCTGGCCTTAAAGCAGACTTTTGAGTTCCACAAAAAATTAGTTGGGTAGAAAGGAATAGAATTTGAGACACTGACTGAGGCTGAAAAAAACGCTTTAATTGAGAAAATTCCAGAAGAGGATGGAATCCAAGCTTTCGCATCTGGAATAAGAGTCAAATGAACAAGGGAAAGTAAGGGTTTTAGTCTTTCAAGACCCACAATCTCCTCAACAGTTAGGTTTCATCTGAAGACTAGATCCCAAGATATAGAAGTGTTATTACCTAGAATAGTTGAAATAGGACGAGTTTTAGTGGTGGTGATTTTGAACAGTCTTGGAAATTGTAAACAAAGAGATTGGTCCCCCCACCAAAGATCTTCCCAAAAACGATTTCTAGTACCATCATCTACCACAAAACAAATGTGTGTAGAAAAAATTTGAAGAAAATGAGCAATGGCCTTCCAAGGGCAATGATGTGACCATCTAATTATATTGTTGACGTCCCATCCATTAGAATGTGTCCCATAAATACTCAAGATAACTTGATGCCAAAGAATAAAAAACCTTCCTTAGGGTACCTCCAAAGCCACTTCCCTAATAAAGTTTGGTTCCTCAAAGAGATTTTCCCAAATCCCAACCCATTAAACTCCTTAGGCTTACAGACCATGTCCTAATTGACCAAATGATCCCTTTTACCCTCACCAGAACCTGACCACAAAAAATCCCTTTGTAATTTCTCAATGCTATTGAAGCTGGAACCTTGAAAAGAGAAAGAAAATAGCTTGGGATGTGTGACAAATAAGACTGAATAAGGGTGATTCTTCCTCCTAAGGGCAAAAAGGATTTTTTCAATCCATCCAACCTTCTAGAGACTCTATCTAGCACTGGATCCCAAAAGGAGAGTGAATTTGGATTCCCCCTTAAAGGGAGACCCAAATACGATAAAGGCCAATCAAAGAATGCACACTCAAGCAGAGAAGCCAACCTTGCGGTTTGGTCTTGACTAATGTTGATTCCTGAGAGAGTGCTCTTATTTAGATTGATCCTTAGCCCTGATAACCGCCCAAACATCAACAAAATTAACTTGAGAGAATGCAACTCTTCAAAGGATGCTCTAGAAAGCAAGATATTGTCATCCACAAATTGTAAATGAGACACCCAGATCCTATTTTTGCCCATTAGAAACCCCTCGAATAAATCTCTCTCCTCTGCTCTCACAATCAATTTGCTTAAAACATTAGCCACCAAGGTGAAAAGAAAAAGGGAAAGGGGATCTCCTTGTCTTAGGCCTTTGTATGCCTTAACCCACCCCTTAGCATTTTCATTCACTAAGATTGCAAACGACGCTAAAGATAAGCATCCCCTCATCCAGGACCTCCATCTTGGACTAAACCCTTTTCTTTCAAGTACATGGTCCAAAAAAACCCAATCAACATGATCATGGGCTTTTCAAAATCAATTTTGAAGACTACCCCTTCCTCTCTTGATCTCCTTTTCTCATTCACCAACTCATTAGCAATCTGGACAACATCCAGAATCTGCCTCCCCTCAACAAAGGCACCTTGAGTTAAAAAGATGGTGTCTTGGAAGACTTTACGCAACCGCCCTAATAGAACTTTGGCTATGATTTTCTACAAGCTAGTAACCAAATTGATGGGTTTATAATTTGAGATCCTGCTTAATTGACTCTTTTTTGGCACTAAAGCAATGAAGGTAGCATTTGTGCTTTGGTTGATAACTTCATTATTGTGAAACTCTGAACATTCTTAAAAGATCATCCTTAATTGTCCCCCAACACTCCTGATAAAAAGCAATTGTAAAACCATTTGGACTAGGGGCCTTTTTGTTATTTAAATGCAACACAACATTGTGAATTTCCTCTTCCAAAAAAAGGTGATCCAACCACTCGGCTCTTTTTGCTAAAATAGGAGACCAATCCAAACCTTCAATCGTCACAAGCTTAATGAAGGAAAAATTCATCCACTAGTAGATTGGGAAAGGTGTCAATGCCCTTGTGGAGAAATTGATTTACTTGTCTTGCACTGGACCTGATATAGCTTATCTAGTCAGCATGGTAATTTGATTCATGCATAACCCCATGGACATATATATTAGAGGCAGTTTTTAGAATACTTAGATACTTGAAGTCAATTCCAAGGAAAAAGGTATTTTGTTTCGAAAGGCAGGTAGAATGATTCTTGAATCCTACACAAATGTGGACTGGGCAGGATTGATGACAAGATTGAAGATCAATTTCTGGATACTGAAATCTTTTGGGAGGAAATTTAGTTGCCCGAAGAAGTAAGAAAATTGAGTGCCAAGGCGGAGTTTAGAGCCATGGCACATGAGGTATGCAAACTTCTTTGAACAAAAATTACATTGAATGATCTTAAGATCAAGTGGGAAGGGCCAGTGAGATTCTATTATGATATAATAAATAAAGCCCACAATCCAATTTAACATGAGCAGATCAAACATTTGGAAATAGATCACCATTTTATTAAAGAAAAGTCAGTGGACTAGTATTCCCTCCCTAAATATCTACAAAAAGTTAACAAGCTAGAAATTTTGACTAAGGGATTTGCAACTCACTTGTTTTATGTTGTTACAAGCAAGTTGGGATTAAAATTTATTCACCAACTTGATGGTAAGTGTTGAAAATCCTGACAGCTTGTCTGATCTGATTTAGCAAGATGTATGCATCCGATTATGCAAGCTATGTTGACTGAGTGAGCAAGATGTATGCATCTGATTGTGCAAGCTGTCCACAATCAATACAGCTTGTAGAAGCTGTAAATTATTGTTGTAAATCAGGTATAAATTAGGCCTGTAAATTAGGGATTCCTTCCTTATTTGTATAGTTGACTAATGGTGTCTATAGTCAATGTATTCTAAGCCATTAGTGGGATTATTTTCTTTTGTTGTTTTCCCTGTAAATTCTCTATATTTAAGATAAATTCCTCCGTCAGTACAAGAAATACAATTGCATAATTGTTTTACAATAATTTTCTTTTGCACCTGATCAGCTAATGAACCCTTTTCACAATTTTCCTTTTAACACCAATTGAATGTTTTGATTCTTTTTCTTTTATTTCTTGTTGCGAGTCTACTTTTTCATAGGATCAGGAAGAAGTATATGGTAATTTATGTTTGCAATCAATTTCTGCAATCTGGCAACTTATTCAGATGATAAAAATTCACAGCTTTGTATTGGAAATGATGTTGGCTAGTGGAATCTGGTGAACATGCTACTATCTTGATTGATGACAACTAGGAGGGAAGCTTGCAATCTTACTTAGCTGTAATCTATGAATATATTAAAAGAAAACTATGAGTTCGTTGCAATATTGATGTGGGCTTCTGACTGTGAACTTATCAGGGATTCTCCCTTGCGGCGTTCAATATTTATACCTTCGGTTCGTGATTCCATTATAATCATTGGGTCAAGGTCTGTTACTTATACTTTTGGTTCGCGTTTCACTATAAACGTTGGGTCAGGGTTCTATCAAAAATCTGTATTTTAGCTTTCTTGGGCAATTATTCCAATATTGTTTGTTGGGTCTCAAAGCGTGTCGATTGAGGTTCGCATCAGCTTCTAGCATAGTCCTGATTTCCTTTGGAGATGATCCCTCATTTTAATGTAGTTGATTATTCCTGATAAAAACTTACCAGAAAAAAGAACAATGAAAGATAAAATTTCCCACACAGTAGTCTTGCCAATTGCTGCCATTAACAATTCTTGGGATTTTTTTGGTAGCTGAATTTGTCCAGACTTGCTGGTCTTTCATTAAAAAGATACAATTTATTGGGCTTAAGCACCAATTTGTGGTTCCATTTTGAGGTGGAGTCGCAAATTAGTTTTGTATGTGTTATTATATATATATATTCATTTACACTTGAAGGAACCGTGATTGTTTGAAGTACAAAAGTTTCAGAGGAGTTTGGTGTAGGCATGGAGAAACAAGCTGTAGAAAATATTGGATGTTTCAGTGCAATCCCACTGAATAATAGAACTTCATCTTCCTTATTGTTTTGAAATTGCTTCCTTAGTTATTGAAGCCCTATGAAGCATAGAATGGCATTCAATTCACTGGTGGCTCTTTTGATTATGTCCTTTCTCCATGACTTCCAACTTCCTTTCAATTTCTTTACTTTGTTCTATTGATTTTCTTAAGCATCTAGAAAACTTAAATGATTTTTTAATTTTCAGTTGTTTGTTTGTGTAGGTCTTTATGTTGAACAAGGCAGATGGTTCTCTACTTTCTTCTAAGGAAACTGATCCTTTGTTGTTGGTTTTCTGAATTGTTTCAGGTACACTTCCTTAGTTCCTTTAGTACTTCAGTAACTGAGACTGAACTATTCTTTGCTAACCTGTTATATCCAAAATTTTCCTGTCCATTTTTGACCATTTTCTCTGCAACAGGAGCTTTTTCCCTGTCCTGGATGGTACCTATGGTTTGAAAGATCAATGTCCTTCACAATTGGTAGTGAGAAAGATGTGTGAACCTTCAGAATCTGATCTACTTGCCAATAGGTAAACAAAATTTTTAAATCAAAGGATCTATTGAAGGCTGTGATTTCATAATTATTATTTCCATCAGAATCAATTGAGGTGTTTTTAAATCGAAAAGAGGTCCTTTCACTTCTTACCACCTTTGGTGTAGGACAACCCTAGTATGGTTGCCTACACTTAAAAGTAGGTGGCCTAGGGTTTTTATTTTAGGGTGTAAGGAGAGGAACAAGGAATAAAACTTATGAGAGAGATAAAATAAAATTAAAAAACAAAAAAAAAAAAGAGAGAAATAAGAAACGATGAAAAAAAGATGAAACCCTTAGTCTCACTAAGATCCTCTAGGAGTCTTAGCTAGAAGAAAACCAATGGAGTCTCACCATTGAGGATTGCAACACTTGCAATGAAAAAAACATAATATTATTAATATTAATCAATTCATTTATTTGATTTATATCAATTAGCCTTATTTATAGGGTTCTCTAAGAAATCCAAAGTTTACTAAGATTCTAATAATCTATTATGATTCTAATTCTTATTATAACATTCAAAGTCTACTAGGACTTTAATAACCTATTATGACTCAAATTTTAATTATATTATAATTTAACTAGCTAATCCTAATTTGATTCCAACAAATACTAATATTAATTCAATTCTAATTAATACTAATTCTAATTTAATTCCAATTAATATTAAACCTAATTTAATTTCAAGTAATACTAATCCTACTTTAATTGCAACTAATACAAATTCCCTTTCTTGATGTATATCTTAGAAATTCATCCTTATCAATTCCCTCGACTTAAAAACAAAACTTGACCTCGAGTTTTAGTGATTTTCCATGGTCAATGAAAATCTCGAGCAATGCCTTCCACCATTTTTTTCTTCGTTGACTTTTTACCATGGTAAGATGGGACATCAAGATCTCTTGAACTTGTTCAATTTCATGCAAGACAATTACCAAACTTCAAAAAACTTTCCAAGGTTGTAAAACAAGTTGATAGTTTTTGAAATAATTATGTCATCAACAAGCTTGCGGAAAGTTGTTTCCCACACTCTTCTTGTAAATTATCTTGTGCCACACATGATAATGTTTTGCTTTAGAAGTCAGGCATCAGTTCTTTTGAAGCTTCTACAACTTTTTTGATCTCTTCTACTGGTTGATCTAGGATCAGTTCCATCACCTCTTGCATTCTAGATTCATCATTGATGATTTCTTCCTTCTTACTAGTAACTTCGACTTGCTTTTTAATAGGAGTATTTGATGGCTCTTCTAGTTTCAAGGGTGCTAATATTTCCTTTGATTGCTTAAGGGGTGGAATTTCCTTCATTGGACGAAGGATCTTCTTACGCCCATTGTGCACAAGTGTATAAGTGTTCTCATATCCATCATGTTGGACCCTTTCATCAAATAGGCATGGTCTTCCAAGCATAACATGGACAACTTTTATCAGCAAAACATCACACTATGCTGATAACTCAAAATTGTCACTGAAATTAAATGTCACTAGACAACGAGAACTCACCAAAATAGATGTGTCATTTACTTATGCTACTTGATAGGGATTTGGATCTTCTTTTGTCTTTAGATTAAGCTTTTCAACAAGCTCCTTTGAAGTTAAATTGGAACAACTACCTCTATCAGTAATCAAAGTACATAGTCTCCCTTGGCAAGCAACACGAGTTCGAAAGACGCTAGTACGTCGCCAGTTTTCCTTTTCATTTACCCTTGGCATGTTCATCAATGGTTGCATAAAAATGTTTTAGCTTGCAACCATGTTTGCATACGTTGCTCCACTCCTCAATTGCATATGCCTTCATGCCAAGAATTTTCACTCTGATACCAAAATTGGTGTAGGACAACCCTAGTATGGTTGCCTACACTCAAAAGTAGGTGGGCTGGGGTTTTTATTTTAGGGTGTAAGGAGAGGAACAAGGAATAAAATTTATGATAGAGGAAGAAAAAAAAAGAAAAATAGAGAGAGAAGAAATGACGAAAAGAAGATGGAAACCTTAGAGTCTCACTAAGGTCTTCTAGGAGTCCTACCTAGAAGAAAATCAACGGAGTCTCACCATTGAGGATTGCAACACTTGCAATGAAAAAAACATAATATGATTAATATCAATCAATTCATTCTTTCGATTTACATTGATTAGCCTTATTTATAGGCTTTTCTAAGAAATTCAAAGTCTACTAAGATTCTAATAACCTATTATGATTCTAATTCTTATTATAATATCCAAAGTCTACTAGTACTCTAATAACCTATCATTTCTCAAATTTTAATTATATTATAACTTAATTAGCTAATCCTAATTTGATTCCAACAAAAACTTAACTAGCTAATCCTAATTTGATTCCAACAAATACAAATCCTAATTCAATTTTAATTAATACTAATTCTGATTTAATTCCAACTAATATTAATCCTAATTTAATTTCAAGTAATACTAATCTTACTTTAATTGCAACTAATACAAATTCCCTTTCTTAATGTATATCTTAGAGATTCATTCTCATCAACCTCCCTCTAGTAAAATAGTAGAATGATTGGGCATTGGCCTTGCAAATTGAATTTGGTTGTATTTGTGAAGTGATCCTCCAAATTGCCTATTTAGTTCTCCACACCATGTGAAAGAGCCATTTGTTAAAAATGAGACTCACCTAGATTGTGAGCTTCTATGTGAGAGGGAGCCTTTGCAGCTGGTAATGGTGAAGACTGATGATTATTCACCATTGACAAAGCCTCATTGTGAGGTGGTTGACTTTCCTCTGCCCTACCACTCACTGCAAGAATCGAAGCTTATTATTGGCCGAGGAAACGCCATGAAATTGATGATGTCAGGAAATTGCAGTAGTGAGCAGGAATACTCTAGAGGAACCCTGGACCTGTGTCCTAAATGGGCTGCCTCTCCTATAGCAAAAAGGCGTTTTTTTTTTAAAAATTGGCCCACCATCCGTTATGGGCTCCACTAGCCTAACTTCAACCCAATTTAAACAATGGGTCTCCAAGTCTTTGTACTCAAAATCATTTCCTTTTGGGTTATTAAAATGGGCCTTCGCCTTACAAACTTTGCACCCCTTAGTGGGCCCAAAATGCTATCCATAAAGGGAGGAAACAACCTCTCGCTCATTATGACAATTTACATCAAATAAGCCTGAAACCTCCTTACCTACCACAGGCCTAAGTTTCTTCACCATTGACACATAGCCACCTTTTGCTCAAATGCACCTGATGTTTGAGTAACCCTTACGTCATCCCTAACCTTTGATCTCTGGAACTCCAGCCCGCCACCTTCACCATCCATGGTTGTGTCTCCCACCATAGATGGATAGCATAAGACAATTGTCCAACCACGATATGTATCGTTCTTGATGCCTCTTACCATTCGACTTGACAAGAATCCTTGCCCATTACAAATTTTGTCAAGAAGCTGTGACTTCATCCACTCCCAGAAAGCCTTGCATGACGGCTCTTTGCTTGGATATTCTGATGGTAATAGCCTGTTGATGTAGCCCATCTATCCAAGAATAGAAATTTGTTTTTATACCATCTCAAACTATCCTTCAAGATTGCCTTAGCTTCAACAGTTGTTTCTCAAACAGTATATGGGAGCCTTCTATTTGAGTCAGCTTAACACCACCCTTAAGATTCCAGTTAGCCAAGGTCCTTGAGCTTAACACCACTTGTCAATGGATCCTATAGCTTCATCTTGGCTTCAAAGTTGAAATTGTTAAAAGGAGGAGTTTAAAGCTTAGAATAAAGGAGTCTTAGTGAATGTAGCTGCCCACAAGGATTATGCATTGAATCATATCAGCTTCTAGGATGGCAGGGAGGGGAAAGGATAGCTTTCTTTGGAAGATAGGGAAGCTAAAAGATTAACCTTAGAAGAGTTCAATTATTAGGCCATTTTAGAGGAAACCTCTTTGAGGCAAAAATCTAGGGAGCTGTGTATGAAGGATGGGAACAAAAATATGAAGTTTTTCACAATATGGCTAATGCTCAAAGTAGAAGAAAATCGCATAAGGAGAATTGTGAAGGAGTTATTGGCCTTATACAAAGATTTTCTTGCGAGGTGCACCTTTGATTCCGAAAGAAAAGAGTTTAAACCCCTTAGCCTTGTGGGTAGTCTATACAAAATTTTAGCTAAAGTTCCAACTAATAGATTGCAGAAAGTGATTGGGAAAGTGGTGACAAAGTCTTAGAATGGGTTTGTGGAAGGGAGACAAATCTTAGATGTGGTCCTCATTGCTAATGAAGCTATAGATTCAAGATTAAGGAGCACAAAGAGGGAGTTGTTTGTAAGTTACATTTTGAGAAAGCCTATGACCATGAAAATTAGAGCTTCCTCTTGGAGGAGATGTGAAAAATGGACTTTGGGTAGAAATGGATTGATTGGATTTGATTTTGCATTTCAACTACAAGGTTTCAGTTTTGGTAAATGGCATCCCTTAAGGATTTTTTAGAGTATAGAGGGTTTGAGATACAAGGATCCCCTTTCCTCTTATCTCTTTGTTTTGGTGATGGAGGCTTGCAATGAGATGGGCAGTGGAGGGAGTCTTGATTTGAAGTTTTAAGGTAGGAGAGGGGGGGGGGGGGGGGGGGGAGGGGAGAGATAGAGGAGAGGAGATCTCTCACCTTCTATTCATTGATGATACCCTTCTTTTTTGCTAACATTGTTTAGATCAATTGGTCCATATGGCTTAAGAATTGCTTTGGTTTGAGGCTTCTTCAAGAATAAAAATTAACTTGAACAAAAGCAAACTAGTTCCAATAGGTGAAGAACCTAATGTGGAGGAGCTAGCATCAATGTTAGGAAAGCTACTTGTCACTTGGGCTTGTCCTGGAATGCTCCCTTCAAGCCTTCAATTGCTTAGGACATGGTAGAGGAGAGGTTCTTGAAAAGACTAGCTCTATGGAAAAGGCAATAGCTCTCAAAAAGAGGTAGACTCATCTTGCTAAAAAGTACTTCTAGCAACCTACCAATTTACTTTATGTTCCTTTTTGTTATTCCTAAATTGGTGGCTTTGAGATTAGAGAAAATTCAAAGGGATCTCTTGTGGGGAGGAGGGGGCTCTTGAGAAAGAAGCCCCATCTAGTGAAATAGTCGTCAATTTAAAAAGATAAAAAGAAGTGGGGTTTAAGCATCAAGGAGTCGTCCATTCTCAATAACGCCTTACTCAGTAAATGATCTTGGATATTCACTTTGGAGAGGGATATGCTTTGGAGAAAGGTCATAGTGGGAAACCTTGGAAAAGAACTAGGAGGATGGTGCTTTTAAGTAAGAAGGGAGGGATATTGTGTTAGCTTGTGGAAATCGATGAAAAAAGGGTGGGGAGTTTTTAAAACAGTGTAAGATTTGAGGTGGGCCATGGGAGAAGAACAAAATTTTGACATAATGTGTGGTCTGGTGGTGTTCCCTTAAAGGACTCTTTCCCATCTCTATTCTCCTTTGCTCCTTCCAAGGAGGCATGGGTGGATGATGCTTGAGAGGTAGGGAGATGGTCATGTGGAACCTGTGCTTCTTAAGACATTTTCAAGATTAGGAGATGCATAATGTTGAGGAATTTCTTTAGAGGCTATACATGCTCAGAAGAAGTAGCAAAGAGGAGGATAGTATGGCATTGAAGGCTATTAGAAGTAGTGAATTATCAGTGAAGTCTTTCTATTCTGCCTTGGGAGTTAAAGGTTGAAGTGTCTTTCCCCTCGAAGATAGTGTGGGGCTCTTGAGCTCCTACCATTGTAGGTTTTTTTGGGTGGGAAGTGGCTTGGGGTGGGATTCTAACCATGGACCAACTTAAAAGGAGAGGATGGCTTTTGGTGGGTTATTGTTATGTGTGTAAAAATGAAGAAGAATTCCATGGTGGAAAAGCTAGAGAGCTATGACACTTTCTATTATTTTCATTTGGCATTTTGTGAGTTTCCCTATATTCAATGAAGGACTTATTAATGAGTTGGAATGGGAGCTTTGCAGGCAAGAAGAGAAGAAAGGCTTGGAAATCAACTCCAATTTGCCTTTTTTGGACAGTTTGGAAGGAACACAATTGAAGACCTTTGAAGGGTGCAGTGCACTAACCAATCTCTTAAGGACTCTCTTATACCTAATCTATACATGTGGTTTTATGGTTATCTTCTAGTTGATGGTCAAGCTGGTCTGCTATCCTTGATAGATTTTATTGAGCAGTTATGCTCTAAATACTAGATTGGGGCTGTGGTTGTAGGTTGTTTCTTTTGTTTTCTCACATGTGTACTTCCTGTGTACTGTGTTTGCCTCTTTTTGATTGGCACTTTTGTTTATATATATATTGCCTATCAAAAGAAAAAAAAAGAACAGATGTAGTTTTTGTTAGCTTATGCTTTTCTCTTCCCAACATGTATCTCTGCCATTAAGGGAACAGACTTACCTTCATTGTGAATATGCCAATATGATCTTCATTCTGATGCCAATTTATTGGTTGTGAATGTCTGCTACATATCATGAACTTGTAAATTAATATAATATGATAATCTGTATATATTTGTGTTTTTTTTAAAGAGTTATTCCCACTTAGTGTTTAGTTATCATAGATAAAGAAACTTCTTGGTTTGAATGTCATACTTACAATGCCTTCTCTTTTCCCTTATTTTGCAAGTGTACATATTCTCTTAATGTCACCACAATGTGGTAGGCTAATGCTAAATCCTGTATTCATATGAGTTCAAAGATGTTTCAATGTTCTTTATACTGGTATATTATGGATTTTCTATACTTCAAACAGAGAATGTGGTAGGTTAATGCCAAAGCCTGTACTCATATGGCAAGTTCAAAGATGTTTCAATGTGCTTTATAGTTTATAGGTGTGTGCATGCGTGTTTCAGCCAATGGTTCACCAGCTTAAAAGTGGTCATGCTTTCTTCATGGTCATATTGTGAGTTGACGTGTATTACGGATTGACATGGTTTTGCAACTGATCTATTATTTATTTATTTATTTTTTCCATATGGATTATGAAGAAACAAATATCCCCATTATAAAGAATGGGCTTGTGGAATTAACTCCTTGGCAACTTTTTTGAGCAAAGGCTTGCATTAACATCAAAGTTTCCAAGGACTCAAAACAGAGGTTTGCAGAGTTACCTTTGAATCTGAGTGATAGCTCCTTGAGGTGGTTCTTTTGTGCTTTCACTCAAAGGTGTTAAAACCTTTTTGACTTGACCCTTCAAATATAGAGTAAAAAAATGTTTATTAGCTATACATGTGAATTTGACAGATATCTTTTTTATCTCTGTGTCATCATTGGATTCAGGGACTTAAGAGATACGCAACAAAGAAGAACGTGAGAGAACCAACTAAAACTGTGTTCTGACTACCTGTTAATAAAGGAAAATGTTATACTGACTTGAAAAACAAGGACCAAATGCTGCTGTGTTCTAGTTAATGGTTAATGAAATAATATCTTATACTGCCTCCTAGTTTGCAATATCTGATACAAAGAGAAGCAAATAAAGTGGACTGCTCTTTCAGTATCCAAACTGTTGTTTAGCATGTTTTTTCTTATCAATTGTTTTGACACTCTTAACCATACTTTAGGAGATGTATCTCACATAACAACTGTTATTCAACCACAAACAAATAGGTGGAAAATTTGGTTTGATCATGATAAAGCACCTACTACACAACTATAGTATGAGCATGTTAGAGTGAGAAGATACTTCATGTTGATGTGAATAGGGTACTTAAAAAATGATCCTCTTTTGGGGTTTCACCTAGATGAAGCCTTGATGGTGATGTGAAAAGGATGCTTCAAAATGACCAGCTTTGAGACTCTGTCACAATGAAGCTTAGGGGTTTATTAGAACCAGCCGATATGAGCACTGATCTGTAGGGATTTCTTTGACTTGTACAATTCCAAGAGAGAATTTTATGAGATAGTGGTACAAGCATACAGCAAAAAATATGTATGATAGAGCAGGTCGTGAACCGATAAAGAAATGATACATCCTTTTTTTTTTTTTTTTTTGTATTGTTGGTAAACTTAGTAGTTGAATATTGCAATGGATAGGAGAAAGAACTGGAAAGATGCATTGATTTAGAAAATCCAAGAAAATATAGGAGTTAACTACATGGTGAGGTGGTTGGGGGTTGTGGCATGGATTTATATGACTGAGCTACCTTTCCTGTTTCTAGTTATGTGGATTAGTGTAAAAATTGTAAAGGAATGAGATCCATATGGAATGTTATGACAGCAGAGGTAAAAACAAGTTGACAGTTGGATGTGTTCAGAACTAGTATGACCTTTCTTTAAAAAACATTTGAGTGGCCTAATCCATTAAAGGCAAATTTGCATAAGACTTTATTTATCTTAGTTATTTCTGTCTGAATTGTGTTTTTTAAGTACAGGGTTTTTACATACTTATCCTTGAGGTGGTGTTAACCATTGATCAACGATTTGTTGAGATGATACAAAATGCGATTTTCAATAATTTAATTCCTCCACTCTTTGGGCGCTGAGAAGCATAATGGTGAATTAGCTGTAAATCTAGGAGACATGGCCCTCCAAGTTGTAGTTCAGTGGTATTTCTTTCTAGCATTGACACAAACCATTTTTGATGCCACTTCTGGGTGGATTGTGGTGCTGCTGCCATCCTTTAGGATACCTTTCAGCTTCAGTGAAAACTCTTCCTCAGTTTTATAGATACGGAGTTTGTATGGTAACTCAATTTTAAGTATGCAACTGACTTTGTTGGTTGAGTGGAGTTACAGTAGTTCATCAGAGGATGAGAGGCAACCAGGCCAAGGCCAAGGTCATTGGTTGCTTTTAAAACGGAAAGTCCCAAGTTTGAGCCTCCTCAGCATTTAAGTGTAGGGTAGAAAATTAGGCCCATATCACCCAGGTTTTGCCTCGTTGGCAATTGAGATAATGTCTTTCCATTGAGGTGAATTCCCTGTTGTCCAAAATAATAATAATAATAAGAGAAAAAGAAAGAAAAAAAGAAAAAATTCCTGAAGCTGTGGACCAAACTGTTCTTCATACAATCCGTTGAATGGTAAAAGTTTCTGGTGGATGCTAGACTGGTTGGCATCGACCAGCCGGTCAAACCCAGGTAGCTAAACTGCTCATGACAAGGTCAAGGGATAAAGAGATTGTGTTATTGTCGTTTCTTTTCACAAAATCATGCTGTTTTTTCATAGTTTATCCTATTGTGTTCATAACTTATGTAACAGGAAAAAATCCAGATTCATGGGGACAAGTGGTGAACAATCAGTCTGGCTATGACTGGTTGCTGTATGATTGACAAGAAACAAATGTGGAACTACGCATTCTTACCTGGTGGCACATTCTCAAGCTAGACCACTGGATGATGGTGGCTCCATTTCCAACCAGTCCCAAATGAAGTAAGGAGACACAAGCTCATACTTATGGTTGGTAAGTTGCATTGTTAATTCTGTGCTTGTTAACATAAATTCTGTAAGATACTGCACTGAGGTAAAACCTTAAACTATTGAACAGAGAAATAAAACTAGTTACTAGAACATGGTAAGTCACATTTGTCAAACCTGTGCAATCTACATAAAAGTCTATACTGTGTGAAGGTCAGACCCTGAAATTATTGAAATGTGAAAGAGCAAAAATGGTATGAAGCATGACAAGCATTCCATGTTCTTTCTGCTTTCAGATTTGAAACACTAAGTACCTTTTAATTTTACATTATTTATTTATTTTTGAACTTTTGGGTCCACTCCCTTTGCAAGATGTTCACATGGGTTCCAAATTTTGCGGCTTTTAACTTTTGAAGCATTACATGTCCATAATTGCCTCTCTCTTTTGGTAGGTAAAGCCGTTTTGGCTGAGTAAGAGTAGAGGCGGTTAGAAGTTAAATGAAGACTGTACACCTGAATATTTTAGTTGGTAGCTGAGCTTTATATCATCCATCTGGTTTCAGGGTGATTGCATTCCTTCTAACTGAAGCAGGACTGCAACTTGCCCAGCTAACTAACTATCTTATGTTATATTCATTCCACCCACCCACCCACCCATCAGTCCTGCTTCATTTGTAGCTTCCAAAGCTGACAACAATATAGAAAATTCTTGAATGCATCATTTTTATTATTTTGGCTTAAACTGCAGTGCATATGAACCCGGAGTCCAGTGGGTTGTTAAGGTCAGATGAGACTGGGGAGGCCAAGAAAGTGCCAAAATCCTTGGTCCGGGGACCATTCATTCACAAGGGCAATTAGCAGCATGAGCATACACAAGATCAGAACACGTGATCTGGATCATTGGGAACCAAAAAGAAAGTTGGTTAAGAAGGTGAATTCCATTCTTTGTGAGTGTTGGGTGGAGTGGTTCAAGGCCCCCCTACCTAAATTGTTCTGTGCCATCGCATCTTCATGTGGTACGAACTAAACCACTGTTGTTGGAGTGAAGTTATTGATCTCAGTAATGCCCAGTGACAGAGGAAAAAGCTAAAAAGACTGCAGGTACAACCAACATTGGATCCTCAGAGTCCAGGTTAAGGGTCGCAATGGGTGGTGGGGATATACGCGGAGGGGGGTAGGCGGAGGCTTTCCATCCTCGTCCCCGCTTATAAAAATTATTTTTCATTCCTATCCCATTTACCATCTTAGATTAAGATGAGCCGGGAATGCTTGTTAAAGGAATAAATACATTAGTATTTTAATTTTTAAAATTTTAGATATAGAATAATAATAATAATAATAATTGTTATTATTATTAAATAAAAGGATTTGAGATTTTTTTTTATATTTTTCAGACTTAGGTTGATTCTCCGCCCCATCCCCATTACATATAATATTAAATGAAAATTATTTCAATTATTATTATTATTTTTATTTTCAACCTTTTTTTAATATATATAAAATGAAAAAAAAAATTATTTTTACAAAACTAAATTATAAAATGCATAATATTTATTCTTAATACAATTTAAAATTTGTAAATAAAAATATTAAAAAGATTAAAAATTTTATTGAAAAAATTGACAGAACTTATGCTCATCCATTTGGTTTATTTATTTATTTATTTTTATAGAATATGAAAACAGATATAAATAAATGAGATGGATTGAGATGGGTTGCCCATTCGAATCCACTCGTTGCTCCCTGGTCTAGGTTGGTTTTAATAAGAGCTTATAAAAAACGTGGTGGAATAATTTTATTGAAAGTGTTTTTATTGTTTTTAAAATGTTCTGAAAAAAAAAAAAAAAGCTTAAAATTTTTATATCGCATATAGCATTTTTAAAATAATGAATTGGGCGGAACTTGTCATCATCTTTCTATCCAAATGGGATTCATGGTGTCAGGGTCTCTGTACCTTTAGGGAATAATGGTACCTACTCTTAGTGAATTGCCTAAATTCAAATTATTATCTCAATTAGATGTCATGTATGATATATTTTTTTTATTTGAAAAAAAAATATATTATATTGCAAAACATATATTTTTATTAATATGCTTTGAAAATAAGAAAAGTTAGAAATACGATTCCCACAGCCCCACCACCAAAAATAATAATAATAATAAAAAAAAATTAAAAAAGAGAGAAAGAAAGTAAGGTGGGGTGGAAAGAGAAGACGGGGAGAAAGAAAAGGACATATACTTAACAGTAAGCAGAAAGAGAGTAACGGACCATACTTACCCCTCTCTCCTCACTTGACCCTCGTATTGATACCCACCTAAAAAAGCAAAAACTGCCATTCCAAGTCAACACACCTCCTATTCTTCTCTCTCTCTCTCTCTCTCACACAAGCATATATCTACGCCCATCTCCTTTTCCTGTTTGCCCTTGATCTCTCTTCTCCTTCTCTCTCTCTTTCTCATATTGTATGCTGCTGCATCTCTGAAGGAAGGAATTGATATCAATGAGGAAGCCTTGCTGTGATAAAAGAGACACAACTAAGGGAGCTTGGTCTAAGCAAGAAGACCAGAAACTCATTGATTACATCAAGACTCATGGTGAAGGCTGTTGGCGTTCTCTCCCCAAGGCTGCAGGTTTTTCTCCTTTTCAAACCTTTTTCTTTCTCCTCCTCCTCCTCCTCCTCCTCCTCCTACTCTCTGAGATTCAATCTTCTTATATGGCTTCATGTGGATTGATGACATGCAGGGTTGCATCGCTGTGGCAAAAGCTGCAGGCTGAGATGGATAAACTATCTAAGACCAGACCTCAAACGCGGAAACTTCGGCCACGATGAACAGGACCTCATAATCAAGCTCCATGCCCTCCTCGGCAACAGGTACCATCTGTTTCTTCTGTTTTAAGTGTGTGCTGCATTAATGGTGGCTGTCTTATTCATTGTAACTGAATTTTTAATGGGCTGTTCAGGTGGTCATTGATAGCTGGAAGGTTGCCCGGGCGGACCGACAACGAGGTTAAGAACTACTGGAACTCTCATATGAGGAAGAAGCTGATAAACATGGGCATTGATCCAAATAACCATCGGGTGAACCAAAGTTTTCCTGCTCCTCTAAACCGGTGTGCTTCTGCTGCTACCATGTCATCCGGCTCCATGACTGGCGCATGCTATGATAAGTCACTGAAACCTTCTGCTGATAATGATCCCCTCTCCTATTCTGCAAGTGGCCTTGAAGATGAAACATCTGCCGCCCTTGACTTGAATCTTGATCTCACCATTGCCATTCCTGCTTCTTCACTCACGGACGTCATTGACAAGAAGCCGCAAGATACTAAATCAGTATTCTCCAGGGAGGTGGAAGGTGACGCATATCCTACCCTTATTTTATTCAGATGAGCCGATGGCCGGTAGACATCAATTGTTTCCGGCCTGCCCAATATCCATGCAGCTAGGGGTGACAGATCCAAACTTGTTTAGGAAGTGCCAAGCGGAAGAAGAATGTGCTTTTTGCCACAATTGGACACGGACACGGACACTGGTGTAAATTAACAAGTTCTGATGAGTTCACAGAGGAGAAATTGAACAACAGTGCTGCAGCCAAGCAATTCATACTGAGTTACAGATGGAGCCTCTTCATTTTATCGATCAATCAAGTTTCATTCTTTAATATAAAAAAGGCTCCCAAGACAGTATGAAAATGAAGGAGCGAGAGCAACCCCGACACCATTGATGTCTGAGAAGGACTTGGCTTTGTATTTTCCTGGCTGAGACAGACGATGGGTCTGTGATCCATATACCATATACCATATACCATATACCATATATCTTATATGGTCGTATGTAAATATCTATAGCTAGTAGATGGACATGGAGTTTTGAAACTGTTTCACCATGGATTCCTCTTTCATGATTAATCCTTTATGGAAGTTCTCCATTCTAACAACCAAATATATGAAAGAGCTTAGTATGAAAGATAGAAATTTACTCTTCTTGTTAACATTCCATTTCAATTTATGCGAGATGTTTTGTGTTCAATAAAATTTTTATAGGATTAATATTCTTTTCTAAAATTCCATTTTATTGACTTTGAATTCTATTTCAACTTCCTATCAAAATAAAAGATAGAAAACTGTGGCAATGAGGCCTAATTTGGGAAGGAATAATTTGACTTCTAATCAAGAGATTCTCTTGATTTGGATTCAGACAGATTTAGGATGGAAAGAGATAGCTATTTACAAAGGTTAATTCTGGTTGTTTTAGGGTAAATTTGATGATTCTATTTCCCACCATAGTTCCCTAGCTAGGACAAGGGGTGAAAACCCCATGTACAAAAAGCCAAAAGTCAATGATTAGAGGGAATATTTTAAAAGATGAATGAATTATTTTTCAAAAAAAAAAAAAAAATTTTTTTAAATATCGAGACATTTTTGTATAAAAGTTATTTTTTGTTAATTTTTATACCTATTTCATATTATTTATATATCAACTTCTAGTCATTTAAATTGAATAAAAAAAATTATCAATTCATAATTTAATGGTAGCATAGATGATTGAACTGCTGTCAATTAGATGACATTATAAATATATAATTTATATATTATTAAAATAAAAAATAATTATAAAATTTAAAATATATATGAAATTTAAAACCAATAATATTTAGTTATTTTTCATCTTTAATATTATCAAATTAATTCATGGGTAAATATAAATTTATTAATATTTTAAATTTTATTAAATGAAATATTTATAGTATTTAAATATGAACATACATATTAAAATTTGGGAGAAAATTGTATCATTAACTTTAACTATATATTAAAAATTATATGTATCCCAATTTAATGTTTTTTTCAAAAATATTACATTATTTTATTTATATTATTTACATATTTATTATTATAAAAATTTTTAAATTATTTTTTGTTTGCAGCATTTAGCTACAAAGCATGAGCACCGGAGTGGTTGCCCTTGCTCTCTCACGCCTTGAACTTGGACAGTTGGGGTTTTATTTGTTGTATTTTCCTCGATCAAATATCATCCATCCGCATCAGAAGGAGATAAGGATGAAGAAGCTTTAAATTGCTCGTGGGTCCGCAGCAACCCAGAGCGCGTGATGGCCCGGGTGCGAGTCCATCTCTTGACCCATCGGTGTGGCTTCCTACTCGATGGTAATTCGTATTTGTGGGTCGTGTTCGTATCACAGTCGATAGGCAATATTTCATATTATTATGAATTTATTACCATTGAATAAGTTAATTTCAATCATATCCATTAAAGAAGAAAATGAATTTTAAAACACTTACTCAAAAGTGAAAAATAAAAAATTTATTTGGATAAATAAATTTTATTTATTTTTTATTTTTTTATTAAAATTTTATATAAAAAAAAAATTTAATTTATGTAATGTTAATTGAATTAAATTTAAATATTATTAAAAATAAAAATAATTTTATAATTACAAATAAATATTTTTTAGTAAAATATGAATAGTAATGTTATTATAAAATTATAAATGATATTTTTTTTATAAAAAAATATTATTTTAGTGTATATATTATAAAATATGAATAGTAACAAGGAATAATAGATTGTTTTTTAAATAAAAATTTAAAACATTATTAATAATGTCTTATTTAAAATAAATTTTAAAATAAGTGAAGTTGACTGTTTAATATGTAAAATAAGTCAAGTTTTTCATTAAATGTATATATTTAATACTTAATTATGCACAAAGTATTTTGAACTTATTTTAATTTAACTTATAATTTTATATTTTCGATATCAGTCGGTTAAGAGAATGAAAGGAAAAAAAACAAGCATTCCACTTTAGTTTCTTTTATGATTTTTTTAATTAATTTTTTAATTTTTTTATGTTTTTTTTGTATTTAAAAATAGGTAAAAATAATTTCTACTTATTTTCTAAAATTCTAAAAATCATTCTTTATTTAACTTTATTTTTAAAACTTATTTTTTAAAAATAATTTTCTATTTTTAAAAATAAATTTTATTTATTTATTTATTTTTGTCTCTAAGTCACACTTTATACACTCTATACCTTTCTCTTTAACCAAACCTAAGAAATATATTTTATAAAATTTCAAATATATGGTATAAAATTTCAAATTGAGGTTAAATGTTTGAACTTAATGAAGTTAAGCCGGATGAGAATTATTAACTTTTTTTCTTTTGGCTTGTGGGATTCAAACAATGGGGCTGAATACCTCCTCAACCCCCTAAGAGGGGGTGAAGTATTATAATTTGCATGAAAAATTAAAATAAAATAAAGAAATTAGAAAGGTGACAATCTTTGTGTAAATATTGTTGGTGTCTTCGTCCTTTGAGTCGGGGTAGGACACGTGGAGGGAAGTCCCCCACAAATCTGACTCTTGACTGGACCATCTAGAGAAGAGGTTGGTAGCAGCTCAAAGTCTGAGAAGAATTCTACAATTCTACAATTCTAGAGGCATGCTGCCCCAGCGACCATTCAATACCAAGGCTAGTTGCATACTCTTGGTCAGAATGGAAAGTTAGTTCTTACTCTCTGTTTTTGCCTTCTGGGCCTCACAAGTCACACCAACCTCCTCATCTGCGGAAACACAATCTTCTTCTTTCCCCCACCTTTTCATTTTTTATTTTTCCCATTTTTGGTTAAGATTTTTTTCTATCACTTTGACAAAATATGTCAAATCACACCAATATATTTTCGAATTCCATTTTGAAATAGGCATAAAAATTATATATATAATCTTTAAAAATAGACAATTCAAAAAATTGCTTTGTATTAGTGTATTAAACTATTAGTTTAGCTTTCTTATATTTATATTTATATTTATTTATTTATTTTAACTTTTATTTTTATTTTTTATTTTTTATCTTTTAGTAGGTAATCGCATTCTTTTAGGTTATGCTAGAAAAGTATTAAGAAAAAGAATTCCATTTTGAAATAGGCATAAAAATACTATATATATATATATAATCTTTAAAAATAGACAATTCAAAAAATTGCTTTGTATTAGTGTATTAAACTATTAGTTTAGCTTTCTTATATTTATATTTATATTTATTTATTTATTTTCACTTTTATTTTTATTTTTTATTTTTTATCTTTTGGTAGGTAATCGCATTCTTTTAGGTTATGCTAGAAAAGTATTAAGAAAAAGAATTCCATTTTGAAATAGGCATAAAAATACTATATATATATATATATATGTATATATATGTGTATGTATGTATGTATATAATCTTTAAAAATAGACAATTCAAAAAATTGCTTTGTATTAGTGTATTAAACTATTAGTTTAGCTTTCTTATATTTATATTTATATTTATTTATTTATTTTAACTTTTATTTTTATTTTTATTTTTTATCATTTGGTAGGTAATCACATTCTTTTAGGTTATGCTAGAAAAGTATTAAAAATAATAATTTTTTTACGTTTAGTTTAGTTATTGTATAGGAAATATATATAAAAAAATCAAATATAATTAAAATTAATTATAAATTTATATATTTTCAAATTATTTAAATTTTATATGAAAAAATTAAAATAAATAAATAAGTTTGGAATAGTATATAAAAATAATTTATTTAATTTAAAATTATTATTTATTTATTTTTATTTTTTTCTTTCTTTTCACTTTTCTTCCTTATTTTATTTATTTTTCACATTATTCCTTTAAATTTTTGAGAACCAAACATAATCTTAGATTTTCAAGTTAAATTTTAAATATTTAATAATTAACACTACATTTGGTTTTCAAAAAATACTAAGAAAAGAAAAAAATATTAAGGAGTTTCAATATGAAAAATACAAAATAATTAAAATTACCTAAAATTATATATTTTTAAATGATTTAACATTTATATAAAAAAGAAAAAAAGAGTAAAAAAAATATGAAGTAATATATAAAATAATTTATTAATTTTAAGTCTATAGTTTTTTCCTTCCATTTTTTTTTTCTATTTTGTTTCCTTACATTTTTCCTTGCATTTTCCGGGATAAAACATAACTAAGAAATTTGATATAATGGAAATTATGATTTTTAAACAGTAAAAAAAGTGGAAAAATTCTGGATTTTCTTGATCTCGTGATATCCTTCTTAAATGCAGGTTAAACCCTTCTTTAATCTTTATTATAATGATCTCTAGATCTTGGTGATTTCGATATCCTTCTAAAAACGCAAGTCAGACCATTTTTTAAATAATAAAATAAAGATAAATTTAATTTTTCTTTTCCACGTGTAATATTTTACTAAGAAAATAATAAACTACACGGGACAAATTGCGATGCATGTACCACTATTCATCTAAACGACTTGTAATAAAATTAGACAAAAAAAACATTATTGAATGTGATAAGTCTACATCACATGGGATGGTTGGAGTTTTTGGTCAAATAAAATAATACATTTTTCATTATTTATAAATTAAAAGCTCACCATCATTCCATTTTTGACCTCTACATAAAATAAGCATTCTAGCTTAGCAAGATGTGAGACCCATAATTTCTAATGGCTTAGTCATTCCAACATTTGATTAACCCCTCATTTCATCAATTGTGTGTCGTTTAGCTATGATTAAAGATATGAAATAATGTAACATTGAAGTTAGATTAACAAAGATTCCTAATGGGTGTCATATGTCAACCCATCTAGTTGTTATGCGCCTAGAGTTTGTGGTAGCGGCACAACACATGCGGCAACCCCTATGGGCATAATCAAAGGGCATAGCCTACATAACATACTTTCTAAATGCTTTATGCTAGCTAGTTTCGTTTTGCCATGGACTTATTAGGAGAGCGACTCTAGATCCCGATCAGTTTGTATAGGAGTGGTTCAAATCTCCTTTTCATAATTAAGCCCTCGACTAGCGACGAGCTCTCCAAATTTAACCAGATCGACATGTTTGAATTCTGAAGAATCTTCCAACAACACCTACATGCCTAATTCTTAGAGCATGATCCCCACTTCATTTCGCTCTAACCAGCCAACATATTCTTTCGGATGAGCACTTTTGCTACTGTCAAGGACATTAGACAAATAGTCCGTAACATAATGCTCCAAAATTTTGTATGTCTTAGCCTCACAACCTATCAAGTCATATTAGTCTTGCTAACAATTATTCAAGTTTAAGTAAGTAGTCATTTTTACAATTGTGCAACCTAATAGTGAATTGGAAAATTGATTTTTTTTTTTTTGCCGACAAATTGAATCTATTTGAAAAAGATTAAAAGTGCTTCCTATTGTTTGGATTTTTTTCTTCAAAAATTAAGTGTTTAGTAATTATTTTAAAAATTCATTTTCAAACAGATGAAGAATTACTTGAAGTGATTTCTGGATAATTACTTGAAATAATTTTTGGGAATTTTTTTATAATATATAATATACTACCAAAATCACAGCTAATATATATATATATATATATTTTAGTTTGTATTTAAATACTAAGTTATTCTTTCTAGAAGTTTCATTGAAAAAGCACCATTTATAAAAATGTTATAAATAATAGGGTTTTACCATAATCACTATCAGAGGAGCTTTTAATTTAATAAAGATAGTTGAGAAGTACTAAAGAACTTCATTGCATTCGCATGTAAAACCTCTTCCCTATTTTTTCTTTTATATATTTATTTTTTCTTATTTTTCTTTATGGTATTTTGATGTCCACATTGAGATTTAAAAGAAAATTGGGTTGTCTGTTGATATTTAATTAGTCACAAATTAAAGATCAGTGCATTTTCAAAAATATAATTTGAGCAGAGTTTTGATATAATTTATAAGAATTTAACTAATACCTTGTTTGATAGCTGTTTTTCAGTATTGATACCATTCTTAAAAATTTAATTATAACTTTATTTGATAACTGTTTTTAAAATAATTTTTTATTCTTTAAAATAAAAAAAATAAGAAAATATGTTTTATAATTAGAAAAAAAAAAACGGTTTTTTTCTCCTTAAAAACAAAAAAACATAGTGTTTTTAAAAAATATCTTTTAAATTTTATCGATTATTTTCATGTGTGTTTATAAGGATTGTTTTAAAAAATAATGATACACATATAAAGAATGAATAAAAATAAAGTATTACTTATAAAAGTTATTTTAAAAACACAAAAAAACAAGTTTAATAGTGTTTGATAAAATATAATATAATAATTTTAAAAATTGTTATAAACAACTATTTTGTTCAAAATTATTTTTGAAATTACTTTCCAAATTGAGCCTAATTTTCCTATGTTACGTGGGACTAGGAAGCTTTGGAGATAGACAAGAATTATATGAGAAAGATTTAAATTTCAATATCTTTTTTATATTAAACAAAATTGAATTGCTTTATATTGTAATTTTAATTAATTTAAAATAAAATGAAAAGCTTTAAGTTGTTTTTATTTGTAGTGCTTCACACACACATTAGCTATACATAAAAAGTTTAATTTAAATTACACTAATTTTATTTATTTTTTAACTTATAATTATAATATCGGTAAATTTCACTCATCTATAAAGGAATGAGAAGGGTGGAGAGGCATTTGATAAATATTCAAATTAATAGTGACCAAGTGTTTTTGGTCAAAAACCTCATAAAAAGTGACGGAAATCAACCTTTCATAAAAAATATATCAACATATGGATAAAATTCAAACTAACGATGATTTTGTATATTTAATCAAAACTTGAAAGAGGTGAACGAAGTTAACCTTTGTGTCAATGTTTAATGTTTGTTTGGCATTTATAATGAGTACTTATGCCGATTACTCGTGTTAATAAAATTTTGGAGAAAATCACATTACTCTTTATTTATATGAAATAAAATATAGTTTTATAGTAGACTTATATTATATTTGGCTTAGGAAAATATTAAGGAAAAAAAAAATATTGAAGTCAACTCTTATCTTATAATAAAAATATGATAAAAAATCAAATATGATTAAAATTAGTTTGAAACATATATATTTTTAAAATATTAATTTTTTTTATATATAAAAGTTAAAATAAGTGAAATGAGTTGAAAATAATGTATAAAAATAATTTATCGACTTTTTTAACTCTATTTTTTTTTTACTTTATATTTTCTCTCAAATTATTTTGAAAGTAAACATAATAACCTCTTAAATTCCAATCTTTATAATGAAATATGACTAAACACATGAGACAAGTTCTCAATTTAGCTTTGATGTAATATTTATATCACAGTAGTACTAATGCCCAAATCATGGCCCTATTTTTCAAATTACAACACTAAATATATTTAACAAGTAATGTCAAAATCATTTAACATTGATAATTTTTTTTTGTTCACCTTACATGCCCTTGGTCAACCTTCACATGTAAATCAACATCCCACTGAGTTGGACTCACATTCATACCTAATATTTTGTTTAGTCATAGCCTTGTAGGTTGAAACAACCCTAATTTAGAGGTAGAAAGGGTGTAATTGGTATTTTCTCACTGAGTTGGACTCACATTCACACCTAATATTTTGTTTGGTTATAGCCCTATAGGTTGAAACAACCCTAATTTAGAGGTAGAAAGGGTATAATTGGTATTTTCCTAAAATGTGCACCCCTCCTATTTCTCTCTACACCCACCGAATCCTTTATTTATTTATTTATTTTTTATCTTTTTGCCCCCCATCCTTTTCATTTTCACATCCACCCACTTACCAAACTTTGACAACCAGAAGTTATTTTCCTTTCCCTTCCCCCACTAGCATGTGTTGGAAAGGGGCATTCCATTTACCATTTTCACATAAAGTGCTTGGGTGTGAGAATATTCTTCTATTTTCTTTTTTCAATTACCATAATGAGACATAGACTTCAACAAAAAGTTCAAAGTTTTGCCTTCAAGAAATGCAGGAGACTTTTCAATTTTTGTATTAAATAATACATTGCATAGGGGGCACATCAAGTCCATGTCATAAGGATTGTAGGATTTTAGACTATATACCCAATGAAAAAGTATAAAAATTTTGTATGCATAGGTAGAGATCTAGGGTTTTGGAATTTACGTAGGCTTGAATCATGAGTTAAAAAGGCTGTAAATTTGTTGATCACTTTTACTTTTGCTTCAAGACCACAATAATCTTCCTTTGTGAATCTACCTTCAAGTAAGTATGATTGTGTGGATGATCTCCTAGAGCACTATGGAAGACTAGAAAGAGTGAGGAAAAGGGTGGTAGTTGGTTAGGCCTTACAAGTGAGTGTTTTCCTTAACCAAGAACAAGGGTGCGGGAAAAATAACCACCTTATCTCTTAATAAGTGAAAAGAACACCTTGTCTTTAATGAGCAAAATACCATCTCGACCTTAATGAGTAAGATCCACCTCTTACGGCGCACCCCATGACTATGGTACACCCTTGTTTTCCAACTAGGCCATAAAAAAAGTGCATAAATACAAAGATAGTTGGTGTGAGGACCATCAAGACGTTTCCATTTGATTACCAAAAATATTCTATAATCTTTTTTTTATCCATTGAAGAAGATTAATTGCACTCTAGTATTCTTTGATAATTAAATGAAACATATATTATTATTCTTTGATAATTAAATGAAACATATATTATAATCCTTCACCTACCAAACCTCTGTATATAATTCCGATTGAAATAATATCCATAACCAACTTGGTTAGTGCTGTCAACCAATTGGATTAGATCTTAAATCCTTGAGTTGCAAATTCACATATTATATGATTAATTGATGTTTCTATATTCATAAGGATAAATGTTGAATTTCAACTTTGTGGAATTTTCATGACTATAAACTAGCTATGATTGTTCATCTTTGGATTACTTAAAGGGGAATAATTGTTAGATCAATAAGACATTTTGTTGTCTACTGTTAAGGATGCTTAAAACCAAATTTTGAATTACTAATTGTCTGATTACTAAAAATATATGAACGCTTTTAAGATCTTACTTATGTAAAACTTAAAATAATTATTAATTCTAGCATTAGCGCAACATCTTCTCAAGATTAATAACACATAAAACATAGTAGCTTGAAGAGAATGCATATTCCTCTAGTAGCTTGGTAATATGCCTCTCTTTAGGTCCTATTTAATGTACAATTGATATCTAACACTTATGACTTGAAAAAGAATTTACCTCATCTTCATTTTACTCTAAAGCATTGAAGCATATGTTGACATCCTCACTTAAGCACTCTTCTTCCATGGAGTCTTCATCACTCTCACTCCATGTTGCCACTATTACTTTTTTTTTTTTTTCAACATTTGAGGAGTCTTTCCTTGGATAAGGCCTTCTCCCCCATTTTTAAAAGCATGTTTTTCAAGATTAAAATATAATTCTTTAAAAGCATTTTGAAAATCATCATGACTTGAAGAAGAATTTACCTCAACTTCATTTTCTCCTAAAGCATGGAATCATATGTTGACATCCTCATTTGATCATTCTTCTTCTATGGAGTCTTTGTCATTCTCACTCCATGTTGCCACTATTACTTTTCATTTTTTTTAGCATTCAAGGACACTTTCTTTTGGATAAGACCTTCTCCCCTGACCTTCTCCCCTGAACCTTCTCAAATTTCATATATAGTTCATGAATTTATTTGAGATGAGATATTTTCATCTTAATTTTTTTCCTCTTCATTATCATTTTTTGAACCCTTAAATGCCATGTTATTTATTTATTTATTTTTTCAACTTCTTGATGATTTTTCATATTGATCTCATGAGTCATGAATGATCTAATGAGTTCTTCAAGTAAAAGCTTGTTAAGATTTTTGGCGTCTTGGATTGTGGCCCCTTTAGTTTACCCCTTCTTTGGAAGAGACCATAGAATCTTCATGAATTTCTCCATTTCGGTGTAAGTCTTTCCCAAAACATTAAATCTATTGATGATATCTATAAACTTGGTGAACATCTCAACAATTTGTTTCATAATCCTTCATAAAATAATTCATAATCATGCTCAAGGATGTTAATTTTAGACTATCTTTGATTTGATTGATTCTTTCACTTGTAATTTCTAAGTCTTTATTTATCTTTGGTGGATTCACATTGATATATCCTATTATATTCATTTCCAAACAATGCACAATGAAGATAACAAATAACTAGCATTTAGTTGTGCATTTTTCTTTTCTTGCTCATTCCATCTCAATCTTCATTTCATTTGTATTCATTTGAACAAAAAATTATAAACTAGGAATTTCCAATTCAATTATAAATCTTATGTGGATTGCCAAGTGTGGAAACATTTAGGGAAGCTCAAGAGTTGAGTATCTCCTAAGAGGGTACTTTGAGACCATAATGCAAAGGAAGAAGTTTGTAGACATTTTTTTTTTTTTTTTTTTTCAAAAATCTTGTTGTTGTAAAGAGTCCCTTAGAACCATAATTCAAGCACAAGGTTGAAGGCTTAACTTAAAGTCCTAGATTAGTAGAACCCTCCTCTTAGTTGGAGCTTGAGGAGAGTATATGTTAGCTAGTTTATATTGAACCACTATAAAAAACTTGAGTTTACATTCTATCTTTTCTCTATTTATTTTAAGTAATTGTTATTTTATTGTTTTGTATGATATTATTGATTAAATTATCTTTTGCATTTATAAACAAATAATTTGCAAAAAGATAATAAAAGGACAGTGCTCACTTCAATCGATTCCATATCAATACAACTCAAATCTACTCTCATGGTTACTTGACTTTTAACCCTCACAACTAGTGCAATAAATATATGTCTCTTCTAGGATTCCCTTGAACATTACACAAGTAATTTCAAACATTGGAGGACTAAGATGAGGTATGGTTTACCTCAACTTCACCTATCCATTAATGCCTATAGATAATTAACTATTGTTAACTTTATAACCTAATCAACCTAAGGTAATCAACTAAAAGGGATGAAGAGGATTAGGTGATTTATGGTTTGAACTTAAAGCCAAAAGTGTTTTCTTAGTACCATTGATTACCCCTTAACATCGAGTTAAAAGCATCTAGTAGAGAAGGAGAATTTAAGCTAAAAGTGATTTACTCTATGTTGGGATTAAGATTAGAAAACATGGCATAATGTAACATATTAAGATTTATTTATCTATGTTTCTTGGTTTCTCATTTATTATTCTACATACATTTATTGGTTATTTGAGCATACATGCCCACATCACTTGCATTATACATGACTTGGGTACATTAAGAGTTGCATAGAAGATCCAAGTTATAGGTTCCTTATAGAGTGATGAGTAGTCCATAGTTGGTCTATGAATTTGGGCAAGCTATCTGAACTGTATTACACTACTTCTTAATTAGAGGGATGACTTGTCTTGGTCATCGAGATAGTTTTCCTATGGTGAGTGTACTAGTATATGTAATGCGCATTGGATAGGACTTATAATGAATTATGTCGCAAGGTTATCGATTATCATGATTCACTAAGCTACCATACTATATGGACTCTCAACCTTGAATATTGAGCCTATGCTAAAGTCAATAGGATGCTTTCACATCATGGGTGAGACCCTAAGGTGGTCATATATCTTTATGGATTAGATCACTATTGATATAGGTTGGTGGTAATAGGTATTCTCAATATAGACATCATGATATCTCATGGGATTGAGACAATGTGTCTTCTTGGGTGATTCAAAGAACATGTAATTTAGAAGACTATGACCATAACATTTCCTTTAGTAGAAATTTGACATATGCTCCCTGGAACTAAAGTATGTCAATTGATCATATGATAAGTGATATCTATAACTCAAAGATTGGAAATATAATCTTGATAGGTGATAGCATCACCTTGTTATATTACAGACACCAGTTCATAGGGAGTCTACATATAATGGATAATAGGTCACATACCCGAGCTTTGTCCTGTTATTATTTATATAAGATATTAGAATGTAATTGATTATCTGTAATGAGATATTGAATCAATTTCAAAATTACATTTGGAGGGAGTTAGTACTCCTATGCTAGTGGTTTCTACTTTGAGCTTATATACCATGATAACATGGTTTATGAGGTTGGATTGACATTAGGTTCACTTTTGTGCATAAGAACATTTTGCTAATTATGTAAGGTTGCATAAGGGGTAGTGAACAAGGTCTTTGGATTATGCTAATTAATTAATTATATGACATTGTGAGGTTATTTAATCAATTAGGACCTATTTTAGGTAAAATTAACCTAAGCCATGTGGTTTTAAGTTACTTAAGCTTAGTAAGGGAACCCAATAAATACTTTCTTAGAGGTTAGAGTTTCTAACACCTATTATTGATTGTCATTTTCCACTTTCTAAGAGAGAGAGAGCCAAAACTTTCTATTTTCCAAAGCCAACCATTTGAAGTGCCACGATCGTGGTAAGAGTCATCAGGCCGAATATCTTAGGTGTATGCAAGGTTTAAAATATTGGTAAATACAAATATATCAGTACTTGAATTTTACGGATATATCAGAAATATTAAAGAAATATCGGTGGATATTTTAACAAAAATATTGATGAGGCGAAAATTATTCAACATTCATGAGAATGCTTGAAAAAACTAAAAAAAATGATAAAATAAGTATATATATATATATATATATATATATATATATATATATATATATATATATATATATATATATATATATATATATTTATTTATTTATATATAGTAAAGTTATTTTGTAAGTGTAATTAATATAAGTATGATTAAAGATAATATTTATCAATTTTTTTTTAAATTAGCATAAATTCCTTTAATATATTTATATTCATATATTTAAAAAATTGATTTTATAAAATATTTTATCTGAGATTTGATTTCTAAAAATTTATTACAAATATATGGTGACAAATTTTCTATTAACATTAATTTATTTAAATAATTAAAATTATTAATAATTTATCTTATCAAATTAATTTTAATTTATAAAATATTAGTACTTCATTAATTTTTTTTATATTGTAGCAAATTTTGAGTAAAATTATGTTTTTAATATTTTAAAATAAAAACATTTAAAATTAAATAAAATTAAATGGATAAAAAAAATTAAGAATGAAGTGATAATAAATTTTTAAAATAGCATTAATGAGATAAATATAAAAAGTAGTTAAAAATAAAAAGATAATATAAAATAAAATGATAATATAGATTTAAAATAAAAAATAAATTAAAAATGAATAATTTAAAAATAAAAAAGGATAATAATTTAAAAAAATCTCCGATATTTCCTCGATATCGGCAATATATCCAATATGGTTTTGGTCTGATTGGGAAGATTTACAAAAAGGCGCCGATATATCCGATATATCGCTGATATATTCGATATATCGCCGATATATCTTTGATATTTTGACTTCCTTCGTTGCTTCCGATATAGTTTTGGTCTGATCAGGAAGATTTACAAAAAGGCGCCGATATATCGCCGATATATCTTTGATATTTTGACAAGCTTCCTTCGTTGCTTCGCACGTTGCTTCATGCTCGATTTTTTTTGTCTCCAAACTGATATTTCATTGATATTGTCTATATTTTATCGAAATTCCCACCAATTGATAATCAGTATCCAATGTCGTATCGAACACCACTGATATTTGATATATCGACGATATTTTATCGAAAAAATATGAAATTTTAATCATTGGGTATAGACCTTCAGAGTTTTCATGCATCTTCTTCATTGCACAAATTTGATCTAGGAACATCTAGATCTAGGTAAAGTTTTCTATAGATCGTTGAATGTTAAAATATATATATAGGATCTAGCAATCTAGGGTAGATCACATGTGCCTATATAATCCAAGGCATGGGAATAGGGAAATTCAAGGTTCCCTACACTTTGTGGAATACTACTTTTGGTGTATGTTTGTTCATTTACTTTTTGATTTTGAAGTTCTTGTTGTTTGTTCCTTTCCAATTATTTCCCATGATTTTCATTAATTTAAGATTTCAGAGCTACCTTTGTTTGCAAGCCATTCATCTTGAATCACTCATTTTCCAGACCTCTTAAATTAAAATCATTGGATCCTTATGGGTTCGACCCCTAAACTCATTGGGATACTATTTCAAAATGCAAGGAACTTCAAATCTAGTTTTGTTTTGTTTTGTTTTTTTTAGCTATTTTCTTAGCATAAGTTAAAACCTAGCAATAAAGAGTAAGACCTTGTTTGGTAAATATTTTTGAAAACAATTTTTTGTTCTTCAAACAAAAAAAAAAAAAATAAAAGAAGGAAAATATGCTTGAAAATAGTTTTCTATTCTTAAAATTAGAAAATAGTTAGATTCTTAAAAATATAAAATAGAATGTTTTTAAGGAAATTTTTTTTACTTATTTTTTAAGAATTATTTAAAAAAATAATTATACATGTATGAATAACGATTGAAAATAAAATACTGTATATAAAAGTTATTTTTAAAATTATAGAAAACAATTTAAAATATTTTAGATTCCTAAAGAAACTTAATATTGAAAGTGGCCACAATGTAAAAATGCTACCTCACATGTCCTTATATGTAATCCCCAAAGGGCAACATTGAAACAATGTAATGATGAGCGTAAACTCTAATAGCCGCCAAAACTCATACACTGCCTGTGTAATTGGGACATGTAGCACTTCTTGCGATTCAATAAACGCATTTTTCCTACTTGTGTTTTCATTATAAACTGAAGCGACAGTAATATATGGAAAGTTGATAGAGGGGCTTATCATGTCCATGCCATATGTCCTAGGCATAAGGTTTAAGCTACTCAGCTCAGCAAGAAAATCGTAAAACATTCGAGCTGTAAAGCACTAGCCTTGATCCACGAGATCTCTCAAGTACCTTCCCTACCATGCAATGAAAGAATCCCTATTCATGTTTAACTCACCTTCCATTATTATCTCCATTTAACCACTATATTGTAATGGCCGTCCTCCAAAAGAAGGAATTATATCTTATCTTTCTCTTAAAGGTCAAGTTTGTGTCAATATAAATAATCTTTATTTGCTACCAAAAGAATTAACTTAATCATAGGAGGGCCTTTACTTATGTCAATATGGGGATTCTTGTTCAGGTTAGACTTCACTTTGTAGGTGTTTTGCATGATGAGGAAGGAAGAACTGTTCCGCATAGTTGGCTCCGACATTGCACCAACTATTTGTTGAAGGGTATGATATACATTATATATAGTGTTATAGCATCCTACCACAGGCTGCCTGTTAAAAGAAATTCATAATTGGATATATATATATATATATATATAAACAAACAAACGAAATTAGTTAATTGACAATTTCAATGAATTTTGTGTAATAACATTTTTGGAACATGTAGACCACCCAAAATTACCCCAACATATTCTTTTTGAACCCTTGGTCCATTTTCTTCAAAGCCCAATCCATTAGAGATCTATATATAGTCTCATTTTTCTTAGGGGTGGCTGTTGTTTTTCTTATCTCCATAGCCATCACCCCTTTTTTCATTTCTTTTCTTTCATTTTCCCACCACCCAAACACCCTATCTCTGGTTCTCCTTCTCAAGAAGAAAATTCCCTCTTTCTCTTTGGTCCCTTCCTCGCCACCATTCAACACTTTTCTTCATCATTGGATTTTTCGCTAGCATCACAAGTCACCGGTTATGGTGAGTTGGTGACGATCCCTCTTTCTCAAACTCTTGTTTTGGGAAGTATGGGATTTTTATTATGTAAAAGTTCACTTTTTGATCAATCTTGTAACCCAAAAAGAGCTTGGAAACATTTGACCAATCACAATATTTATTAGTAACAGTAACTTTTAACCAGACCTATAGAGGTTGGGATTAAAATTAATTACATATTCCCCCAAAAAATATAAAGGACAATAATTATATCCTATATACAAGATTAAAAAGGTAAAAAATTATAATCCATTAACTAGGATTAAAAAAAATTAAAAATTATATCCTATTGATTAGGGTAAATAAAAAAAAACCAAAGCTAAATACTTTATTTCATTTAATCAAATTTACAAAAAGTAATATCTTCAAAATTTTCTATTATAAATAAAAGAAAATGTTCCAACATACTTTTTATCAAATATATATTTGATTCATGCATAGAAAATAAAATAATATTTTACATAATTCAAAATAATATATATAAAAAATATATATATTTCTTTTATAAAATATTTATTAATTTCTCCCACCTTGAACAAACATGTTGAATCAATAAGAATCTACTCCTCGCTTAAAATAATATAAGAAAACTACTATTACTATTAACTATTTATTTAAAATTATAAAATTGATAATCCTAATAATATTTTATATTAATAATAATAATATTTCTAATTACCAACATTAATTTAAAACTTTTGCTCTTAAATCCAATCCCAAGGATATGTCATTTTTTATTTATTTATTTTTTAAACTAAAACTTTCCAAAAGCCTCTTATTATTTGAACTAAACCAATTTTTTTATTAATTTTTTTTCTCATTTAAGCTTAAATCAATATCCATCCTATCCAAGCATGAATACCACCCCAACACTAGGCATTATATTAATCCCACTCCAACACCTATGTTGTAACTCTATTTATTAATTATTACTTTATTTATTTATTTGTTTATATCAACTCTCCACGTAACAACTATTCTATCCACTCTATTGTTTCTCACAATACCACTATAACATAATATTTCATTCCCATCTCACACATTGGATGCTTTTGTTTTTTGTTTTTTTTTTCTTTTTTTCAATCCATATAATCATCTATCACATACACATAGTACAATTTTTTTTTTTTTTTTTACTCTTTCTTCCCTTAATCTTACTATCTTTTACCACATCCAAGCTATACTAACCAACACATTTCCTTTTCCCACAACCAAGTTACGCAAACAAACTTGATGTGTTTGTTTTCTTCCTACTTTATTTAATCATTACATTTGACATGTATTATTTTTCTCATTTTATAGAACTATTTATTCAAATAACCCTTTTTTAACAAGTACAATCACCTTATGTAAACCATCCTTTACACTTCCTATTCCAACACCACATCATCTTTTGTACCAAAGTCCTCTCCCACGACCAAGTTACACAAACAAACTTGTTGCCTTTGTTTTCTTCCTACCTTATTTAGTCATTACATTTTGACATGTATTATTTTTCTAACAAACCAACCATAGACACACACATTCACAAATGTTTTTCACTATGGAGGCACGTACAACCACAAAACCTCCTTTTATTTTCTTATTTTCATTTTTTTTTCAACTCTCAACCTCACAACTTCCGCATAACACATTTCCTCTCCATTTTTTCTCTTTTTCAAATCCATGATTTATGATTATTTTTGTGTGTTATTTTTATTTTTATTACATTATTTGTTATAACTTAATGTCATACCATTAAGCTATTTTACCAAATATACTTTATTTATTTAATAACTTAAATTAAATTATTAACCAAACATACTTTAAGTTATTAAATTGATTTATCAAATACCTCCTTATCCTTAAACCACTATCTTTATAAACTAGTAATATATATATATACATATTTTACCCAATAACAGATAAATTAAAACAAAATCATTTGGATATGATTATATTAGATCATAGATGAATTCTGATAATGATACAGAAATCATATTGTTTGAAATCTGAATTCATGTCTACTTAATTATTTGACTTTCATTTTTGTTGGCATTGGTACCTTCAACTTTGTTACCAATGCAAAATTATGACCTTTTCAATTCCCATCATGAAAATGCATGCATTAAAAGCGCATTAAAAGCAGTGAAAAATATATGTGAGGTTCTTCTAACTTTCGGGTTTGGGATATTAATTTTTAATACCTCAATTGGTCAAAAATTGCAACTTGCAAAATGGAATGTCAAGGTATCATCAATGTTTTGTTAATGAAATGATCAAAGCTTATACCAAACTTATCCACATGCAGCCCCCCTTGTGGCCACCAAGGCACTATATCTTGCAAAACACTCATGCTAGATTCTAGCTCATTTATTTATGTATTCCGGATAAACATTTGACATAGTATATGTCAATAAAAATACCTTTAGCTAATAGTATTTTTGTTATTAGTGCTTTTTGTTATTAAAATAAAAACATATATTTTTTTTATAGAAAATGAATTAATATTTGATTATAAATAAAATGTTGCTAAGTTGTTTGTGTAGGAAAATTTTCAAATTCTGACTAATGAGCATTAAGAAGAAATTTGTAATCACCTGCACCGTTTTGAGCCTAAAATGACCATCATAGTTTTAAGACGCATTTATAAGATTAAGAATTCATACTTGTATAGTTCGAAAAACTTTTTTCCTTATCTAATGTGAGATATTACAAAATTACTCTTAAAATATACTAACAAACACACAAATTAATTGCTTCAATTCCCTCCATTAAAATAAATTTCATAATTGGTAAAGCACATACAACACATAAATTACAACAATATGAACATTTCCCATTATCTATTATTTACACTTCCTATTCCAACACCACATCATCTCTTGTACCAAAGTCTCTCTCTTTCTCTCTCTCTTCTTTCAAAACCTCATTCTATTTTTTTTTCAACTCTCAACCTCACAACTTCCCACAACACACTTCTTCATTGTTTTTTTTTTTTCTTTTCTTCAAATCCATGATCTATGATTTCTTTTTTTTTTTTTCGTTATTTTTGTTTTTATTGTTTAGATCCAGTCAATTGAATATTAAGAATTTTCCTATTTCCATCAATAAATCAACATTATGCTTATAACTTTTTAATATTTTTAATCTAAAAATTAAATAAACAAACCTTATTTTAGATTGAGATCTTCCAAAGAATTTTAAAAGTGTTTAAACCTATTTAATGAATATAAAATGCTAATTTAAGAGTTAGAATCTTGAAAAAATTGATTTTCAAACCTAAGCTCCAAAGACTTCAACCTTACATTCTCTAATCTCTTTGATATCCGTGTAAACGGATTTTTGTATAGTCAAGTGAGGGAATCTAATTTATAGCCAGGTTTTTAATGTGAAAAGACATTTCTATTCTCTTTTAATTTATTCCATTTATTTTTATTTTTAAATTATGATTTTACCCTTATATTTTAATTTGGGGCATTACAGCTTGCATACAATTCAATTACTTTATCTTATAATTATGTTTAGTTTTCTATTCTCCATGCTCATATCTCCTCATTTAATGTTATGTCAATGAAAGCCTCTAATGAAAATACACAAAAATAAAAGAATCTATACACAAAGGTACATGGAGTTTTACTATGGTTTGACCAATCATGCCTATATTCACAAATGAGAGATATTATTACACTAAAGAGAAAATTATAAAGGACAATCTTACTCTTTGTATCTATAATTTGAACTTTGACATCCTTACTCCCCTTGGTGTTTCCTACTGTTCCTCACATATGCATTCACTACATATAATCTTCATAAGCCCATCTTCATTTGATCCCATAATTTTCCCTCTTATAACTTAAAATATTTATGGAGATATTACTATTAATTTTCTTTATTCTATAAGAACTATAATTAGAATCAGATATCTACTTAGAAAATATTTTATATAATACATTTTTTTTTAATAAAAAGAAATAGGGAGAATTGTGTTTTGGGCCTAGCTGGGCCCAAAAATTAACATTTGGTCTATGTAACTTCCATAATTGATAGAAAGGATATAAGATGTTAAAATACCAATATATCCTTCAAACTTTTATATATTACCTTACCTTTTACATAAGTTTTTTTTGTCTTTATTGCACTACTATTCATGCAACCATAATAATTCTATTTTCTATTTTAAATTATAAATAAAAAAAATTATGTTCAAAAACTATTTTAAAAAATACTTTCTAAAAAAATGGTAATATGATTTATATTTTTTATATTTTCTTTTTGAAAAAATATTTATTAAAAAAATGAAAACTATTTTTTAAAAATAAAAATTGAAAACCTTGTTTAGTACTATTTTTTATATGAAAATAATAAAAATAATTAAATTTCATTTATTGATTATCCATTTTTCTTTTTTTCCATTAGTTATTTTAATAATAATAATAAAAAAATATAGTATGTTTACAATTAAACAAAGAAATTGATCACTTATGTGTTTTTTGTGGGACTGTCTTTTACATGAAAAATAATTAAATAACTAAATTATATATATTTATTACTTTTTTTAATTTTATTTTCTTTATTTATTTTTGGTCTAATAGAAAATTTTAATATATCCATAATTAACAAAGTAATAAATCAATTGTGCACATTTTAATCTATTAAAATAAATTACTTTCTAATTTAAATAAATAAAATGAAATAAGTAAATAAATTTGGGGTTATTTCTATTTTTTAACATATCTTATATCAATATTTTTTATGGTTAAATAATTTTTTTATTTTTTTTCTTTAATTCCAAAAATAAAATGAAATAAATAAATAAATTTGGTATTTTCTAATTGATCTTATATTCATATTTCTTATGGTTAAATAAATTTTTTATTCTTTTTTCTTTTTTTCCAAAAATAAATAAATAAACTTGATTTAAATAATAGTTTTTAAGTAATTTTATTGTCTTATTTTTAATTACATTTTGCATTGAAAATAAAATAAAATAACGTTTTATTTGTTTTAATAATTTTAAATGTCAAACTATTGGTAACATAGTTTACACACTCATGTGGATATAACGTACCTATGGTTACACATTGAGTAGGGGATATACAGAATTTGAGTCACTGTACAAGATATTTACACTAAGTGTACATGACAAATATACTAACTATACAAGGGTGTACAAGACTATTATTTGTAAACATGTTCTATTACCTTTCAAGTAAAAAATTAAATAAGTTTGAAAGTCAATAAAAAAAAATTAAATACCACTTTCAATAATTTTTAGATAAAATTTTATATAATATATTTCATTTGAAATTTAATTTCTAAAGTTTCACTAAAAAATTGTATTGACAATTTTCTTGTTGTGAGTCAAAATACTTTGCATTAGTCTATCTAAATAAAAAAAATTATTAATATAATATTGGAACTTAATATCTTAGTTATTTTTTTCAATAAATTTATCTTTTAAAAATTTTAAAATAAAAACATTAAAAATTAAAAAGCTAAAAGGATATATATATATATAATAAAGTGAAGTGATAGTCAATTTTTTAATTTTTTAAAATATGGTTAATGCAGAAAATATAAAAAATAATTAAAAATAAGAGAAAAATATAAATGAAATGGTAATATAAATTTAAAATAAAAAATAAAAATTAAACTAAAAGATAAATACAAAAAGATAAAAAATATTTGGATGAAAAATTCCAAAATTTTTATCATTGCTTATAATAAGAGCAAAAAGATTCAATATCTTTAAAAATGAAAAACAAAAAAACATTATTGTTTTTTATTTGACATAAAATAGAAATATAGATTGGAAGAAAAAGAAAAAGAAAAAATTAGGAATGAGTAATACTTAATAAGGAATAGAAAAAGAATAAAAAAACACAAAATAAAAAATAAAATTCACACTCACTTGCATATGTAAAGGTTAAGGGTATTTTAGGGAGTAATGAATGACAATATTTTTAATCTTAATTTTCATATTTTGTTTGGATCTCGGGCTTAAATATGCATGATATATAGACCAAATGTTAATTTTTGGACCCAAAACACAATTCTCCCAAAGAAATATATACCAAGTAGAAATCTAAGATACTTCCAACTTTTAAATCATAAATTCAAATAATTATGTTTTAACACAATTCCTCTCTTTTTGGTAAATTTTATTTGCCATTTTTTTTATATATCGTGAAGCGAATAAATTTTACTTTTCTTGGGAGTCACTATTTTCCTTTTGAAGATAATTATGCTTAGTGCCACATCAGCAATTTACTCCCGCCAAATTGCTCTAACTGATTCAACTGCCAGATGAATCTAATTTTGATGATTTAATTTTTCATTACATCACTTTCATCATTCGTTATCAGGCTTAAGTTAAAAGGGCAAAAGATAATGGTTGACGTGGCATTGCATATCAATAAAGGGGCCAGTTTCAAGTTTCAACACTTGAAATGGTAATCAGTTTGACTCAAGACAAAACCCTTTCTCACTTTGTTCATGCCTTCACACTGGTGCTTATTTTATTACTAAATCATACCAATCCAATACATTGCGTTCGGTTTCAACATTCAAAAGTCTCTTCACAGTGCTTCTAGAAATGAAGCACTTTCAAAGAAGAATTAAAGATTTGATGAGACTTAGAAAATATTTTTAAAGAAAAAAAGAAAAAAAAAGACTTTAATGCTTACCAAAAAAGTATTTTATTGATGATTTTTCCAATTCTACAACAGTTAAATTAAAGCAAAATCATTTGGGTATGATTATATTAGATCATAGATGAATTCTGATAATGATACAGAAATCATAATGTTTGAAATCTAAATTCATGTCGGCTTAATTATTTGACTCTCATTCTTGTTGGCATTGGTACCTTCAACTTTGTTACCAATGCAAAATTATGACCTTTCCAATTCCCATCATGAAAATGCATTAAAAGCAATGAAAAATGTATGAGAGGTTCTCCTGACTTTTGGGTTTGGGATATTGATTTTTAATACCTCAATTGGTCAAAAATTGCAACTTGCGAAGTTGAATGTCAAGCCATCATCAATGCTTTGTTAGTGATATCATCCAAGCTCATACCAAACTTATCCACATGCAGTCCCCCTTGTGCCCACTAAGGCACTGTCTTGCAAGACACTCATGCTAGTATTTATGTATTTCGGGTAAACATTTGACATAATACATGTTGATAAAAACACCTTTTAGCTAATAGTGTTTTTTGTTATTAAAATAAAAACGTATTTTTTTAGAAAATTAATTAATATTTGATTATAAATAAAATATTGTTAAGTTATTTGTATAGGAAAATTTTTAAATATAGAAGAAACTGTAACGACCTACACTACATTGCTTTGGGTCTAAAATGATCATTACAACTTTAAAATGTATCTGTAAAGTTAAGAGGAGTTCATACTTATATAGTTTGAAGAATTTTTTCCCCATCCAATTTGGGGCATTACCAAATTGCTCTAAAGTATACTATTAAACATACAAAATAATTACTTTAATTCCCTCCATTAAAATAAATTTTATAATTGGTAAAGCACACAACACACATACATTACAGCTATATGAACATTTCCCATTATCTATTCTAGAAAACTATTGTATTTGGAGCAGCTACTTGGATTGAACTTGCAAAGAAAATTGATAAAAAAAGAAAAAATGTACATATTCCAATCAAAACTAACATACTTAAAGCGTCCACCGGTGTAAGGGGCCACTAGAAGACTCAGCGGACATTCTCCCTGTAAAAATGAATGATCTTCTCAGCAGCGTCGTCTTCATCTTTGCTTTCTTCTATTAACTTTGTAACCTGGGCCTTGGGTAGCCTCACTTTCACCCTCGTCGCCCCAGGACCAGCGCTTTTTCCCGGACCATCAGATGCAACGTTGGTAGATTTAACGATTGAAAAGTCGGAGACAGATCTTCGCGACAACATCAAACACTCTAGCCGGTCCTTAGCGCTCATGTTGATGGCGGATCTTGCCCGCCTGTGGGCCTTCTCCTCGAGAGGCAGGGTTGGCAATTCTATTAGGAAGTATATTTTCTTGGGCTTCAGCTCTTGGTGAGGTTCCAATGGCTTTGCTCGAATACCGAAGTGCTTAACCGCCTCTGATTCTAACAATACGTGACCTGGATAGTCTTGAACTACCTCCATGGATCGTACCGGCGTCCTTAGCTTGAAGATTGTGCCATCAATCTTCATCACCTTTGCCTTCTTTCTTCCTCCAATATTGTTCCCCATCTCCTCTCCCACTTTCTACTAGTAGTAGAATTAACTGAAGTTATGGTTATATTATACCCCCTTATATATATATATATATATTATTTTCCCATGGAGCAAAGCGGTCTTTTGTGGTGTGAATCTGTGGAAATTTTGCTAGGATTCCCACTAAGAGGATGACATATGAATGGAGGAAATTCAATTTGATCACAACAGAATTGTCGTGAAGGTTATAGGAAAAAGCGAGACCTTTATGTAACAGCTTGGGCCTACCGCGGCCGTTGTTATCGGAACCAAGCTTTCATACATTCTCATTAAGAAAAGTAGTGGCGGTGTTTTACATTATTGTCCTTTACATTGTTTTCAGTCGGTACTTGAAATGATTGGTATGTAGATAAGTCTCATGAGAAGCCTACACTACATTATCATACGTGCAAATATGTCTATGGGGATGTACTTGAGAGTAAAGTACCCTTGGAGAGCTTTACATGGGCACCACATTATAACAGCTCAAATGTTATGGGCATGGTACGCAAGTTGTTTATGGGTACAAATTCTATTGGATCTGCAGAGAAAGAGCCCACTTATAAGCTCTCTCTCTCTCTCCTTTTTTTATTTTTTTATTTTTAGTTTTTAATCTTCAAAGATTTTCTGTGAGGGGTTGTTTGATACAACACAATAGATAATGAAAATAAATATTTTATTTTTATTTTTATTTTTAACTTGTTGAATGACAATAAATTTGGTGATTCTATTTCTAGTATTTAGATGAATTTAAAAATTTAAGATTAGAATGATTATTTGTTTATATTGTAATGTTCGATAATAATAGGAATGAGAATAAAAAAGAAATAAATTAATAATAATACTCTTATATATAATTTAAAATAATTTTTTATCTTTATTTTAAAAGAATAAAGTTTGAGAGTTTTTCTTGTTACTAAATAATACGACTAAAAAAATATATATATATATACTCAATAAATAAAAAATTAACCATTAAAAAACATACAACCTTAATATACAAATTATTATTTTTATAAAAAAATTGAATAATTTGTCATGCTTAAGAAGCTATAAAATTATATTTTACCCAAAAAAGAGAAAAAAAATAAATTTATTATAATATTTAAATTCTTAAAGTTAGAAAATCCTTTTCCTATTTCCAAGAGAGAAAATAAATGAACTCAAACTTTATTCTAATTTTCAATAAGTATCATATCTAATAAAATCCATAATCCTAAAATATGCAAATATTCATTTATTCTTTTATCAAAATTTTGAATAATTTGTCATGCAAAATAAGCTATAGAATTAAATTTTACCAAAAAAGAAAAAAAGAAAAAAATTATAAGAACATTTAAATTCTCAAAACCAGCAAATACTTGTTTCCTATTTGCAAAAGAGGAAATAAAAAAACATAAACTTCATTCTAGTTTCTAATATAAGTACCATACCGATTAAAATCCACAACCTAAAATTATATCCGCCAAAATTAAGCCAACAAAACAATAAAAAGTTCATAGAAAATTAGTGAAACAAAATATCAAACCTAAAATTTCTATCAATCTAAACTAAAGATAATAAACCAACATGGATGGAGCATGGAAATTCATGAGGTTTGAAAAAGTTGTTTCACCCATTCAATGTTAAGATCTTCACCTAAATTGAACAAAAGTTTGACTTTCATCGGGTCGTTTATAATAATTTGACTTAACTTCAACATGTCCAACCTACTAAGATTGGGAAGTTTCTCCAATTCACCAACCACTCTATCTTCCCTTTTCATTTGTTGGTTAAAGTTAGCAACAAGGCTCTCTAATGCATTGCATGTCCTCATCATCACATCAATTAAAGTCATGTCATCATTCTTAATTTGCTCTTTTCCTATGAGATTGTGATGAACATTCCATTCTATTTGGAGTGGACGCAGTTGTGTGAGTATGAGAGGCATTGACTTCTTAGTCATTAACTCCAATGTCTTTGCTTGCTTCATCTTGATTTAACTCCTCCAAAATATTGATAGCTAATATGACTCATTTTCCATTATCATGATCTTTACCAAAAACAAGATCATCAAAATGTGGAAATGGTTTGAGTCTCAAACCATTAGCTTCTTTATGCCCCTATAAAATATACAAAAAATAATTAGCATCTTTAACATAAAAGTTACTAACTTAAAGAAATAATAATCTTATGCCACATTAGTTTGAAAACAAGAAAATTGATATATAAAAAGGCCTATATGAAATTTTATGACCACTTTCAACTATAGCTCCTAATTATTTTCCCAAAAGTATATGTTAGAAATATTAGGATGATAATCACCCTAGAGGGGGGGGGGGGGGGGGGGGGGGGGTGAATAGGGTGATGGTCTGTTTTTGAAAATTTAAATTAAGTGAATGTAAGAGACAATTATATGCAAGTATATATAAAAAATAATATAAAGACAATTGCATATAAATTAAAAGAGTAGGGAAAAGAGAATGCAAACACAAGATTTATAGTGGTTCGGCGCAACCCGGCCTACATCCACTCTCCTCTAGCTTCAATTCCAAGCTTGAGGTTCCACTAATTCAAGGCTTCCAAACCAAGCCTTCAAGCAATACAATTGGATTATGGTTCCAATCCACCCTCTTGGACTTTTGGCTCCAAGCACCCTTTACACTTCTCAAGAGATACCACACTCTTGGAAAACTTCCTCTCAAAGATTTACAATTAAAAGATCTCACAAAATCCTAGTACAAAAACTTTAAGCTCAAATGATACAAGAAACTAGGATTGAATGGTGTACTAAAGATATGCAAGTTTTAGAACAATGGTGCACTAAAAAACACTCTTCCAAGGCTCAAATATATTCAAGAAAGGTTTAGAAAGGTTAAGCTCTTGAAACAATGAAGATTGGAGCCTTTTTATAGAAGAAAAAAGCCAAACCAGCCGTTTGGGGTTCGATCGGTCGAGTTGGGGGTCGACCAGATGAGGTTCAACCGTGACCGGTTGAACAACCGTTCTGGAAGAAAGAGAAAGTTTTTTGCACCCTCGACCGGTTGAGCGGCGGTCGACCGGTTACTGTTCATGGGTTGAGCTAGGGGTCAATCGGTTACTGTTCATCTGGTTCAACCGGTTGAGCTGTTTTTGGCTCAACACCCAACTTTTCAACTTAAAACCTTTAAAACAAGTTTGGAAACCATTTGACACAAGGTTTTAGTTGAAAACATGAAATCATCCAATGTAAAAACATTTAAAACAAAATAAATCTTGGATGATTTTGGTGCATAAGTAAAGAATGTAATGCATGAAAAAAAAACCTAGTGCACCAACAATCTTACAAAGAGATCTTATGAAGCTTGGGTTTTGAAAAACACTTCTCTTTGAGGTGGTCTTCTTCTTCATGATTTCTCCTTGACTTGATTTGTCTTTGTAATTGCCACTTTGGAAATTATCTTGCCTAATCACACTTGAAATATAATCATTAGTTCTAAACAATGTTTTGTTATCATCAAAACCGAGATTAACCAAACCTTGGTTTCATAGTATCAATGGTAGATACCCAAAAAGAAAGAATATACCATGCATTAAAATGTAAGTGATATTCGAGTATATAAAATATATAATATATTGAAAGCAAAAGAATATACCAATGCATCATATAAATTAAAAAGATGTTGTAGAATAAAAATACAAGATAGGAAGTATCGTAGATATATTTACTTTGACCCAACCTTTAAATACATCTTGATCATATAAAACCATTTTCTCTCTTTTGTCCTAAGAAAACCTGCTACCATGGGTTAACATATCCATTATGACATTGAATTGTTTCTTTTTTAAAGTCTTCACATGTGATTAAATATGTGGACTTGTTTTAAGTCCACTATTAGGAAGCTTTTCCTCTAGCATCTTCTCCATTTATAAAAATGTTCTTGGTTTAAACTCATTATCACATTTTACCTTCCCTGAAACACACAACTCAACAAAACATTCAACTAATTTTTCATCCTGATCACTAGTTGTCCAGACTTGTTTGTTTCTTCCACGCCCCCTTATCTGACCACTTGATGTAGAATCCATCCTATATTTCAAAAATATCAAATTATATAATTATATTTTAAGAACAAATATAATATAAAGACAATTATAGCAAGTGCAATCTAACTATATCTCAAATTTAACAATAAAATGACATTATCAAATACAATTCAAATTAGTTCATCATATAATAATCTTAACAAACCATTCAAAATTTGCAAATGATAAGTCTAAAACATCTAATAGATTTTTCTTTTCTAAAATAAACAACATATTACAATGTTGTCCATTCATTAAACATTTCAATTGCTAAATGTCTTCTCTAAGCATTCCATTGATCCGATGGTTCAATTATAGTTATTGGTTCACCTACAACTTGGTGGTCTTGCACATCCAACTCTCGTTCCAATGGGTTCATAGGCATCTCTTTTATGAGATTATGAAGAAGACAACAAGTAAGAATGATTTCATATTATGTCTTCACTAGATAGAAACAAGGGCTCCAAGTATAGCCCAATGTAGTTTGAGCAAACCAAAACATCTCTCAATAACATTTTTTGTTACAAAATGCTTTATGTTGAAAAAATCTTCATGAGTTGTTGGCATGTATCCCTTTCTCCAATCATTGAGATGATATCTTTGCCCTCTATATGGGGTAAGAAATCCTTCTTCATTTGTATAGCCAGCATCAACAAGATAGTTATAACTTAAAATGAATATTCCAAAACCTATTTAAAGAAAATAAATCATATATTAAAAAAAAAATCAAAAGGTTCTAGGAAACACAAAGTTACCATGTGGAATTGTTAGTCCATTTCTCTTACTAATTTCATATCGAAGCACTTAGGATTCAGAGGCTGATCCTTCCCAACTTGGCAATATATAAATAAACTGCATGTCTCGAAAACAAATTCCTAAGACATTTATTGCAACTTGATTCTTCTTCACTCAATGTTTAGGCTTGTCTCTCTCAGGCACATTTATTTGAATGTGTGTTCCACTTAAAGCTACTAAGCAATTCTATTCAAATAAAAGTATTAGTATTACTATAGTATGAATTGATTAAATCTATACAAACCAAATTCAATACCTTAAACCATTTCCATTTCCATCTCTTATCTATAGAGTTCTTACAGATCGATTTTGGATTTTTGAGTAACACTCCTTGTAGGCAAATAACCACATTCAATACTACATTCAAATGCCTACTAACAATTTCTCCAGACCTTAAGAATCAAAATTTTATAACTTGATTTTTTACATGATGGACAAGACTATGTAAAAATAATGCAACCATTTCTTTTATATCAACATATCTTGAATCCTTTAGTTTACCAATAGTACGAAGTATAGAACATGATGTGGTGAAAATATGTCTATCCAACCTAAGTTGCTCCATACATGCTATATCACTCCTATAAATCAATCGATTAAGATTTTCAACTCATAAAAATACTCTATTTGTACACCTTTCCATCAATGTCTACTTTTGATCATAACACTTATAGCAGGAGAAAGTGCAGTAAACATATTAAGTATGTTCACTATGACATATAGAATCATAGTAAGTTGTTTTTTCCCTTCCATCTCAACAAGGTTTATAGTTGTATAAGAGTCCTAATCACAAAAGTGAAAAAAAAAATATTGTATATTTTTAATAAGAAAAAAAAAAACATTATATGTAATTTATCTAATAAATTATAGAAAAAGGTTGTGTTAGTACAGGTACAACCATAAAAAGTAATTCCTCCAAGATAAGATTCTCTCAAATTCTAGCTTTCAGTAAGGAAATGTTGTGGTAGGTTTAGGTTTTCCGTGAGGCAACTTAATCATATTACATTTATTTGTCAATGGTCATGATATTTTCCTAGTTGTTGTTAGGAAAATAAAGAGAGAAATTTAGAGTATTTACTTGTCAAGGTTAAAAGATTTCTCCATAATAATAACCAACACTCAACAATAATAACCACCCCTCAATAATAACAACAACCTAACAAGAATCAAGAATGATAATTAAGAACATTCAACCAAAAAAAACAAAAAAAACCCAAATATAACATAGAGAAACTCTTCAAATGGAGGTAAAAAACCATGAAGAAAATTTCTTCCACTTCAATAAATGGGGTTACAATAATTAAGTCTTAGGTTTCTTCACCTTGAAATCTCATATAAATATCTCAATGCTTGCGATGGGAATCCATCACCCTAGGAAAACATGAATAGAAAGAAATCAGGGAGAAAACATACCACAGGAACTTCCCCAAAAGTTGATGAAAGAACTTGTAACTTCACCTTGAGCCTCAGAACAGTGCCCAGAAAACAACCCTAATTTTCTTTTCTTTTCTCAATCAAATTCCCTTTTATCTCATATTGCGATGGGAATCCATCACCCTAGGAAAACATGAATAGAAAGAAATCAGGGAGAAAACATACCATAAGAACTTCCCCAAAAGGTTGATGAAAGAACTTGTAACTTCACCTTGAGCCTCAGAACAGTGCCCAGAAAACAACCTTAATTTTATTTTCTTTTCTCAATCAAATTCCCTTTTATCTCATAATATGCTATTTATATATCTATATTGGCACTTAGGGAATACCCAAATATAAAATAACCTAATATATGGCTCTTGGGCTGGACAAACATAGCCCAACAATCTCCCCCTCCATGTTTGAGGCATTCTTGTTTATGTGAATCTTCTTCAACTTAGCTGCATTTTATTCAACCATATCCCTTAACCACTGGAACACCCATTTGTTTTTCAATGATTTTCTTCTTTTAGGAAGTTGTACTAACTTATAGGTTTCATTGTTTTACAAGGAATCCATCTCATCTTGCATAGCTCTCAATCAATTGATAGTATCTTCATGAGACTTAACTCCAGAAAACTTTGTGGTTCCTCCTCATCAATTACTAACATGTACTTAGAATAAGGATATCTAGTAAATGGACAATGCTCTTTATTAGACCTCCTAGCCTGGAGTATCAAATCCTCCTACCCCTTATGCTCAACTAGCTCCTATGTAGGTATATCACTTGCACTATCATCTCTTGGTAGCTTATCAATTTCCTCTTCATTTCTAGGTTGCTCTAATGATAGAGGAATAGGTACCAACTCTATGAAGTCATCACTTGTACATTTAGATTGATTAGCTTTATCAAAATCTCCTGAGGTTTAATCCTCTTGGAAGACCACATATCTACTTCTCACCAATTTCTTCTTGGTTGGATTCTTTAATCTAAATCCAAAATCTTCATCACCATACCCAACAAAGACATGTGGAACTGCCTTATCATCAAGTTTGGATCTCTATTCTTTGGGAACATGTATAAAAGTTGTACATCCAAAGACCCTCAAGTGGGAATAGAAAACATCTTTTCTTGTCCATGCCTTCTCTAGAACCTCAAAATTCAATGGACATTATGGAGATCTGTTTATCAAATAGTAGGTAGTTTTAGCAGCTTCACCCCAAAATACCTTAGACAACTTTGCAATCTTCAACATACACCTAACCCTTTCAATAGGGATGCGATTCATCTTTTCAACCACACCAGTATGTTGTGGGGTGTCAGGAATTGTTTTCTCATGCCTTATACCATTCTTAGTGCAATAAGTTTCAAACTCCTTGAGGCATACTGACTTCTATTATTAGACCTGAAACACTTCAATTTCCTTCCAATCTCTTTTTCAACCATGGCATATAACTGTAGAAAATACTGCAAGACTTGATCCTTTGATTTGAGAAAATAAATCCATAACTTCTAGTAGCATCATCCATAAAAGTGATAAAGTACCTATTTTCTCCAAGAGTTTCCACATCCATGGGGCCACAAACATCAGAGCATACCAACTCCAACTTCTCTAATTTTTTCTTAGATCTGCTACTAAAAGAAATCCTATGTTGTTTTCTGATCAAACAATGATCACAAGAAGACAAGGATTCATTTGTGGCCAAGGGAATTAAGAACCTCCTTGCCAAAACTTGCAATCATTTCTCACTCATATGCCCCAAACTTTTATAGCACACTCAAGGAAATACCCTCTATAACATATAACTAATCATTACAAACTTTCCCTTGGGTTTTGTATAAAGTATAGCATGCTTCTCCTTTTGCAACAACCAATGACCCCTTAGTAAGCTTTCATTTGCCTTTGCCAAAGTGGTTTTCATAACTAATTAGAGCCACGAATTGTGCTTTAATGAACATATAAGAATGAATTATGTAAATGTAAAGGCTCAATTCACTCAACTTAACTTGAATTGTTGCTAAGATCCTAGCCATGGATCTAACATATATCTTGAGCTAAATTTGAGGTTTAAAGGATGAAAAAAATGCAAGTTGGAGAAGTCATTTTCAGTCATGGTGGAAACAAGACTACATATGCTTTGAACAAGCTCCAAGAGTGTGAAACATGAGGAAAGTTTTGACAAATGAAAGTGGAGAAATTCCTAACATGAGAGAAAGAAATGAAGGTTGTGGAAAGAGTTGGAGAGCAAAAAAAAAAAAAAAAAAAATCATGAGAAAGAAGGTTGAAGGATATGGCTTTAAGTTCATACATTCCAATTGGAACTCAAATTTTAGCAACAACATATACTATGAATTTGAGGTGATATTTTGAGTACTTTCCTAGATTATTTTTGGGTACGCAATATATTATTTTGAAGCTTGAGAAGTTAGGAATCCAACAATTTTAACAGTGTAAAGATCAGAGCTGAAACGAGGAAGATATGGATAATTGAAGAGAACTACGCAAAGAGGAATCAAGGGAGTGTCAGTTTCGCATGAACTAGCAAAATTTTTGCATGATTGTGTTAAATGACTAGAGAGCTTGTTTTGTAGCAATATGGACATCAGTTTCACATAAACATACGAATTTTTGCACGAACATGCAACTTTTTGCAAATACGCCAAAATAATGTTAGAATGCTACCAATCCATTTATATTTCGCATGACCATGCGAAATGGATTATCCTCATGCAAAATCAGCATCTTTTCATTTAAGGCTCCTGTGACTCAAATTTTTACAACTTTTATTGAGAGCCCTTGATTTGGAAAGAAGATTTTACATACTCTCTAGGATCTTGCCATGTGTCAACTTAACTTTTAGTCTATAAATAGGGATTAGAGTTCTTTTTTAGGAGTTCGGAGAACTATTGAATGTTCTTGGATTTTCTTAGGGAGAGAAGACGACATTGAAGATTCTTAGTTTGTTTTATTTATTTTAATCAATTTTTTCTATTTTCTTTTATTCAAGAATGGTTCTTTATTTTTCTTTTATGGATTGCGTTAATGAAATCACCAACGTGAGATGATAAAAAGTCATCTTAAGGTGTGAAACATGAAAACCTAGGGTTAGAGCTAAGGGAAAATAATGGGTAGAATCGAACTAAAAATGAAATGAATGAAGGGTTGAGGCAAAATAGATAAAAATAGAAATATCCTCTAATGTTAGTTTGAATTAGGGGATAGTACAATAACCCATTCCTTGATTCTAGGGATTCTTGGTAATTCTTAATACTTACTTATTTGAGGTTTTGCTATTGTTATTTACCCTAAAATGAATTTACATAGAGTGGTGAAGGCCTAACTCCTATACCTAAACCTAATTTTCATACCCATTTATCTATTTGGTATTTCAATAATGTAATAAAATATTAAAAGTTAGGATATGGATGCAACCTTGAGTTGTGGAATTTAGGTTGATCTCGTTTGACCCCACATTCTAAATACCCTAAAACTAATTAAAATTGATACCTTAGTTTTGCCTCAGACCCAATACCCAAAGTTAGATGTGGAACCCCTAATCTTAAATTGTGGAACCCTCAATCTTGAATCATTTGAATTAGAAATCAATCATTCTTTTGCTATTTATTTAAGGTTTATTTTATTAAATTCAATTTTGTTCAAATCAAATTTTTATTTTTTCCAATTCAAGAATTTAGCAAAAAGCAATCTTTTAGACCTAGTTTGACAACTTCCATAGGCCAGTCCTTGAAAACAATACTCGGAGTACTACAAAAGTCGTAGTGACTCGTTCTCTAGTTTTTCTTGACCAAAGTTGCTAGTAATTTAGGCTTGGTATTTTGGACAATAGAGAATTGCAATCAATAACTTGCTTGTCCAAGAAAAAACTTGACATCATATTAAGGTGTAAATTTGGAACATGCCTTACATATTTCAATGTCAACATGCACCCTATATTGGTTTTAAAGCAAACATCACTCATTCCTACAATCTTGGAATGACTAGAGTTTCCCATCTTGATTGTGCTAAAGTCTTTAACTCTATAGTCAGAAAACAAATCCAAGTGAGGAGTAGCATGGTACGAGGCTGTAATGTCTACAATCCTCTTAACTCCTTTCTCATTTACATGCAAACACTTATCTAAGAGTACAAAAACTTCATCACTGTTGCATACAAAGGTTGTGGTATTCTTGTCATCTTCCTTTTCCTAATTCTACTTATTTTGTTCCCTTTCCAAATTCGACAATTCCTTTTCATATGCTCATTTTTTTCCACAATGGCAACATTTGATTTTATCTCTGGATTGGGACCTTCCCTTAAACTCGTCTTATATATCATGACCTTTCTGTCCTCTATTCTTATTTCTTCTTCTACTTTATGTGATGAGGGTCTATGCATTTTCTGTTCATAATCCTTCCTTCTTGTCTCTTCATTAAACAAATTTCCCTTCATAAGCTCCATAGACAATGCACCATTCGGAACAGAGTTGCTAATAGTCATAACAAAAGTTTCCCAACTGTTTGGTAGTGAACACAATAACAAAGATGCTTGCATCTCATCATCCATAACCATTTTCATAGCAACCAAATGATTAACAATACTCTGAAAAGCATTTAAGTGATTTTTTAGTAATGTTCCTTCCTTTAATTTCATGTTCACTAACTTTTTTAATAAGAAAATTTTATTCCCAACAGTTTTTTGTTCAAACACTTATTCCAATTTCTTCCAGAGATTATGGGCATTTGTTTCATTTGCCACATGATGACGTGAGGATGTGTCAATCCATTGCCTAATATAGATAGTTGCCTTTTTGTTCATCTTATCCCATTCCAAATTATAAATATCTTTGGGCCTAACTTCTTTAGCTTCAAGAGTATTTGACAAATCTTTGATAGTGAGAAAATCTTCTCTCATGGACTTCCACATAGTCCAATTTGAATTGTTAAGTTTTATCATGGAAGTTGAGTTTCCTTCTATCTCCATCCCTTTCAAGAATAAAGTTCCCACAACCAAGCTTTGATACCACTTGTTGGGAAGATAAAGAGAGAGATCTAGAGTATTCACCTGCCAAGGTTAAAAGATTTCTCCACAATAATAACCACTACTCAACAATGATAACAACCTAACAAAAATCAAGAATGATAATAAAAAACATTCAACCAAAAAAAAGGACACCAAATAACATGGAAAAACCCTCCAAATTAAGGTAAAAAACCATGAAGAAAATTTCTTCCACTTCAATAAATGGGGATACAATAATTTAAGTCCTCATGTTTCTTCATCTTGAAAACTTATATAAATATCTCAATGTTTGACGTGGGAATCCATCACCTAGGAAGACATGAATAGAAAGAAATCAGGGAGAAAAATTACCACAAGGACTTACTCAAATGGTTAATGAACTTGTAATTTCACCTTGAGCCTCATAATATTGTCCAAAAACAACCCTTATTTTCTTTTCTTTTCTCAATCAAATCCCCTTCTCTCTCATAATACCAAAGACCTAATGCTATTTATATATCTATATTTGGGCTTAGGGAATACCCAAATATAAAATAGCCTAATATATGAGCTCTTGGGCTGGACAAACATAGCCCAATTTGCAATTAACATGAACAATTTTGAGCAAAAAGCTTTGGTTTGTGTACATGCATATAATTATATAGCCATTTGGAAAAATGCAAACTACCTCTTCAAAGACCAGGGGAAAAGGAGCTTCGTTAGCATAAAATCCACCTTTTTCTGTTTATTGTTTTGATATGATATATTTCATAGTTTATATGCTAGAAGCAGAACTTTTACTAAGCTAGTTACTAGGTTGTCTAACCAAGACAAACATAGGCAAGAAACCTGCATTTTCAATCCAAACTTCTTACTTTGAGCTCAACCAGGTAATGATATCTACTTGTCTTGTTCTAGTTGAAGTTACATGGTCAAATTCATTTAGCCATGTTCAACTCAAGTTTACTTGTTTCTTATTATGAGTGCCAGTTATGGTGTTGATCTATTGTAGTATTAGCACCTTAATGTTTTACTCCTCTAGAGTTTACATAATTTAATGACTAGTTTGCTTATGTGAACTTCAGGAAATCTAGCACTGAGGCAGGGCAAGCCTGGTTCAGGCGTTGGGCTCGGTTACAGCCTTAGGATGAAATCCCGGTTAGGCCACTTTCAGGTTGATTATGCTATCAATGCCTTTCAAGAAAGAACTGGCTACTTTTGGTATCAACAACCTTTCTAATTCATGAAAGTCCCAAAACCTGAAAGTTTCAGATTCCACGCTTCCAAAAATTACGGTGCTAAAATTCATCACAGAGTGGGGTGATGGGTTTGCTTGGACTCTGGAGTTCAAAAGAACACCCCCTTTTCTCATACCATCTTTGCTGAACACATTAAAAGAAAAGTTGCAGATCACGTGGAAGATTATGTTTGAGTTGCAGATACTCAGCACACTCCCTCATTTTTGGGACTCAGTAGAGAAATTGTATGTAATTAAGAGTTCAAATAGAAAAGTTAAAATCATGAGAACTTATTTCCACTAATATATTTTGATCCCAAAATAAATGGTAGGATTTATAGTTTTAAAAATTAAAACAATAAATGTATGAAAAAAAATACAAAATTAAGGATTTCTTTTTTTTTGTAATTTAATCAATGTGATTAATATGGACAAATTAACGTGATATATGTGTAATTTTTACATTTCTAAAAATAAAATTAATTGATAAATATTGAAAATTTTAAATATAATAAAAAAATAAATCATTAGCTTTTTTGGTGATTTTTACTAAAGCATGTGATTTAATAAAGATAAATCATTAGTTTTTTTCTGGCAATTTTTATTAAAGCATGTGATTATTCTTTTTATATTTATTTTTTCTTATTGACCACATTAATTTTATTTTAAATAATTACAAGATATTACATATTTATCACAATAGTTTTTCCAATCCATTTTTTTTATCTCACTAAAAGTCGATGATTTATCCTTTTTGTATATATAATAATTGTATCCATATTTATCGATTAATTTCAATTTAAAATTTTTTTAAATGCATTATTATCATATTAATTTTTCTATATATTTATTATTTTAATTTTTATTTAAAATAACAAAAAAAATAAAGTTAAGAGAAAATAGCAAAAATATATATATAAACAAAAACAAGTAATAAAGAATAATTTTTATTTAAATAAAAAGAAGGGAATATCATATTTTATAAAAAGAATTTCATGTTCTTCAGTTCCATAGTGTAATAATCCAAATGGAAGTTCAACATGTAGGAGCATAATCACAAGACTTGTTTAATACATACCAGGATGCAAATACATGAGATGACAGTAGACCAAGACATAAAGAAATAAGACGATATACCAAGAAATGCGACTAAGTTATAAATAAATGGAACCATAAAAAAAAAAAAAAAAAAAAAAAGCAAATGGACAAAAAATCACCAATTAATTGAAAAAAATATTTGCTATTAAAATAAAGAAAAAAATAACATAAAATGTTAAATATGACAAATATATTTATCAGGTTAATTTTTCCATATTTATTACATGAATTAAATTAAAAAACTATTCAACATTTACTTTTATATTTTATACATTTATCATTTTAAATTTTATAATTTTAAAATATTAAAACGATAAAGTTATTAACAAATAATTAAAATATCAAAACAATTAATGAAAAATAATTTTGTAATCTATTTATAATTTTCATATGATTTCAATTAAATTGATAGCTTTATTGTTATTTTAAATTTTTATAAATGAGTAAATATATATTTAAGGAACTTAAATACTTTCAATAGAAAATTAGACAACGATAACGTACGAAATTAGATAGAGGTAAAAAGGTATGAGATCAAAGTATAACCAAATAAGACTATAAACTTTTTGGGTAATTTTAAATCTATCCTTTGGACCGGAATTAGAGAATTAGAGGGCGAAATTGAGAAATTAAGGAGCTGATTATGAAAGTATTAGGACTGCAACTTTGGTGGGTTGGTCAAGTTGACGGCTAGCCTAAACTCCACCCGAATTAAGAAATAATCAACTTAATTTCAATCTAACTCGACCTCTAACTCGAGGTATTCAACTCAAGCTCAACCCAACCTCATTTTTCTAAATTCGGGTTGAACTCAGATTAGTCGAGTTAAATTCAAGTTGGTCAGGTTAAACTCAAGTTGATCGGGTTAAATTTGAATTGGTTGGATTGATTAGGTTACAAAATAAAAAATTTATCCATAGTGGTTTTTTAAAAACTTTTTTTCTATATATTTATACCAAAATTCAAATAATAAATAATACAAAATTTCAAGATAACAATAGAAAAGTAAAAATGAACTTATATATCTTTCTTAAAAAATTTAAAAAATATATGATATAATTATAATTTTGTTATAAAATATGAAAATTTATCAGATTATGGGAACTTGTGGATGTTCATCCATATTGATATATATCTCTTTATGACTTCCTAGGTGATACCTCTAATGAAAATTCATTTCGTTCTCTTCCTACATTCTATTATATTTTTCTTTGAATATCTTTGTTTATTCTCGTATTTTCTTTTCCTTATTCTTTTATTTTATAACACGTTATTAACATGATACTCTGAGTATATAGAAAAAGAGAAGAATGCTTGAGGTAGAAAAGAAAAAAAGAAGAATTTAGCTACAAAATTTCTTATGGGTTTGTAGCCTTATTCTCTTTGAATGAAATATGAATAGTATACATTGTATTATTATAATTTTTATTTACTTTATCTCATAGCCATAAGTTATGTAAATCATATTTCATATAATTATAGATATTTTAATTATTTAATAACTAGAAGTTATATGGAAAAAATTTTCACAATCAGAAGTTGTGAAAAAATATGTATAATCCTCATAACCAAATGTTATGAGGTAAATTACAAAATTATAAATACATAGCCGAAAGCTATGTATATGATTCCTAATTACTTTTTAATTATATTATATAACAAGAAGTTATATAAAACAACATTATATGACCAAAAGATATATAATGAATAGTTCATAACCTGAAACTATTTATAAATTTATATAATGAATAATTCATAACCTAAAGCTATGTACAAATTCAAAATTATAAATACATGGTCAGAAGCTATGTATATAACTCCTAATTATTTGTTTTAAATTATACAATATAACTGAAAGTTATATAAAATGAATAGTTCATAGCTTGGAGCAATGCACAAATCTACAAAAAAAAAACAAAAAAAAACAAAAAAAATTTATAATCTGAAGCTATGTATAAATTTGCATATTTTCCTATTTTGACAAAATAATCATAACTTGAAGCTATGAAAGATATTAACTTTTAATTTCTTTAATTATATTGTGTAACTAGAAATTATACATGAATAATTTATAACCTGAAGTTATTCACAAATTTACATAAAAAAATAGTTTATAACTTGAAGTTATGTACAAATTTGCATTTTTTTTTTATTTTGACAAAATAATCATAACTCGAAGTTATGAAAAATATTGACTTTTAGTTTTTATTTCGTATTCTCTTATTTTTCATAATAGAAATTATGGAAACAATTTTATTAACAATTATTTCATAACTAGAATCTATGCATACAATTTTTAATTTTCTTATGCAATCAGAAGTTATACAAAATAAAATTGTCAATTAACAATTATGTAACTAGAAGATACAAGGATAATTTTTAATTTTGTTATATAACAAGAAGTTATATCCTAACATAATTTTCAATTCTTTAATGTTATTATAACATTATTCAAATTTTAATTATTCATAACCTGAAGTTATGAAGAAAAATTTAGTAAATTAATAATTGTTAAACTTGTATAGCTAGAAGTTATAAGAAAATATATATATTATAAATTTATATTATATAACCAGAAGTTATATAAATATTATTATTCATAACCCAAAGTTATGAAAATAATAAAATTAATATTCTTTGTACTAACCAAAAGTTATGTCAAAATTGTTAATATGTACTTTTTTATAGCTATAAGCTATAGAGAACAAAATTATTAACTAACGATTTTATACAACTTTATGAAATTCATGTAACCAAAAGTTATAGTAAAATATATCTATGATAATAAGCATATAGATAATATTTATATGTTATCAAAATATTAACATTTTCTATGTCAAGTTATACAAATAGGTAAGTGTTTGATAGTTTTTATAAATTCCTATTATTAGAAGTTATAATGTCATTAGTAGAAATATTTACATATAGATGTGGAATTTTTGGGTTGCATGAAAGTATGATATTTATATTTAATATCTTTGTGTAAGAGGTGATATTTTAGATTTTTTTTTTTATTCTAATTGTTTAATACACAATAATATTTTGATATAATAGTTGGATTCTCTAATATCTTATGTAAAATATGCTTACTTCATTCGAAAGTTGAGATTTTTGGATTGCATATGTACTCATATATTAAAAATTCTAGATAACATATTTTATTTGGATTTACTTATTAAGAATTTAATAATGAAATTATATGTTGAAAATTTTTATTATTATTATTCTTTTTTTTAATACATGTGAAATATATGACTTGGTCATATGATTAATAAATTGATTTTGCATGTCAATTTTCGTTAAGACATGTTTTTATGATTGACAATTTTTTATTTGAATAAAATAATATATATTTTCGCTTGTTGTCATATATGATATTTTTATTAATACAATAATTTCATTATTCAAGAATAATTTTTCAGTCACAATAGATTCAACTGTTGTTTTTAATATATTATGTTATATCTTTACATATATATTTAGATAGATTTGTAGTATTTCAATTAAAGTTTTAAGACAACAAAATGTTTTAAATCATGATATGTTCTCTTAAAATTTTGATTTATGAATTAATTTTTGCATATTAATTTAGATCATAATAATATTTTGAATAAAAATTATTGATTTATCATTGCAATTAGTTTGATTATTAAAATACTTCCTAGTTATTTCATGTATAAATTACTCTACACTTATAAAATCAAATGTGTGAGATATTTTAAAAAATATATAACTTTAAATTATTTTTTTCATATTTGTTTTGTTGTGTTATATATGTTCTCATTGCTTTTACACAACTTATTAAGCTAAGTAATCATCGATGACTAATATTTTTTTGTTGATTTTAACTCTTCCTCCATGATAATATTTCTTCAACTCTATAAAGGTGAGGTCATCATAATATATTTTATAACTTATTATTTTGATGAAACTCTTGTCTCATTAATTGCACAACATTGATGACAAATAATGTTCATACTATATCAAGTGATAGAAACCTGATTAAAGGCTCCAGAAGAGCTTATATTATTTCACTAGTAGTATTAGATTCCATGTAAATGACACTTTATATGAAGCTAGATCTAGAAAAATCTTGTAAAACCAACTTGGTCCCCCAAGGTAAACGATGATACATTTTATTTTTGTAAAGTCACATGGCTATACATTATAAAACCAAAAGTTTTTATCTACTGACTAGTCTACCTATACACTTGAAATATAAAATGACATATTGTGCAGATTATCATTTTAATAAGACAATTTTCCTACCATTAGGGAAAGGAGAGCCAGTTCTAGAAGAACAACGTGAAATTATTCGGAATGCATTAACTTTGACTCATTTTGATTCTCGTTGAACTAGAAGTTCAAAAAGAATATTCATTTGCAAGGACTTGCAAATCAACTACCAAATGTTTTTTTTTATGTAAAGAAAGTGACAAAATCATTTTCACTGACCTAGAATATTCTAGTTCAAATTGATGTCCCTAAAGGACGATTAAATAATGCGTTAATGTTCTTAATGGACAATTAAATAATAAGTTGATGTCCTTGAAGGACAATTAAATAATGAGTTGATGCCTTGAAGGATAATTAAATAATGAGTCTAAGGCATGCTTGAAGCATGGTAAACTCTGAAGAGTCAAACACATTCCCTAGAAGAGGAAAACACAAGGAAATATATATAAAAGGTGGCACTCTTGAAGAAGTTGCATATAAAGTGAGTTATTAAAATGATTGATTAGTCTCAAGCAACCCTTGAAGAGGCACAGTTTAAACAAGTAGCCTTACGAGAGGCATATATTTTACAATGTACAAGTACTTGATGTTGATGAGATCTCAATTATCTACTTATATATGGAGAAAAATGAGATTGAAATACTCTTATCATTGACAATATATTTTCTTTCTAAGTGGCTATTGACATAATAAGAAATGGTGAGGATCCCAAAGTAGAAACTATGGATGAATGTCAACATAGAAAAGATTGGCCAAAATGGAAAGAATATATCCTGACAAAATTAGACTCCTTAGAAAAATGAGAAGTGTTTGGACCTATAGTCCAGACGCCTGAAGTTGTTAAACTTGTTGGATATAAATGAGTATTTATAAGAAAGTGTAATAAGAAAAATGAAATCACGAGATATAAAGAGTGACACATAGCTCAAGGTTTCTCATAAAGACCTAGTATTGACTATGAGGAAACATATCCTCCTATGATGGACACAACCATATTTAGATATCTAATTTGTTTAGTAGTCTTAAAAGGACTAGATTTGCGTCTCATGGATGTCGTTACTCCATATTTACATGAATCTTTAGATAATGACCTCTATATGAAAATCCCTAAAGGATTTCAAATGCTTGAAGCAACTAATTCAAAACATTGTAGCATATACTCAATTAAGTTACAAAGATCCTTGTATTGATTAAGCGGTCCAAAGGCATGTGATACAATCACTTCAATGAATATTTGAAATAGGAAGTATATATGTACTGCCTTATTTGTCTATGCATATTCATTTGTTAAATTTTTGCAATTATTATAGTATATGTGGAACATTGAATTTTGTTAAAACTCCTAAATAGCTTACAAGAATAGTTGACTATTTGAAAAGTAAATTTGAAATAAAAGATCCTAGAAAACAAAATTTTTGCTTCGCCTTGCAGATCGAGTACTTTTTAAACAAAATATTAGTTTATTAGTCAACATATACAAAAAAGTCTTGAAGCACTTTCACATTGGTAAATTACATCCATTAAGTTCTTCGATGATAGTTCATTCACTTGAAGTGAAAAAGGATCCCTTTAGTCTTAAAGAAGATAATGAAGAACTATTTGGTCCTGAAGTACCATATTACAAAGTTATTGGTGCACTAATGTATCTTACAAATTATACACGACCAGATATTGCATTCCTTGTTAACTTACTTATGAGATATAGTTCTGCACCAACTCAGAGACATTGAAATAAAGTCAATCATATACTACAATAAGATAGGTCTATGTTATTCCGAAGTATTAGAATCTTAATCGTTTGAATATGTAGATGTTGACTATCTTTCAAGTCCCCACAAAACTCGATCTCAAATGAGGTATGTATTTATTTATGGTGGTACGACAATATTGTGGAGATCAATCAAGCAAATAATGGAAACATGTGGACTACCTTCTTGTATGTATTGCACAAATTAAAGAATGATACATTAAAGGTGATAGAATTAAGCATATATTGCCCAAGTTTTTTACTTTCATTAACTTCAGAAGAGTGATGAAATTGTTATTCAACAAGTAAGATCAAGTGACAATTTAGTAGATCTATTCACAAAGGCATTGTCAACTACAATACTCAAGAAACTCATTAGAATACACCGACTCAAAGATCTTTATGTTGTGCTAGTAGAGAAAATATAATCATGTCAACATGAGGGGGAGCTAATTGATAAGAATATCACTACACTATACTATTTTTTTCCTTCTTCTAGGTTTTGTCCCACTAGGTTTTACTGGCAAGGTTTTTAATAAGGCAGTTGTAGTAATCTAAAAGAATATTGTACTCTTTTTCTTTCACTAGGATTTTTCCCATAAGGTTTTTCTTAGTAAGGTTTTAATGAGACATATTCTTATAATCATCCAAAGGGAAGTGTTAAAAAATATAAGAATTTATCGAATTATCGGAACTTGTGGATGATCATCCATATTGATGTATATCTTTTTGTAACTCCCTATAAGAGGAAGATACCTCTAATGAAAATTCATTTCGTTCTCTTCATACATTCTATTATACTTTTCTTTGAATATCTTTGTTTATTCTCTTGTCTTTTCTTCCTCTTGTTATTTTCTTTTACAACAAATTTGATATTTTTTCTTTAAAATCTAAAAAAGAAAATGAATATTCTCATATAGTATTATAAAACATTATAATTATTATAAAAATATTAAATTAGGTTTGAGTTAGACTCAGGTTGTTTGAACTTTGGCCTGAGCCTAACCCAAATTGAGTTCGGGGTGAGAAAACTTAACTCAAGTTCAACCCAACTAATGAAAATGTTTGCCCAAACTTGTCCAAATATCGAGTTAGGTTTGGGTCAACCCATCCAAATTTCAACCCTAAAAAGCATGGGAACAAAATTAATAAAATTAAAAAAATTGAAAAATGCAAGTATAAATTATCGATATATACCAAAGATCATGCATTCTTCATTTCCCTTAGTGCAAGCATCAAAATTATTTAACTAGACATTGTTATTGAAAGCAATTAGCATAGAGTACAAAGTCACAAGACAATGTCAAAAGAGATAGGACCATGATGCAATCAAATTGGACTTCGAGTATAAAGCCATGGGATTGCAAAAAAAGATTTTAGGTCACACACACACACACACACACATATAATGATAAATTAATTATATTATTATCTTAAAAAGTAAAAAAAAAAAAAAAAAAACTTAAATATACTTTTTGTTTTTTGTTTGAATAAAAAAAAAAAACACTAAAATATTTAACTTTTTCTATTCAGTTAAAAGTAACATGTTGATATTAACCAATATAACTAAATTGAACTTACTGATAATAAGTTTACTTAATAAGTTCAATTTAGTTATATTGGTTGATATCAAGATGTTAATTTTAACTGAATAGAAAAAGTAAAATATTTAGGTTTTTTCTATTCATCTAGAAACAAACACCATTAGCCCGTCGCAATACAAAGAAATGAGACAAAGATAAAAAAGAAATAAGTTTACTTTAGTTATATTGGTTGATATCAACATGTTAATTTTAACTGAATAGAAAAAGTAAAATATTTAAGTTTTTTCTATTCATCTAGAAACAAACACCATTAGCCCATGATACAAAGAAATTATATTAAGGTACAAATAAATTAGATCAAGATATAAGGACATTAGATTTTAAAAAATGAAAAAGAAAAATTATCAATTACTTGACGATTTATTGATAAACAAGAAAGATTGGCATTGTAAAGATCAAAAAGTCCCAATTTATTACTAATTTTCCAACAATTTTTACTACAAAATCAGTGATTTATTTTGTCTTTTTAAAAAAATAAAATAAAAATCCCATGTTTATCACGTTAATTTTATTTTAAAAAGTTATGAAAGCTTGCATATTTATCACACAAATGTTTCCGATTCGAACTTTTGTTGATTTACTAAATACGGTGATTTTTCTTTTTTATGTTTAATTTTTTTGTATTTATCAATTTTTTTTAAAATAATTATATGGATCACAATACTTCTTTCATATCATCACATTAATCAAATTGAAAAAAATGGTCCAAACCTTCACTTTTAACTTTTTATTATTATACATTTATCTTTTTAAATTTCAAATCAATTATGCTGTACAAAATACTATTTAAAAATTGTAAATAATTTAACTTTTTAATCAAAATATAACAACGATTGTCTTTTTAAAATTTATAAATATTTTAAATTTTTATAAATAAATGAGTGAATATATATATACATATAAAGCGAGAGCGTAGGTACATTGCTTTTGGAGTATGACCGATATTTTCTTCTCTATTGTATAAGTTATCAAAGTCTCGTTACATAGTGATTTTCGCTAAAAAAGAATAAAAAATCAGAGGAAAAGATCACCATAACTTGGAGTATTTCGGGTTATTGTCCTCATGGAATAAAAAAAAAAAACTAATTTTGCCTAAACCAAATCAAGTAATGTTTTTTTATGAAAAAGTAATTAGATTAGAATTGTGATTTGATTAATAAACTAAGAAAACTATGTTAATTAAATTTAGAGATTTTCACAAATTTGATTTCAGACCTAGAATTAAAGGATAACAAATAATGATTAAAGAATTTTTAGTCTTCCAAGATTGAATCATTGATATTTGTTATCCAAGTCTAAAATCATGTTTTAAAACTTAAAGGTCATTCTTTAACACTCTTCTACCAAGAATTTGATAATTTTTTTTAATCTTTATGACCTTAACAACCTAGTATTAATTTAGTATATTCTCCTTAGTTACTAGTCTTATAACATCACACCAGGTCAATCATTAATCATAATCTTTTATGTGCCACTGGATTGGGCATGCATCCCATGTATCTCTATTAGGGACAAACTAACAAAGAATTTAACTTGCATATGAGATTTAAAGATTGGAAACTTACTATCATAGAGAAATATCATCGTTTCTTATCATCCCTCTTTCTTGGATTATCTGCCTTCATTGTTATATCTTTAGTGGGAGGATTTAGCCACTCATGCCCAAATTAACACTATGCATTGAATCAAACAGAACCATGGATGATTTTATTAAAAACTCCAAAACAAAAATGTCAAAGATAATTCCCCTTTCTTTTCTATATGTATGCAACCTCTATCATTTATTCTCTCTATAGTATTTATATTATTTCAAAAACTAACCTAAAAACATAATAAAAGTTCCTAAAATGATAAAAAAAAAAATACAAAATAGTCGAATGAGGCAAGTCTTGATGTAAAATTCTAGAAATTGTAACTCGTGTAAAAAATTTCAATACCTCCATAGTGGTGTTAGAATGAATTCGATAAATGTCTACACCTTTCAAACTTATGGCATGTTTCTAATGTGGTATTAGATTGGTTTCAACATGTATCACGGTGTATCTTCATATATCGTGATGTATCAAAATTTCACTTCTTGTATTGAAATTGTATCACAATGTATTGCCATGTATCACAATGGTATCAAAATTCATTTTTGGTATCAAAATGGACTTTGATATATAAGATTGAAATCTTTCACTTACAGTTGCATTGAAATGGTATCGTAATGTATTAAAATTCATTTTGATAATCTTTTGAACTTTTTGTATCTTTGGAATGCTTCTAGAGGGAAATTTTGATGCCTCCACTATATTAAAATGATATTGAAATTTAGCCCTTATATCAACAAGGTATCAAAATCTATTGTTGGTGTTTTAAGACAAGCTAAGGAAAGAAGACACAATAGAAAAATAGAGAAAATATATCAGCGGAAGTCACTTTTATTTCCTTCATCCAGCATACATTTATAGAACTGGGAAATAACTGAAAAGATAAACAAAATCTCAAATTCAAAACAGATAGTACGTGATCCACAATTTATGAAAGTGGACTCACATCTCTTAAAGAATAGGAACTAACAATGACTCAGTTTTATTCAAACTTTGAAAAATTAAAACATAACGTGGCAGTCCAAAAAGCAAACTTCTAACACTCCTCTTTACTTTAGGAACTGCAAACTCCAAGCTTTTGTCTGAGAAACTCAAACTTAGTGACTGACAAAGGCTTTGTGAATGTGTCAGCCAGTTGCTCTTCCGTTTTGCAGTAGCGAAGATTAATGTCTCCATCTTTCTTCAAACCTCTCAAAAAGAAGAGTTTGATATTGAAATGCTTGGTTTTCCCATGAAACACAGGATTGTGAGAAATTGCTATTGTAGCTTGGTTGTCCACAAACGCTTTAGTACCTTGTGTTTGCTTTATATGCAAATCAACCAAAATTTTCCTCAGCCACAATGCTTGATTTACTGTCGCGGTTGCTGCTACAAATTCCGCTTCTGTAGTAGATTGAGCCACAATATCCTATTTTTTCAAACACCATGAGAAACTTCCTAAGCCAAGACTGAAACAATACCCTGAAGTACTCTTCATATCATCTAAGGAACCACCCCAATCACTATCAGAATACCCAAACAGCTTCATATTTGGAATCTTTTGAAACTTAACTCCATAGTCGACAGTTTCTTTGATACCACACAACTCTTTTTGTTGCCTTTAGATGCACCTCACTAGCATAATGCATAAACCTTGATAGAAAACTTATAGCATACAATATATTAGGCGTTGTTGTTGTAAGATACATCAAACAGCCAATGAGACTTCTGAAGTATGTCTCCTCTACCTTTTCAGCTTCATCATCTTTGTTTAGCTTTTCTTTTTGGTTTATGGGAGTATTCATTTCTTTGCAATCTTCCATTCTGAACTTCTTGAGAATCTCCTTTGCGTATTTTCTCTGGCAAATAAAAACTTGATCTTTTCCTTGCTTGATCTACATTCCAAGGAAGTATGTCATTAGATCAAGATCTGTCATTTCAAAAACTTGCATCATATCCAGCTTGAACTCATCAATAAGCTTTGCATTACTTCCTGTAATCAAAAGATCATCCACATAAAGAGAAACAACAAGAATTTTATTGTTATTTTCCTTAACATAAAGTGTGGATTCTGAAAGACTTTTTTTAAAGTCCAGACCAAGCAAATAATCATCTATTCGACTATACCAGGCCCTTGGTGCCTGTTTTAAGCCATAAAGAGCTTTATGAAGTCGATAGACTTTGTCTTCTTTGTCTTCTACAACAAAACCTTCAGGTTGCTCTACATAAATTTCTTCTTGAAGAATTCCATTAAGGAATGCTAATTTAACATCCATCTGATACACTTTCCAGCCAAGTTGCGCAGAAATAGCAAGAATTAATCTGATTGTGTCAAGACTTGCTACTGGAGCAAATGTTTCAGAATAATCAACACCAAAAATCTGTGCATATCCTTTAACTACGAGCCTTGCTTTATACTTGTTGACTGAACCATCAGCATTTAGCTTGGTTCTAAACACCCATTTTACCCCAATTACCTTTCTTTCTTGAGGTCTATCAACAAGCTCCTAGGTTTTGTTTTTTTCAATCATGAACAGCTCCTCCTTCATTGCATCCTTCCATTTGGACTCTTTGAGTGCTTCTTCATGGTCGGCAGGTTCATAAATTGCAACATTGCATCTCTGATAAATTTCAGAGAGCAATTGAGTACCTTTTACTGGTGGATCATCCTCTTTTTCATCTAAAAAACTTGTTTCAAGCTTTGTCTTTGAATCTTCCCAATCCTATTCTTCATTTTTCATGAAGTGGACATTTCTACTAATAATTATAGTATCAGTATATGGCTGGAAGACTTTATAAGCCTTTGAAACTGTACTATAACCAATAAAAATTCCTGCAGCAGCTTTTTTGTCTAGTTTATCTCATTTAACCTAAGGAACATATGTAAAACAAAGACAACCAAACACTTTAAGAAAAGTCATTGAGGGTTTGTACCCATACCATGCTTCAAAAGGAGTTTGATTCTTTACTGCCTTTGTAGAGAGTCTATTCTACAAAAATACAACTGTGTTTGCAGCCTCTGCCCAAAATTTCTTCGGCAAATTCTTCTCGTGCAGCATGCATCTGGCCATCTCCATAATAAATTGGTTTCTTCGTTCACTCACTCCATTTTGCTCTGGAGTATAAGGAGCTAAAATTTGGTGTTCAATTCCTACTTCTTCACAAAATAAATTGAGTTGACATGAAGTATATTCCTTGCCATTATCATATCTTAAAATCTGAATTTTGCAGCCACTTTCATTCTCTACTTTTGCTTTGAACTTCCAGAAAGTGTTCCCAACCTCAGATTTGAATTTCAAAAAATATATCCAGCACATTCTGATCAGATCATCTATAAAAATGATATAATAGCGACTACCTTTGAGTGAGGGTGTCCTTTGAAGTCCTCCAACATTGGTGTGAATCAGCTGCAACTTATTTAAGGCTCTCTAAGTTGCTGTTGGGAATGGAAGTCTGCTTTGCTTTCCATATTGACAAGTCTAGCAGCTTATGGAAATCACTTCAAACTCAGGTAAGCCTTCCACCATTTCTGATTTTTGCATTTTGAGAAGCCCTTGATAATGATAGTGCCCTAGTCGCTTATGCCATAACTCAACAATATTTTCTTTTGCTGGAAAAGCTATTTGTTCTTCCTTAAATGGATCTAATGAGAAACTTTTTCCTCTCATTTTGACCTTAAACAAGTCTTGACCAGAGGCATCCTTGATTAGGCAATAGTTATCTTCAAAATACACCTGGAAACCTTTTTCTAGCAGCTGACCAACACTTAACAAGTTTTGGTCTATTTCAGGTACGTAAAGCACATCATCAATGACTTTAGTACCTAAATGGGTTGCAATAGCAACAGTTCCAATTCCTTTTGCAGGAATATGACCACCGTGACCTATCTGGACTCTTGCAATTCTTGTAGGCTTCAATTCTTTGAAAAGTTCCTTGTCATGAGTCATGTGATTGGTGCATCCACTGTCAATCAACCAGCTATCGCTTGAAATGCTACCTGAAAAACAAGTTGCAACAAAGAGATGATCATTTTCATCTTCATTAGCGATTTGGGCATCTGCGTCTTGCTGCTGGTTTTGGTTCTTGCAAATGATAGCTTCATATCCAAGTTGATTGCACTTGTTACACTTAGCATCTGGCCTTTTCCAGCACTTGAACGGTGAGTGGCCAGTTCTGTCACAATGCTTACAAGGTGGGTACTTTCCCTTGGAACTTCCAGCTTTGTTTTTGTTGCTCCTGTGAGCTGCAGCTTCTTCATTTGCTTGCTGGTGCTTTCTATTTTTCTTCTTTTTGTTTCTCCAACCATCTTCATGTTTGGCGGGCAAGGCTTCCTCTACAGTTGCTTCTTGTCTCATAGCCATCCGTTGTTTTTGCGCCTGCAAAGAGTTCAACAACTCTGCCAACGTGATTTTGGACAAATCTTTGGTATTTTCCAAAGTGGTTATGGTAGCTTCAAATCTTTCAGGAATAGTAACCAGAATTTTTTCAACAATACAAGAGTCTTTAAACTCTGAACCAAGCAATCTTACTCTGTTCGTTATGCTTAAAAGCCTTTCAGAGTACTCTTTGATGGTTTCTGACTCTTTCATCTTCTGCAACTCGAAATCTCTAATTAGATTCAGCACTTTTATGCCTTTAATTCAATCATCTCCTTCATATTCAAATTTGAGATAACTTCATATGGCTTTGGCTGATTTCAAAGACATAATTTGGGTGAAGATTGTAGCTGAAACTGTTGCAAATAGGCAAGCTTTTGCCTTAGACTTTCTGGTTTTCCTTTCCTTGTGATTCTTGACTTGAGCCATCGTTGGGTTGTCTAATAGCGGAGGAACGTCATAGTCATCTTCAATAGCCTCCCATAGATTTACAGCATCTAGGTAGGCTTCCATCCGCACAGCCTATATGGTGTAATTATCACCATTGAAGACTGGAGGTGCCATTGCTGAGAAACTTGAGTCTCCTTCCATGCTTGAAATTTTGGTGGAATACGTGGTGTTTTGGTGGCCCTCAACTCTCTTGAAAACTCACAAATTTTTTTTCACTCACAGTCCCTCAAGAATATAAAGCTCTGATACCAATTGTTGGTGTTTTAAGACAAGCTAAGGAAAGAAGACACAATAGAAAAATAGAGAAAATATATCAGCGGAAGTCACTTTTATTTCCTCCATCCAGCATACATTTAGAGGGTGTTTGGTACATGGGAATAGGGAATGAAAATGAATATTTTGTTTCCATTCCTATTTCTTAGTGGATATAAATGAATTTGATGATTCCATTTCTAGTATTTGGATGAACTTAGGAATGCAAGATTGGAATAATTATTTGTTTCCATTCCAATGTTTGATAATAATAGGAATGGAAATGAAAAAGAAATAAATTTACAATAATATCCTTACATATAATTTAAAATAAATTTTTATTTTTAAAAAATAAATTTTGATAGTTTTTTTGTTATTAAATAATAAGACTAAAAAAATATATATACTCAATAAATAAAAAATTAATCATAAAAAATCATATAACCCTAATGTACAAATATTCAATTATTATTTTTATTAAAAATTTGAATAATTTGTCATGCTTAAGTAGTTATAAAATTATATTTTACCAAATATATATATATATTATAATATTTAAATTCTCAAATCTAGCAAATGTTTTTCTTATTTCCAAAAGAGGAAATAAAATAATTCAAATTTCATTATAATTTTCAACAAGTATTATATCTTATAAAATCCATAATCTTAAAAAAAATTAAATATTCATTTTTTTTTTTAATCAAAATTTCAACAATCAAAATGAACATTCAAAACCCTAGAAATTAGAAATTGAAATTTTTTTTCTAAATGTTGTGGAAGGTTTGATTGATTCAGTTTAGGAGAATCACTTGTTGCAGAGAAGTGGATGATGAATGAGTCTCTAACTTTGCAAAGAAGATAAATATCGGTTTGAAGAATGAGATAAGAAGGTAAAATAGTAAATTTAGGTCATTTTATATTATCAAATGGGTTTAATGAATCAGAATACCACCTACTTTTGATGAATTCAAATACAACTTATAAGTTGGATTTGATTTCTACCTGAATAATTTTTTATTCCATTTTTACCTTCTTAATATTTATCCAAACATAGAAATAAGGGAGAAAATGAATGAGATGTCTATTCCCACTCCCTATTCCCGTGTACCAAACACCTCCTTATAGAACTAGGAAATAACTGAAAAGAGAAAAAAAATCTCAAATTCAAAACAGATAGTACGTGATCCACAATTTATGAAAGTAGACTCACATCTCCTAAAGAATAGGAACTAACAATGACTCAGTTTTATTCAAACTTTGAAAAATTAAAACATAACGTGGTAGTCCAAAAAGCAAACTTCTAACATCTATTTTGATAATCTCCTAAACTCATTAGACCTTTGGGTTACGGTAATGGGTGATTTTGATACCTCTATAGTGGTATCGAAATGCATTTCTTGTATCGAATTGGTATCTTGTTGTCTATTTTGTATCACCTATTATCAAAATTCATTCCAATAACACTTCAAACTCCATCTAGATTGACTTTGCTCTCTTATATAGAAGTAATTTTGAAATCCACTCTTGTAGTAAAATTCCTCTTTTGATTGCATTTTTCACTAGATGTAAACATTTGTCTTCAATTTGATGCTTAACATGTATTTAAGGTAAAAGATAATGATTTGTACTTAAAAGTTATTCAAAGATCTATTTTAACATTTGGAAAAACGTCAGTTTTGATTGTTAATCAAAAGTATTAATAATTCTGTCCTTAGAAATGGAATAGGAGAATTAGAGAGCAACATTGAGCTATTAGGGAGGGGATTGTGAAGGCATGGGAGTGGAATCACTAAAATTATGAAAATTTTGATAAATGTAAGTGTCAATTATATATATAGAGACACACATGCACACGAATATCATGAATTCTTTTGTTCCCTTAGTGAAAGAATCTATATTATTTAATTACACTTTCTTATTTAAAGTAATTGACACAGGACACAAAGTCATTTGTCCAAGGTACAAAGATATGGGACTAGTTATTCCCAAATTAGACTTTGGGAACAAAACCATAGGACTACTTATAATTCCTTCTTTTGGGATGGAATTAGACGACTTGGGAGTGCATATGGGAGACTATGGAGTGGAATGAGACCATATGAGAGCGGAATCACAAAAATGATTAAAAATTCACATTGGTTAGCTTCCAACAATGCATATATGTTATGAAAATGATAAATTAATCATATAATTAACTTTAAGGTAAAAAAAAAAATACTTAAATACACTTGGTTTTTCAAAATAATGAGCCTCAATAAAAAGAAATGAGACAAGGTACAAGGATATTCGATCATAGTATAAATAAATAAGATTAAGGTATAAATACATTAGATATTTAAAAAAATCAACAAAAATTTGTCAATTATTCCATTATTTATTGATGAGAAAAATCAGATGATTGGTATTTCAAAAATCATAAAATTGTGATTTATTGCATCTTTTTATGGCAATTTTTACACCCAAAACACTACCATAGTTTTTTCCTTTTTTAATTCTTTCCCATATTTATCACTTTAATAAATTATTTTTTTTATAATTTAATTCTCCAAAAATAAATTTATTTTCTTCGAAAAAACAAATATATTACAATTACATCTGCATAAATATTTTTTTTACATTTATTATTAGCTACATTAAAGAAAAAATTACTCACTTTATAAATAGTTTATCTTATTAAAATACTAATAAATTTTAACATCTTCATAAAATATTTTAAAATTTACTTATCAATCAGCTTTAGATTAAAGAAAAAAATTGCACACGTTTTTAAATAGTTTATTTTATTAAAATACTAATAGATTTTTGTGTTTTTATGAAATGAAATAAAAAAATAAAAACCAAAACCTAATCACCACTTCTTTCAAGTTTTGATTTTTTTCCTTTTTCTTTTGTCCACGTATTGGTTACCTATTGGAGGAAGCTTTTTGGTACACCCATCGAGCATCAGAGGGAAGCTTTTTGGAAAACCCATGAAAAGCATGGCTTGGGCACCTTAGCCAGACCCTAGAATAACAGACGTATGTATAACACTCAATACCCACATAGCTTTGTCATCCACATTGATTTTGGATCACTAGAAGATGGAAAGATAATATCATTGAATATTTATTAATTGTACTTAGAGTTTAATTAAATGCAACTTGCTTTTAAAGGCTTTGTTTGGAACCGTCAATTTTTTTTATAATGACTTAATACGAATGCATCCAAGTCTGAAAATGACATGGATTATTTTCAAAATTTCAGTCTCACGGCTGTATAAATCATTAATTTCATAATTTCACATCATAAATTATTGATGTGATTTTGGATACTTACACTTAACTATTTTGCAAACTTGGTCTGCATTTTCTTCTGCCATCATTAGCTTTGACTGAGCCCATGTTTGGCTGTTGCCATAATGATCAAAGCTTCTCTTTATGTCATTCGAAGAGGCCCAACATATTCATCAAAACCTATGATACAATATAATTCACGGATCGTTGCTGTAACGATTAAAGCTTCTTAGTATGTCATTCAAAAACCCCCCAACCATATCAAAATCAGTAACACGGTATAATTCACGGATATAACAATAATTGAAATTTATGAATATATCGAGATAAAATAATATATATATTACGAATAAGAAATTTTTTTAAAATGATAGAAAAAGTTGCTTTATTAAATGTAAAAAAAATAAATAAATATCAATTTTGAATATTTCTCGATTTCTTAGAATTCTTTTAATGTTTTAAAATGAAAACATTAAAATAAAATTAAAACACATACAAGAAAGGCCTCACAATTTGAATTCTCTATATGAACATAAAAGAAATCTCCCAACATAAACCGGAGGTGTCATGAACAATCTTGCTTAAAACTCAATCTCATGAGACAAAACTTCCATATAGTTCATAAATATTCAAATAAGATCTTTATCAAATAGAATAAAAAGCTTGACAAATGAAAATAATATTTGAACTTGATATTGATAAAATAATACTTACAAAGGACTTCCATGAACAAAACTTTGAAAAACTTTACAATCACTTTTGAGCAAATCTTTTCATTATAAGGCTTTCCTCCCGTGACAACAAGATTCACTCAAGTTTCTCTCAATTTTTTCTGATGCCTTGAAATGAGAACTGAGCCCCCCTTTAATAGGGTTTTGAAGACGGATTTGAAGAGATCTGAAGTTCATGGATTTGAAGATCATTGAGATCCATCGAAAGAAGCTTTGTTCTTTTGTGTGTGTTGTCCTTGTGAGCTGTCCTCCTTTGCCTACCTGAATTTCAAAATTTTGAAGTCCAGTTCTAGAAAAGTGTTGAGTTGTCCATCTTCTAGACCGATTGAAGCAGCTTGAAGATCCAACCCTTGAACTTGACTTGTAGGAAAAGGAGGTTGACAGTAGCATTGGAGAGTCTTTGTTTGAAAGGAGGTTGGAAGACTATTTGAATTTTATTGGAGCCTTTAGTCCAAAGGCGTGTATGGCAATCCATAGCACATGTCTTCATTTTGATTTTCTTTGAAGCTTGAAGAGGTTGTGTCGTCTTTAGAATCTAAGTTGAGCTGAGACAAAGTTTCAATAGCCTTTTGTTGAATCATTTTGAGATGATTTTTGAAATCTTTGTTGGAAGAAAAAGATTTTTTTTTCAGAAAGGAGAAATGATTCTAAAAAGATATAGGGCATTTGAAAAGGAGTTTGAACCATTGTTGGGGATTTAGTAGAAGTCCAATTTTTTATATGAGGGAGTTGTTGAGTGATGGAAGGAACAAAGTTTCACCACCATTTGACTTTGAATTCCCTTACCAAATGCATGAGAAAATGCTTTGGAATATTTTGTCTTTGAACAAAGTCCCAACACAGGATCCGAAATTGAAAATCTAAACATGAAGAAGGGGGTATGAGAGAAAGAAGTTGGGAACAAACCCCTAGCATGCTCTTTGAAATAATCATTGGTAATTCGGATTTGTGGACAAAAAAATTCTTAAATAGTGCTAAAAAATGGCCACCATTCTTGAAACCAATTTGGAAACTCAATTTGAATCTTATCATTCCATTGGAATAACCGGGAATGATCGTATGGTTTGAAAAGAAATATATAAAACCAAGCATCATATAATCATAATAATCATATGATCTTGGTTTGAAATTTTGAGAAAACATTTTGTGGGTTTTAGGAGCCTATTCCCACTGATTTTGAGAAATGATTTTGAAAACTTTACATTTTGAATAGTAAATTTTTATGGAGTCCTTACTTTGAATATGTGTGATTTCCACAAAGTAAATGTCAACAATAAAAATTCATAAAATTTTCTTGTTTTGTCCAAATTATTTTGAGAGAAAAATTTTATTTTATTAAAATTTTTTGAAATGTCTAGCGAACCAAATTTTAAATAATAATGGGGCTCAAGAATTTAAACCTTCATTAAATGGGCTTTTATAACATAGTTATAAGAAGTCTGGTTTAAAGTCGTTGTTTGGGCATAGGTTTTGGTCGGCTTAGGGATATTCCCTAAGATTTGAAATTTGTTTGAGGTTAAGGGGATGGTTGAGGTTTTGGGCTTTTCCTGTTTCTCAAAGGCCATAGCATAAGAGGATTTGGAATTGGGCTTGTTTTTTTTTACTTTCATGTGCTCATTTTTCCTTGTAAGAATTCCTCGGAAAGAAATTCTGGAAGAGAATTTGAATCTCCTTTGATAAAGTCAATTTTAAAATGGAAAACATATAAGATTGCTTGCCATCTAGCAAAAATTTCTTTTGAAACAATATTTTGAACATCTTTTTTAAAGAATTTCTTTTACACTTTTGCAATCTACTATTAAAAGGAATTTTTTGTTCAAAACATCTTCTTGGAACTTTTGAATGTATAAGACAATTGTTAAAATTTCCTTTTTGATGGTTGAATAGTTTTCTTGATGTCCACTCCATAGAATGAAAACGGATAATGAAGATTTGTTTTTAAAAATCTTGTTTGAGAATTCCACTATAACTTATGTATGAGACATCTATTTCAATAATAGGAAAGACTAAAGGTTATAAATATTCCTAAACAACGAAGACTTTTTGCCTATTGTTTAATTATTTTTTCAAAAAATGAATAATTTCTAGAAATTTCAATTGCATTCTAATAATAATCATGCAATAATATCTGATCATAGAAATTAAATAAGACCTATGCAATCACGGCTTTACATAAAAACAGTGATGTATGGTCTAGTCATGCATTTTGATATAACCCTGACCAATATCTTAAGAAAGCAATATGCAGTGATCATGGTATTTTGCAAATAGTGGTGACAGAAAATTATTTTTCTTGTAGTGCGAACATATGAGTTATGTGTATTGGAAATCAAGGTGCATAGAGAAAAAGCAAGCAAAAGCGATGAAAGAGAGAAATAAACTCAACAAAGAATTATAAACTAAATATAAGATAAACCTAATTTTATTTTGTTTTTCAAATTTATACAAGTTATTCACAAAATTCAACTTCCCACAACACTTCCTTCAAGACATTGAAAAATAAGAAGAAACACCCAAAACTTCTCAGGAATCGATTGCCCAAACTTGATTAGTAGCCGGACTCTCGCTATTAAAAAAGAAGCTAGCCAAAGCGAGAAAGCTCAGGTGTTTTCCAAAGAAACAAGGGCACTATAGTGCTTCTTATTTGGCGAATTGGGCAGAAGATTTCCTTGAGAATCATAAATAATTTTCCCGGAAAAATCCAGTGGCCGACATCGTTCACCCATCATAATCGTCCTCTTCCAAACTGCTTCGTCGTCATCACCATCACTATTATAATCTCCTTCTTCTACTTCTTCTCCTTCCACCTGCACCTTTCTCCAAGATACCATCTTCACCATTAAAAGAGCTTTGCTACTGATATTGCTGTTTAGACTCCGAACAAGCTTACTCTTGGCTGCACCCTTTCCTTCTTTCTTTAGCTTGTGTGGCTTTGTGATTCTGTGAGAAGCGCAAAGAAAAGATACTAATGAAATGATAGAGAAGATGGCGATGATTAGGAAGAAGAAGGTGGCTGCAGGTAAGGTTAAGAATGAAAGATTTTGAAGGGCGAGGCTTGGAAGAGGCCTTGCCATGGCAGTGGTAACTGAGAGAAGCGAGCTAATAAGAACTTGAAGAAGGCAGAAGGCGAGAGAAGTGGGGTATAAGCTTTGTTGGACCATAATTAGTGCCTTCATATAAAGAGAGCAAAAGAGATACAATAGGACCACTGGACCACCACTAAAGTGAAAAAATCTTTCATTACTTCCATAAATTATTTTTGAGGTCAAGAAAACGGTCGAAGTCATACACCGCGTTATTTTGATAAGGAAGGCTAAGAAACCTATGGCGCTCCGTGTTTTACCTGTCATGCTGAGTAGACTAATTGACCTGGGTCTTCTTTGAAATTTGTAAGTCATCAGCCTCTTTAAGCATTTGTTTGACGAGTTCAACTCAGCAGTTTTTTTTTTCTTCCGTCCTTCAGACCACTACAATGGATTCGTACTTATCCACCTTACTGTTACTCTGAGTTTGTCAAGTAGTCATACACAGTACCAAAGGGTAATATTATAATGTAAAACTCTTCTTTACAAAAGGATTGTATATCCCTTTAACTCAACCCACCAATAAGCCTTCCTGCCTAAGCAAATGTAATTATCAAAATTTCAGGGGTTAAAATATAAATATGCTGAGTTAAGGGGTCAAAGTGTAAATACAAAAAAGTTCAGGGCTATTTGTAAAATCATTCATATTTGTACAATTATGAGTAAATGTATGCTACATTGACATAGCCTTGATGTGATTTTTTTCTCTCTTGCAGTTAAAACTTGAAACCCTTCGTAATTAGGCGAATTGAAGAAGAAAAGATTTAAAGCAACAGGCTTTATCCTGAGCTTGTGGAAAAAAAAAAAAAAAAAAAAAGAATGAAATATTTCTTTTAAGTGATTCCATGAACTTACTTATTCTATGGTGCACCTTTGCTTGGTTTGTATATGAAGAAAAAAAAAATTGGAGGAGAGGCTTCCAAGCAAAGTTCATGTGGTGCCTGAAGCCACCCAAAAATATTTTAAGCAGTAGTGGTTTGGTAGTTGTTATAGCATGATGTGTAGGTGGGTCTAATGCAGTTTCATAACATAAATATTGTTGATGGACATACATTAGCTTCTCTGGTTGGTCATCTTGAATTAGTAACAATAGACGAGAGCAGCCTAATGATATAGAATTCATGGTGGGACTGTGGCGCAGTTAAGAGTTGGTATGGCTTGCCCGTTTGTAGGAGCATGTTCTGTCAAAATTAAAACATGTGAAATATAAGAGTAGGGCATCGCTTGTCGCTTGCCTATTTGTGGGAGCATGATCACTGGCCGAGATTACTCCTATGTGGGCCCAACCCAAGTTTAATTTGGACAGATTTTTAATTAATAGGAATAAAATAATTTATAAATCAGAAAAACTAATGTTTTAAAAATTAGTCATTAAATCCAACAAAAATTATTAAATCATCATTAAATTAAAAAAAATATTATCAATTCAAGATTTAATGATTAATGAATCTTGTGATATTATAAATATATAATTTATATTTTATTAAAATTAAAATAATTTTAAGAAATATATATATATAAATTTTTTAATAATATTTTATTTTTTATAATTGATATATCAAATTAAATAATAAATTTAAATAAATTATTATATTAAATTTTATTAAATAAAATATGAAGATATATTGATGTTGAAAAAAATTAAATATTTAATTTTTATCTACATATTTATACATATTTGGTTATTTTAAAATTTAAAAAAATATTATATTAATTAATTTATATTATTTTCATGCCTCGTTATTATTAAAATAAAAGTGCATATAAATATTTACATTTGTTTAATTATTTTATATAATAAAATAATTGAAAGAAATTTAATGTATAAATACTTATTGCATTCATGAAAATGGTTGTCGTTTTGTAAAGAATATTACCAACTACATGTGTGGTCACATCTAAGATCCTTGCCGTGCTTGGGCTACAGAGAAAGAAAGACCAACAAGTGTTTGGTTAAACGGCTGTTGACCCGGTCCAACCAGGTTTTCAAAACATTGGTACAAGGGAAAAGTGGGTATCCACTAATTATTTTAAAAAATATATAAAAAAGACCCCTCAAATTTTATAAATAAATTTTGTACCCATCCATTTAAAAATATTTAAAAATACACCTTTTTTTTTTTTTTTTTTTTCCAAGTCAAACCATTATAACTTGAAATGACCTTTTTACTTTTCAAGTTAATAACACTAATTAACTTATTTATTTTTTTATCATGAAAACTAATTTAAGATTAATAAAATAAATAATTTTTAAAATTTTAAATAAAATTAAAACTAAAAAAAAACTTTAAATCTAAAAATATAAAAATAAAATATTAACTTTCACTTCGCTAAAATACACTAATAGAAAATATAGATATAAAAAAAAAAGATGAAAATATAATGAGAGTTAATATTTTATATTTTTAATTTTAATTGTATTTACTTTTTAAGTTTTTTTATTTTAATTATATTTAATTTTTAAGTATTTTAGTTTTAATTGTACTTTTAATTTTTAAAAATTTCTTATTTTATTATTGATGTCAACTAACAAAATTTTTATTCAATTTTATTAAAAAAAAAATGATGCAAAGACAAATGGATTTATATAATACAGAATATAAAATTGTTATTAATTAGAGAATTAGAAATATTTTATTTTGCATTTGAGGATCTTGGAGAATTTTTTCAAAATGACTTGTATTTCATATTATATAATAAAAAATTTATAATATATTTATTTATAAAATACTTTTTATCAAATTAAAATGATAAATTAATTATTTGATAATTTTATTTAATATTATCAAGTAGAAAGTTATTTCAGAAAATAATTATTTGATTTATAAAAAAGTACATGTATTTTAAAGCATGAATGAAAATAAATTTGATTTATATAATTTGGGGTACTTTTTTCCATATTTTTTTTAAATTAGTGAGTCAAAATCCTTTTTTCTCTTGATAAAAACAAAAACAACTTTTGAATTTAAAAAATATATATATAATACTAGGTTTAATACATAAGAATTGTTACCTAATAAAGTTAATGCTAAATAAATTTTTGAAAATTATTTTTAAAAAAATGATAAAAAAAATAATTTGTAAAAATGAAATAAGATTTTTTAAAGAAATTTATAAAAGTATATTGAATAATATAATATATAATTAAATAATAACATTATGACCTATTTCATATGTGTGAATTCAAACCAATAAAAAAATGCCTATTTAATTTTAATTAAATATTTTATAAAATAGCCTACTCTTAATTATCTTCAAAATATTACTAATTAAGTATAGTAAATAACATTAATATTCTACAATAAAAAAAAAATGAAATAAAAATAATTTTATTTAATTTTTTATTAAAAAAATATTATTATATGAATTACCATATAATTTTAGCATCAAATAATAAAAGATCTAAATATGGAATAAAAATAATTTTTGAAATAAAATTTTTATTAAATAAACTAATTTTAATTAATCTTAATTATCACTAATCAAAATTTCTAAACAACATTAAATAAAAAATAAAAAACTCATCTTAAATAACAAAATAATTATAACTCATTAAAATTAAGAAATAATATTAATAATAAAAATCGAATATGGAATAAAAACTTAAAGTAAAATCATAATAGAATTTTTCTTTATCTTTTCAAATCATTTTCCTTAAATTTTTCAATCATTTTCTCAATCTTTCTTCAATCAATAAAATATTTGGTTCTTAGAAAATTTGACTTCGCTAAATATTTTATTTAGGTTATATTTGGTTCTTGGAAAATTGAGGAAAAGAAAATAGAGAGGAAAAATGGAAGAAAAAAAAAAGTGAAAAAAAATAAAAATGGGATTCAAAATCAATAAATTATTTTTATTTTCTTTTTTTAAATTCATTTTACCTGTTTTCCTCCATCATATAAAGATTAAATAGTTTTAAAATTTATAAACTTTTAACTAATTTTAATTATATTAGATTTTCAGTCAAATTTTTTACAATGAAATCAAATATGAGAAAACAATTTTCCTTAATATTTTTTTTGTTTCCTTAATACTTTCCGGAAATTAAACATTACCTTAAGTTATTGGCTAGGTTCTAGAACCTTTTTTGTCCCCCTTATGATGAATTAAAAAAAAAAATCAAAATAATAAATACAATGAAGGTTGAGATTATACCCCAACACTACAGTGTAGTTAATTTCAAAAGGGTGAGACTTGGAGAACCACATTTGTTGGAATGAACCAAGAATGCTAATAAGCTCCCTCCTATCCAAACACTGCATAAAAACACTAAATTACCACATGCATGAAGAAAGAGAAAGAGAAAGAGAAAGAGACATGTGCAGCTGATAGAAACTTAAAAGGCTTGACTGCAGCTGAAAACAAAGTTTTAGCCTTTTATTCTGTAAGATAAATTAAACAAACATTCGCGTTAAGAATATTCAAGTGTTAGCATGGTGTTGAGCAAGATAATCTTACCTGAATCCCCCTTTTGTTGAATTTCCACCAGCCAATACTTTGACTCTAGCAGTTTAAAAGAGATTTTTAAAAACAAAAACTTAAAGCTAACATTTCAATTAGTTGAAGAACTAAGTAGAAAATTCCTTACCTTGACTGAATTCCATATTAAATGACAATCAAATGAGGACATCTCATAATCTTTTCAAGCTTGTGATATTTGACTGAAAATTGCAGACAACAAGTTACACATATACCCCACTAGATTTTTTATAATAAAACTATTGTTGATTTTTGTGCAACGATGCTTGGTGAAAAATTAGAGAAAAATGAAAAGAAAACACATAAATTTATCGTGGTTTGACAGATTTCCTACGTCCACGAGAACAAAAAAGAAGATTTTTACTGTATCTTAAATTAAGGTTACATAAAAGAGTATTTATACTAACTTTCGGATAATAAAATTTTAAAAGTACCCCTGAACAATATTCGCACCCTCCCAATCTATCGTTCGACTTTAACAATAAAAATATAAGCTTGAATGATAAATATCGTCATTCCGCTCCATTCCACTCCGGCATTTATCCCCTTTTCTTCATGTCTTTCACTCAATATGAGCCACATACTATAACAACTATACTATTTAATCAAACAAAATTTTAAGGGTTCATTAGAAGTTATTATTAACAATCCAAAACAAGGACGGACTCAACTAATACTTCTGTCAATAACAGTCATTGTGACAGACTGCATAAACAAGGTTCAAATAAGTTTTGAATGGATTATACTTGGTGCATAGGTAATGCTTAAGTTATATCCTTTACCTCCAGCAAGTCTTTCTCAAGGCGTTCCTTTGCCACTTTAATATTGGTCTTATTGTTCGGGAGCATAGATCCCCAGGCTTGTAGTCTCCTTTATCATGAACATTCCCAACTGAATACAAAGTCATTCCCCATCCTTCCTCTTTCATTTTGTTTTTACACGTAAAGTCATAGATAGGTGAATCCTCGGTAAGAACCATCACTGCAAGAAACACCAAAAACTTAAAATCCACATGCTCATTCATCAACTTCACAAAAAATAACCATCTCATACACAAACTAATAAAGTCAACGAGTAGTTTCTTCATGTTCAGATTAGTTTCAACCAAGCTTAGAATTTGAGACTTCTGCTTGTGTAAGCTTGTTAAGGAGCTTGAAACAAGCATCATAACAAGCCAAGGTTGAGCAATTTATGGGTATGAAGTTCCTTTCCTAAATCTACTAGTGTACATTGTTCATCATCACTGCATAGGTTGTGGGAGTTCGCAGTTAGCTATGCTTGTTAGCAAAATTCATAAATTCAACATCAAAACTCAGAACATACTTGCTTTGACAGCAATATAATAGATCTTTGAAGGCAAAAGGCCAAAAGAGGTAGTAGAAACAAACCATAACCTCTATGCTTTTCCATAATGCTAAATTCTATTGCCTTTCTTAATGGTAGTTTAAGGTTGGTTTATTTAGGTTTGGGGTTTCGGATTATGGGAGAGAAGCTGAGTGAGGAGAAGACTATTCTACCTTTGAATGCTTGCCTAGTGGTGTTATTACAAGTTTCTGGGTTTATCTATGAGGTTTAAGAGGCATCAACTTCTACATATGGCAGGGCTTAGGCCCTGTTCAGTATTTGCATTCTTTGTTACAGGTTTTCTTTGTTAAGAAGAAATTCTAGCATCTTTCAGTAAATGGAGCCAATTTTCATGTTGGAGCAATCAAATTTCAGCTTGGAATGTTGGTTGTTCAAATTCGAGCCTACACCTGAAGTTTCAACAGGATGAACTTACCTCGATTGAGGTTCTTAGAGTGTGTTTGAGAGTGATATTAGGAAACGTTTTTAGTCTTTTTAATACTTAAATAATAAAAAATTTCAAGTGTTGGAAAGATTAGAAACACTTCCTAGAATCACTATCAAACGGACTCTTAATGTCTTCAATATCCTATTTTTACATTTGGGCAAAACCAAACTCAAACCCAAGATTTGAAATATTGGTAAATACGAATATATTGATAGTTGGATTTTACGGATATATCGAAAATATAGAAGAAACATCCATGAATATTTTGATAAAAATATTGATAAGACAAAAATTATTCAAAATTCATGGATATATTTGAAAAAACTCCAAAATATGATAAAATAAGTAAAATAAAGACATTCATCTTATCTTATCAAATTAATTTTAATTTATAAAATACTAGAACTTTATTATTATTATTTTTATATTTTAGTATTTTTTTTAATAAATTTATATTTTTAATATTTTAAAATAAAGACATTCAAAATTAAAAGAATAAATATAAAAAAATTAAAAATGAACTGATAATAATTTTTTAAAATAGGTTTAATAAGATAAATGATTATACATTTAATATTAAAATTATAATTTATTTAATTCAAATGCATTCAATAATAGGATGCGTATATGATTTTTTTAATATTTATATTTTTATATTTAATTATCATATAAATGATATAAAAAAAGACACATTAAGAATATTATAAAGTTGGTTTTTATACTTTTATTAATTAATTAAATAAATTTTGAAATAAAATAATTAGAATTAATTTATTTATTTTTATTAATATTAAACTTTAAAATATTTATTGTTAACATATACTCATGATAGTGAACTGGGTCCAATGATAGGTAGGGTCCTCCTTGGACCTTTTTGGCCTGGTTCGAATCCCCCTAGCTGCAACGACAGAAAAGACCCGCTATCGGCTGAAGGGCTGTAGGAGCTGAAGGCTTGACCCGTTGACTAATTGAAAAATTGGGAAATTTTTCGAAAAATCCCGCTATTGGCTGAAGGGCTGTAGGAGCTAAAGGCTTGACCTTGTTGACTAATTGAAAAATTGGGAAATTTTTCAAAAAAAAAAAAAAAAAAAAGGCAATAAATACCAAAATATCACCGATAAATTTGTTGACTGATTATCATGTCGACCTCCCGATAAGCGAAATTTCCTAATATTTCAAACCATGCTCAAATCTACACTTAAAATACTCCAAAAACAAAATTTACTAGTCATTGGAAGTGACATAAACACACCAACACAAAAAAATTAATGCTACAAAAGAAATTTATAAAAACATAAAACACATCAAATTTTTTATACAAATATATGGTAACAAGGTTCATCAAGTCAAATATGAACCTCAAATAATCTCAAGAAGAAAAACCTTAGAAATAATCAAATCAATTAAAGTTAAAAAAGTTTAGGGATGGTAATTACCTATGTAATAATGAATGAATTAGAGATAGAAAGTTGTTTGTTTCAAGATTGAGAAAATCAAAAAAGAGAAAAAGAGGGAATCTTGGAAGAGGGAAAGAATTTGCACAACAAGAACAAGAATAGAGGAGTAGAAAACTAGCTCTAGCAAAAACAATTTCAAATATTTTGAAATAATGGAAGCTAAAGATGTATTAGTGGAGATAGAGCTCACCTTAGTCTCGTGCTGATAAAGGAGACATGTTAGAAAAAAGATCACATGTGAAAATAAGGAGAACAAAGGATTGAAAATATGGAAAACAAGATTTTTTTTTTTTTGTTCTCTAAATGGTATAAAAAAAAAAAGGGGGGGGAACCCTTTTTGTTATTCTCTAAAAAGAGCTACTTTGAAAACACATAGAATAGTAGGAATGACAACGGGGCGGGTTCGGGACGGGTCGCCCCCATCCTAACCCCGCCCCGTTTATTCAAAATAAATCCCATCCCTGTCCCAAACCCAGGGCAGGAAGGGGTATGTACTCACATCCCCGTTTTGAAGTTATAATTAAAATCCCATCCCCGACCCGTCCCTACCCGGGTATATGTATGCACTTTGTGTTGCCCAAAAATAGGGGAAAACAATGAGTTACAGATTTGCTAAAATGAGGAAAAGAAATTAGCAGAAAGACCACACACCTTGTTGCCACCAGATTACAGATCTGTTGTATGTTTGGACTCTCCAAATTTTCTAATTAAGTTGCAATTACAATGATCCCAATAAGAAGGACAATCCCAACTATCACCAACAAATCTCTCATCTTTTGCCCAGAAACTGACAAAGAAACACCCCAAACCAAACAAATCAACATTCGAAAAAAAATACCTAAAATGATTCCTATGGAGAAAATGGCAGTTTCGGATGGATTATCTGATGGATTTCTGCATTGAATACTCCAACTATCCAAAACACATCATCTTTTAGCATTTTGACGAACACTTGAGTTGCTAATTGCAGATTAGGGATGAGTTTCAGGGACGAGAACGAGGATGGGAGGGATTTACGGAAGCCATTCCTTCACACTGGAAGCTAGTACAGAATAGGGTCGAGGCAATCTAGTATGATGGGGTCGTCTTAGGTGATTCAAGACAGCTCTATCTCTTTCATCGCTTGCATTCTCATTAACAACCCTAGGAATGAGAACCCTAAAATGAGAGAGAAAGACCTAAAACGAGAGAGGAAGAACAGAAAGGATCAAAGGAAGCAAATATTTATAGGTGAAGGGTAAACTTGTAATTTCATATTCGGGGCGGGGCGGGGCGGGGCGGGGCGGGGCGGGGCATATTGTTACTAACCCGATCCTGCCCCGAACCCAATTTGGGTTTAAAAAAAAAACCTGAACTCGTCCCATCCCCGATTTCTATGCTCCCATACCCGTTCTAATAGGGGCGGGTGACCCGAAAAACCTGCGAAATTGCCATTCCTATAGAATAATGAGAACGATGGGTGTCTCACTTCCCAAATGTGTTTTTTATTTTTTTATTTTTTATTTTTATTTTATGGATTTTGTTCTCTAGAACATAAATCAATTTTCAAAAATACCAACCAAATAGGCCCTAAGTTACTCATTTTGAAGGAAAAGCAAAGTTTACAAAAATTGAGTTTAAATCTAAGGATCGGGTTACTTATCGGGAACATACCTCGAGATAACACTCTTTTAAGCCTTAAACAGAGGTCTCTACTAAATGAATGAAAGGAATTATGACAATTGATTAATTAATCATAGATACCAAGAAAAATATGATAAAAATATAAATACAATAAGACTAGATGAAAAACAAATCACAATAAATGCACTTGGTAAAGGAATTACATAAATTGATTTATTAGACAAATTAGAAATTGTTTTTATTATTTCCAAATATTACATAAAAAATTCCCATTTATAACTTCAATTTGATTATTCACAAAGCTTCCATTTATTTATTAAAAGATTTAATTTTATTAACATTTAAATTTATTTTCAAAGACTTTCTTATTTTTATTCAGAGAATTTATTGAGTGCAATTCTATTTGAAGAGAAATGTTTGAATTTGATTTTATTTACAAGAAAATGATTTATTTATTTATTTTATTTACTTTTGCTAAAAAAAATGAATTTTTTTGAGTTTATTTTCAAGAAATATTTTGATTCAATTTTATTTGAAAAAAATTTTTTTTTATTAATTATTAAAAAAACTTATAAATTTGTATACAAAAGAATATTTCAATTTGATTTTATTTACAAATGAATTAATTTTTATTCATCTTATTGAAAACAGAATTTTAAAGAAAGTGTCAACTTAATTTTTATTTAGAGAAAAGTTATTTTACAAAGAAAAAGTTTTCATTAGTTTTAATTATAAAAAGATGATTTCAATTTAATTTTATTAAGAAGATTATTTTTTTTAGAACTTTTTTTACAAAGATATTTCCAAGTCAAATTTTATTATTTAGAAAGACAATTTTATTTTAAAAAGAAAGGTTTTACCATTTTTATTTAAGAGGATTTTGCAATTCTTTCTTAAAAAGCATTTTTACAATTTTTAGTTAAAAACACGATATTTGTAATTTTAATTTAAAATACTGTACATATTTTATTTTTTTAAAAAAATATTTTGATAGTTATTTTAATTATTAAAAAAGGCATTTTGAATAGTGTATCAAAAACAATCTTTTCTAGACTGTTTTATTTTTAAAAAAATTCTAGATTGCTTTATTAAGAAAAAAAATTTCTAGACTATTTTTATTAAAAAAAAAAAAAATTTATGAACCCTTTATTATTAAAAAAATGTTTTTTTTAAGGAAAAGAACCTTCTAGACCCTTTATTTTATAAAAATAATATTCTAGACTATTTTTTTTATATATAAAAAAAATTTCTAGATAGTTTTAGTAAATAAAAAAGCCGGACAATTTATTTTATTGAAAACATTATTCTAGACAATGTAATCAAATGAAAAAAAAAAGAAAAAGAAAATACAGTACATGACATAAATAAATGAACAACCAATATAATAATAAATGAAGGAAAATAAAAATAGGATACATCAAATATAGATAGCATATTCGAATAAAGATACTAGAAATAGAAAATATATATAAACAAATATACTAAATGTACTAAGAGGAAATAAAGACTTGTAACAACATCTAAAAATCACAATATCCAAGAACAAAAAAGCAACATGTTAAATACACTAAAACTGAACATGAAAAGAAAATAAATAGTAAAAATGAGAAGGAGGAAGAATGTGTATCCAATGTATAATGGGTGAATCAATTTCGATCGCACTCCACGCTTTTAGGTGAAGCTCAAACAAAATATAAGCAGTCCACACTCTCTCACAAAAAAAAAAATACAAGAATCAGAGACAAAAAAATAGAGGGGAAAAAATAAAAAAAAATATTTATAAAATAATATTAATATATGATATAAAAATTATTTTTATATATTAAATAACATAATATAACTTTTTTACTTATTTGTAAAGTTCAAATATTTCAATTATGAATATTGTTAAGCATAACAAAATTTTCATTTTTTTTAAATAGAAAATATTTGGATGTAATATAATTTTGATTTTCAATATTGAAAATAATATATATTTCATATTATTTTTTATTCATTTTACAAATTAAATATAAATATAATATAATATAACATATTTCATTAGATATGCTACCTTAAAATATCATATCCAAGGATATCATATCCCATTAGAAATCATATCTTAAAATATACATATCATATCTAATGAGCTATGATATCCTAGGATATACATATCATATCCTATCCAATCTTGCCAACCAAACGTAGCATAAAGGTTTGTGCTCTTTTATAGGTCACCAGCTTGGTCTTCAAGTGAGACAAATTGAACCATCCAAGTGGTCATCATCTAGCCCATTTTCCATCCTCCAATAATCATCTCATAGCCAACAAACAAGCCCATGCAAAAATAAATAAATAAATAAATAAAATCCAAATGCAATAACAAAAACTCAATAACAAGGCTTAAAATAAGAAACCCATATGGAACAACCCAAATATCAAAGAAATAAAGTCCATGTTGAGATATTAGGATATTAGTTGTTCTTTCCTTGTATCATTCTTTCCCATTCTTAGAATGGTGATTACCCTCTATATATACTCTGTACATGAACGAATGAAATAGTAAATGAAAAAACTACCATTCATTAATTTGAAGATGGTATCAGAGCCATGGAACTGAAATCCTGGATATTTTTTCGGTAAGGCCAACCATCGCCCCTCCTTTGTGATAAAAAAAAAAATGAGTGAAAAAATTACTATTGTTTTTCAATCTGAAGGTACTTTTAATCATCAATTATTTTGACTGAATCAAACTATGACGTTTGGTTACAACTCGTGGAGATGCATATTGCCGAACGGGAAAAACTTTCCTACATTCGAGGTAAAACAAATCCACCAAAAGAGTCAGAATATGGATATGAAAAATGGTATGTTGAGGATCAAAAGGTGAAGAGATGGTTGTTAATGTCTATGAGTCCAAAAATTATGAAGCGTTACTTATGCTTACCCACAACTCAAGAAATTTGGAGTGCATTATCAAAGGCCTTCTATGATGGAAGCGATGAATTACAAGTTTCACTTTGAATCAAAAAGCCTTCACTGCCAAACAAAGTGGCAGGTCTCTTTCTGAATATTATGGAGAGTTAACTAAAATTTTTTATGAATTGGATCATTGGGATAAGGTAGTCATGAAAGACCCTGAGGACATTGCAGCATACTAGAAATCCATTGAACAACAACGGGTGCACATCTTTCTTGTTGGATTGAATGGTGACTTTGAGCAAGTTCGAGGAGAGATTCCACGCAAAGATCCTCTTCCCTATTTGGAAGAATGTTATGCACTGATTCAACGAGAGGCAGTGCGTCATGCTAGTATGAAAGCAGAATATGACAACCCAGACACATCAGCTATGGTAGTTCGACAGCGATCAACCCAGAATTGGCAGGACCAATCCAAGACCAACCATCCTAAGACAGACCCTAATATTGATAAGTCAACCATCAAATGCACTCACTGCAATAAGACTAGTCATACCAAGAGTCGTTGCTTTGAAATTGTGGGATATCCAGACTGGTGGGATCATAATCGTGATCAGCGGAAGAAGGATTCCAAGAAAACCTCGACTGTAGTTGTTGTCGAAATAAAAATAGAGGCTAATGTTGCTGAGAAAGCCTCTGCATTGGTAACTGCTACAGATTATGGTGGTGTAGACCCTCAATTTTTTCCTTCGACACTTGCATTTATCTGGGGGGTGTCACCTGCACCCAATTTCTGTATGTCACAGCCTTGGAGCCCCTATTGGGCTTAATCGATTTTTGAGCCTTGCGAAAGTTCATTTATGGTTTGATTTAGTGTGAGCATTTGGTCCATTATGAAGTGTTGCCATGGTCGATTCCTTGGCTCGCATCATTCTATGGGATAGAGGTTGAGGTTTCCGCAATCTCGGTTCAGTTGGAGACCATGTCAGGACACACTGGCTTATTTTAGTCATATCTCCCTCATCCGAGCTCGGAATTGTGCACCGTTTTTTTTGTTGGATTCCTTATTCTTCAAGGAACATTGTCTCAAAATTTAAGAATTTTTCTCAACCGGTCGACCGGATGGGCAACCGGCTCAACCGGTTCGACAAGTTTTTTTGAAGCGGTTGACCGGTTGGCAACCGATCGATCGGTTCATTGGGACTATTTGTGAACGGCTCTATTTTTTTGCATTTTGGGTGCCTTTTTTTGGTGGGTTCGAGCCCGAGTGCTCCAGATAGGTTTAGAGGAGGGTCTTAGGTCCGATTTGTGTTATTTCAGTAGGTTGATTGCAACCCACCTTAAATCCATGTGGATACTTGGTGGGTAAGAAAGAATCAAGTTATGAGGGCAGCTGCCCACCTCGGAAAAAGGAGAGAAATGAATAGGCTGGAGTGTCGAGGCTGAATGGGAGGATTTCCAGAGCTAAAGTGAAAAGAAAAAGGAGGGTGCGGATGCTGAGAAGAGGGAAGAAAAAAAAAAAAGGCAAAAGAAAGAAAATTTGAAAAAGAAGGGAGGCGTTGGGAGAAAGAGAAAAATAGAGAGTTTCTGAGATTAGGGAGCAGGCTATACAAGGCAAGGGAAGAGAGACTCTGGAGGAAAAGAACAAAAAGCGTGGGGGTTTTTTAGAGATCCTGAGAAGAGAAACTTTGGAGGAGAAGAACAAAAAGCGTGGGGGAAAATTATTTTGAGAGAAAAAAAGGAGGGTTCTTTGATCATTTTTGTAGAAAAGCTCAAGAGTGGGAAAAGAGTAATTGTAGCCGAGTTTGTCCAGGTATACTTCTTGTTATTCTTGGAATTCTTACCCATATTCGATTTCTCCGTGTCTTCGTTTCTGAATATTTAATATACTGTTGATTGGTGTGGACGGAAATGGCCACAAATTGTTTTGTTAAGATTGGTTACTCACTTGTTTGCCCTGTTTTGGATTCTGATTCTCTTATGTGTCATTGATGTCTTCTGAAATTCATGACTCCATGCCTGAATTTGAACATGCTCTGCATTGTTCCTTCTGTCCTTAGCCCATGAATTAATATTTGAAGTGGAGCTATTTTAGTTTATTGATTAATATCTTTCGTTCTCTTCTTCTCCGAGTTTTACTTTGTTTTTTTTTATTTGTTCTCTGCCATTTTCCTGTACAATATTTGAATCTATTTGAGGTGCTTACGGTGTGTTTGAAGAAATGTCCAAAGATGAAGATTTGTTTAATTCTTTAGTTTCCTGTTTTGGATCAATTGGGTTTTATGATGAAGTGTTGGTTCTCTTTGAGCAGAGACTAGATGTGGTTTTGTTACCTTCTTTGGATTCTGTATTTCATGTAATTATGACTTGTGGTGAATTGGGGATACCTGAAAAAGGGAGCGTTGGTTCATGAGTTTCTAATTGAATTCCTTGATTTCAATTTATGTTAAGATTGGAAAGATAGATTTTGGGAAGTGCGCTTTGTGTGACATGCTGAAAAGATGTAAGGGGGACTATGGAAAGAGATGGGAAATAGTGAGGAGATGCATTGGGGAGGCTTTTGGTGGCTGAATTTCAGCTGGACTAATAGGCTATAGGAGGCTGAAATTTCAATTTGTTCCATGGGATTTAAGTAGCCGTAGGTAGGAGGCTTCAGGTGAATGAAATTTCAGTTTGGTTTCAGGGAATTTAGGTGGCCGCATGTGGATGTCCGTGTGGCCGAATTTTCAGCTGGGTTTCTTGAGTTCAAGGGGGCTACATTGTTGGTTGATTAATGAGCTCCATGGCCTTAGTCTTAATAAGGTTGGGTGGCTCGGGTTTGGCCTTCTACAAAGAACACGTTGCATTGTTTCGGCCGGTTCTCCCTCATCCGGGCTCAGAATTGAGCGCCATTTTTTTTGTTAGATTCCTTATTCTTTGAGGAATCTTCTGGTAAAGTTTAAGAATTTTTCTCAATCGGTTGAACAGGTTCTACTAGGCAGTCCCAGTTTTAGCATGTTTTGACCCCCATTTTGTTGTGGCTTGGGCCTTTAGGCTCCAAGGCACTTGTGGGCCACTGTTAGGGTCAGAGTTTGGTTTGGCTAGATTTCATGGGAGACCACTTCATGGATGGGAAGAATGTGGGTTAAGTGAGCACGATTTGGTTTGATGGAGTTGAGAGGAATGTGTGTAAAAGAAAGCAAACCATTTGTTTCATTTCGACCTGTTTCCCTCCCCTTTGGGTATGAGATTTGATGTTTGATTGAGAGTGCATGTTGTATGCTTGTATTACTTGCCTCAAATTTTCCTTGCAGCGCATGGCTGGAGACCACAGGTATGCATTTCGACTTTGGATAATGAAATTCACATGAATGCTTGGTGCATGATTGCTATGTATATTTGTTGTGCATTTGAGTTTATTGATTGACCTCTTATGCAGCGCTTGGCTGGGGACCTCAGGTATGCACTTTAATTTTGACTTGTTGAGTGTATGTGCATGCTAAATACTAGGCGGATCTATGTGATTCATGTCATTTGTTTAGCCCAAGGTTTGTTTGATCTTTGACCCATATGCTCCCATATACCCAGTTCATTAGTAGAGACCGAGTTCCGGGCCTAGAGGGGTGCTACCTCGCATGAGGTATCTTCCCGATAGGTAACCTGATCCCCGGACCCAGAAATCTAGTTTCACAGACCGCTTTTTCCTAATTGGAGTCATTAAGGGGTTTTTGTTCTTACTTAATTTTCCTCACTTCAAAAATAAAAATAAAAAGTAAGTGGTGACTCCAAACGAAAACCATCCCTCGTCGGGATGGATTTTCTAAAACTCGAAAACCACTTTTTCTCCACATTCACTTCATTTGTTTTAATTCGCGAGTCGGGCCAGTTAATGGATCGGGTGAGGGTCCACAGGTGGTAAGTTTTTAAATACTTCTACACCTGTTATTAATAGTGCATGGATAATTGATTCTGGTGCTACAGATCATATGACTTTTGATTCTAGACAGGTCTCACCCCTTAGACCTTCCTCACAAAAAATTGTTTCCACAGCCAATAGTAACACAACCCCAGTCATTGGGGAATGATCCTTAACTCTTACTGATACTTTGAATTTGGATTCTATTTTAGTTGTTCCATCTTTAGATTACAATATTTTGTCAGTTTCTCAAATCACTGCAACCTTATCTTGTATTGTCATTTTTTGGCCTGAATTTTGTGTTTTTAAGGACATCCAAACAAGATAGACGATTGGTTGTAGTATTAAGCAGGGAAAACTCTATTACTTGGACTTGCAGTCAAAGGATTCAAATAAGTTGCGACAAGCCTTGATGGCAGATGGATCTAAGGGGGAGAAGAAAAAGTCTGAAATTTGGTTGTGGCATCGGGCGTTTGGGACATGCTTCCTTTGGTTATTTAAAAAAATTGTTTCCTAGTTTGTTTGCAAAGAGTGATATTTCTAGTTTCCGTTGTGATATTTGTGAATTGGCTAAAAGCCATCGTGCTTCGTTTCCGTTAATTTTGAATAAAAGTTCACTTCCTTTTATGGTTATATATTCTGATGTTTGGGGCCCATCCAAAGTCCCAACTTTGAGTGGCTCGCGTTGGTTTGTTACTTTTATTGATGATTGTACCAAAATGACCTGGTTATGCTTGATGAAGACCAAAGATGAAGTGAACTTGTTGTTTCAAAATTTTCATAAAATGATTGAAACTCAGTACAATGCAAAGGTTTGGGTTTTGCGTAGCGATAATGGTGGAGAATATCAGAGTTCTGATATTCAAAAGTATTTGGAAGGACATGGTATCATTCATCAAACTACTTGTTCCAATAAACCCTAGCAAAATGGAGTCGCTGAAAGGAAAAATCGGCACTTGTTAGAGGTTGTTCGTGCTTCCTTGATAGCAGCAAAAATACCAATATCTTATTGGGGAGAAGCAATCACATCTGCCGCGTACTTGATCAATCGAGTACCTTCCAGCTCAATTGACTTCCAAACACCTCTCCAAGCTCTTACTAATGTCGTAGTTGCCCCAACCATCCCAAATCTACCTTCTTGTGTTTTTGGTTGCGTGGTATTTGTGCATCTACACAAACACCAACGCACTAAGGTAACTTCTCATGCATTGCAATTTGTGTTTGTTGGATATGCATTGCACAAAAAGGGATATCGATGTTACCATTCTCCAACTCGACGAATGTTTATTACAATGGATGTGGTGTTTCATGAAGATTTGATGTATTTTTCATTTGAGTCTGAACTTCAAGGGGAATACCAGAAGGAAATTCAGACTCTCAATTATGATTATCATATCTTTGAGGATGATGAATGATTACTACTCAAAAAGTGTTATTTCATAACTTGTAATTAACTCTTTTAAACACTTTTGAGTAGTAGTTATTACCTTTTAACCCAATTAACATATTAAGGACCTTTGCAATCATTTCTAATCAAAGTGTGTAAGTTTTGGTGTTTTTGATAGCTTTTTGCTCACCAAAGCAATCCAAGAATGAGAGAGATCTGTATATAGTTCATGGCAAAGCTTTTGGAAGCTCAAATTCATGAAGAACCAAGCTTTGGAGCTCCATAACCCTTTGCCAAAGTCGTTCAACAGCATACAAGGAGGAAAAATAGAGAGAAGGAAATCTTGAAGAAAAACAGAGGACAGCAGCTGCAGTCTTCTTTCGCACTTTTGGAGTACTTCCCAGAGTCCATTTTCTACATGCTATATATCATTTTAAAGCTCAGGAAGTAAAGAGTCCAATGCTTCAAACGATGTACAAATTGGAGTTGAAATGAAGAAGTTATGGCCATTGGAAGACAACTGCGCCAAAACTGAAAGGCAATTTTGCATGCTGCGAAATCCACCTGTGCAATCTCCAGATATTTGCAACCGACTTCGTGTGATATTTTCTTCAGATATTTTTGTTTAAAATCCCTATTTTCTCCTTGTAATCCACAAATCATAGGATTACTTAGTAAGGAAGGTTGGAAAAACTTCCCTATATATGTTCTCTTGCATCCGTTGTAAAAATCATGTAAATATAGAATCGATCACTATATAGAATATACAGAGCCTTGCTCTGTTTTTCCTTCTCATCTTTGTTTTCTCTTTTTCATTTTCTTTCTAGCCAAACAAACTCTGAGGATTTTTCCTCAGAGGATGAGTGGCTAGGCTCTTTGTCTCTTGGAGTGAAGAAAGCCAGGTAAGTTTCCACATGCAAAAATTGGAAGTTTTGTTGTTTCAGTTTTTAATGAAGAGAAAGTGTGACCCGTTAATGGTTTTTATCTTTTTAGTTAACTTAAAACGCTTTTGAATCACCTGGGCCAACACTTGGTAAGGCAAGTGAACTCTGTCCATTGAGTTTCATTCGTTTATCTCTTGCGAGCCTTTGGGAGGTGATTCAAAGGTAGGATTTTCTATAATAGCCAACACTTGGTAAGCTTTTGGACTCCAAGGAGACATCCATTAGTTATCTCTTGCGAGCTTTTGAAGGGTAATCCAAAGTTAAAGATTCCCTTGAATGACATATGCTAGGTGAGAGGCACGAGCCATTGCAAGGTGTATCAGTGAGAAGGATTTAGTGTTGAAACCATTAATGGTAAGCATCTGTACTAGATCGGTTCGGGAAATAACTATATGTTAAATCCCCAACGCGAGGAAAAGAAACAAGTGACCGGAATCTCCCTTTTTGTATAAGGCACCTGATCCTAGTGACCTGAAATCCCAAGAAACATCTTTCTTTCTAATTACTTTTAGTTATTTTCAGTTTGGTTAGCTTAAAACCATCCGTTTCAATTCAAACTTTTGTTTTCTTTTAAAGCTAACCTTGAAATGAAAAAGCACCAATTCATCTTTGAATTAATATCAATTGTGGAGTGAAAACCCATCCCAGTGAACGACCTTAGAGCCACTATGCTATGCTAGCTGAGGCTATCCTAGTATATGGTGTAATAAGTTATAAATTTTGTTGATTACTCCCGTTTGAGGACCAAAATCAAGGCACCAGCTGGGCATGAATCAAATGGCACCATTGTTGGGGACCATTGAGAGGACATGAATCAGCTGATACACCAATTGGGAACGAATCAAATGGCGCCGTTGCCGAGGATGGTGCCACTTTACAGTGATATGATCTTTTGAGAACACTTGTGATCTTCATCACAAGTTTGGTGATTTTTCTTTTCTTTTACTAACTCTTTTTAATTGTTTCTTTTTCTTTATTCATGTTTTAATTTACCTGTTAGCTAGTTTTAGTTAATCTTAATTTTTTTAGAATTGTTTTTCTTTTGTTTTCTTTTGTTTTCTCTGTTTTAATTCACAAATTGCTAGTTGTGCATGTCATATTGAATACGAGGTAGCAGAGGAAGTCATGAACTTCATGAGTTATGTGGCTAAAGTTTCAAGAGGATGGGATGAACCAAATGCTAGAGATATGGAAAGAATGACGTCTCAACCTAATGCTAAGGGTGAGATGTATATTTTGAATGACGGCATAGATATGAAGGCAAAGATTGCAGCTATGGCAAGGAGATTGGAAGAGCTAGAAATGAAGAAAATGCAAAAAGTGCAAGCCATCTCTCAAACACCATTGCAAGCTATGCCTTGTGCCATTTGTCTATCTTATGAGCACTTGGTGGATGAGTGTCCTACCATTCCAACGGTGAGAGAAAGATTTGGTGATTGCAACACCTACAATTCCAATTGGAGGGACCATCCAAATTTCTCTTGGAAACCACAGCCACCTCAGTACAAACAACCTGCTCAAGCACCTCAGCAAGCCTCGAACCTTGAACAAGCTATGGTGAATCTTAGCAAGGTCGTGGGAGACTTTGTTGAAGCTCAGAAATCCATCAATGCTCAGCTCAGTCAAAGAATTGACAATGTAGAGAGTTCATTGAACAAAAAGATGGATGAAGTGCAAAATGATCTATCTCAGAAGATAGATAATCTCCAATATTCAATCTCAAGGTTTGCCAACCTCAACAAAGTGCAAGAGAAAGGGAACTTTCCTTCTCAACCTTATCAAAATTCCAAGGGTATCCATGAAGTGGAGGCTCAAAAGGGAGAATCTTCAATGGTGAAGGAAGTTAAAATGGTTATCACTTTGAGGAGTGGTAAAGAGGTTGATCTGCCCACATCCAAGCTAGAGCATAAGGTAGAGAGTGAAACAGAGAAAGAAAAGAGGGAGGAAATCAAAGGAAAGAAAAAGGGGAAAAGCATAGAGAAAGATGACTATGATCTTAATATAGATGAAAAACCACAAAGGATAGCCATCAAGGAAGAAATAATGAAGAAACACATGCCTCCACCTTTCCCCCAAGCTTTGTATGGCAAAATCATACAGAGTAAGTCTCAAGTGAGAGATGCAAACTTCATATGGGATCCGGGCAAGCTAAATCAGGATCAAATTTTTTGATGGACTTAGTCTTTCTAAAGACTAGCTAGTCCATATCTTTTTGTTATATTTTATTACTTGTTTTAATTTTGATTACAATGCTTCAATTTTCATTTTTTTATTTAACATAAGTTTTTGGATGATCAATGGCAGGAGGGACTTCAAAACAGTTGGGCGCGCATGGCCATTTGGAGAGCAGCTGCAGTCTTCTTTCCTACATTTGGAGAGCTTTCTAGAGTCCATTTTTTACATATTATATATCGTTTCGAAGCTCCGAAAGTCAAGAATCTAACGCTTTAAACGGTGTCTAAATCAGAGTTGAAACAAAGAAGATATGGGCATTAGAAGAAAATTGTGTTGAGTTGAAGGAAAATTTCGCAGCCCCCAAGCCTCCGCTGCGAAATTGCCCATTGGCTGCGAAATGATTTCGCAGCCTCCATTCCCCTGCTGCGAAAATTTTCGCAGCTGCGAAGTGACCCTTTGGCACACGAGTGCCATTTCGCAGCCTCGTACACCCATTTCGCAGCTGCAAAATGGTTGCGAAACCTCCACGCCTTGAGATCCACCTTTTCGCAGCTGAGGAGCCATTCTGAAGGGTGTTTCGCAGCTACGAAACCACCCTTTGGCACACGAGTGCCACTTCGTAGCGCCGTACGCCCGTTTCACAGCTGCGAAATGGGCTGCGAAATCGATGCCAAAATTCCCCTCGCTAGTAAAACGCCTAGCCGCTGCGAAATCCACCCCCCGTTGCAAAATTGCCCCCCTGCTGCGAAAATGAAAAGCGTCCCTTGGCATCCTTTTAAAAGGTATAAATTCTATTTTTCCTATTCTAACTAGTCATCTGAACTTCAAAAAGGTACCAAGAGGAGCCAAGCCAGAGCACCCTCCCGTCTGCCCCCTCCGCCTGAGCACACCGCGCGCACCTCCGGCTGTTTTCTCTGTCGCAGCTGCACCCCCATTTTGCAACTGTTGGACACATTTCGAGTACTTCTTGAAGTCCATTTCATGCATACCATATTTCGTTTCGAAGCTCGGGAAGTCAGAAGTCCAACGCTTCAAACGGTACGTGATTTGGAGTTGAAACAAAGAAGTTATGGCTGTTTGAAGATGATTGTGCAAACCATGAGCGGAAATGTCGCAACTGCACCCCCATTTCGCAACTGTTGGACACATTTTGAGTACTTCCTGAAGTCCATTTCGCAGCTACGAAACCAACCCTTGGCACACAAGTACCATTTCGCAGCCACCCAACCCTATTTCTCAGCTGCGAAATGGGCTGCGAAAATTTTACAAAAATGGCCCCCTCTGCGAAAATACCTCCCAGTTGCGAAATTCCACTATAAATCATTGCTTCATAAATGATTTATAGTGTGGGCTTTTTATCTTGATTAGCCAATTTCAATACTTTGACAAGAGGTTCTATGATGGTTTGAACTTCCCCTATCTTCTTCCAAAATCAATTAGTTAAGATAAGGTTGTATACCTTATCTCTTATACTTTTTTTGCTCCTATCTTTATTGAATTCACGTCACTCATTTACTATGCATATTCTCTTCAAATTAGCCTCATAATGTATAAGACTCTCAAGTGAAATGAATTCAATGGCAAAACGAGTTATTCCTGGCCTTAAAGATCTCTATCCTTGGTGAGCATTTTCGTCAAATTCACTACTTTCAAGCAAGTATAAATAAATTCCGTGACCATCTTTGCTTGATCTAATGTCTCCTTAATCTGCTTTATGCTTCCAATATCTTCAAGCATTAAATCAATATAAAGGGTTGCACAAGGAGACCAAAACAAATGCATTCGCTTCTCCATCAACAACATACCGACTGCTTTAAAACTTCTCTCATTACCAGTGACTACTTGAATAACATTTTCCTCCCTAACCTACTCTACAAATTTATTCGTAAGGGAAAAAATGTAGTCTACTATCTTAGGTATGCTGGTAGTGTCAACTAAAGAATGATATATCATACTTCTATAACAATAAATCATGAAATTGATGATAGACTTTCTAGTCCTAGAACTATAACCATCACACATGATTGTGCACCCATATATAGGTCATATAGCCTTTAATGTTGTTATATGTACCTCAAGGTCTTGCACCCCTTCCTTTAAATATGTATTTCCAATTTGATATCTCATGGGACCCTTGATGCCTGGACTTGCTTTTGCTATGGCATCGATCATTGATTGATAGTAAGGCCCACTATCAGCTGCATTAAAGGGTATTGCATTAAAGAGAAAGAATTTAGAAATAACTTTCCCACTTTCTTCACATCTTAGTAGAAAACAAGTCTTTTATTGATTTCTACTTTGATGGGAGCATGTAAGGATCAATTTTTTTTGGAGGTATGCTAGCTCCTTCTCTTACACTAAAGCTACATGTCTGTTCGTGCTTATTCCTAGCATTAGAAGGTTGTGAGGAACTAGCACCCTTCTAATGCTCTTGTCTGTCTTCTTCAAAAATTCGACGACTTACTTTCATTGCTTATTTCATTTGTCTTCTTTTAAAATCAACCATATCAACTTCCTTAATTTCATCATCAAAATCACCCTCATCAATTTCATAGAAATTTTCTTCATTTAAGGAACTCAAAAGTCATTCATTTTTTTCATTAACTGTGTTTTTTCTTTTGAAGTATCAAATATATGTTGTCTAACACTACGTGACACTTCTACCGATACACGTGGACATCTTTCCACTTATCCGGATACATATACGATGTGTTGCTTTAATCTTGTTATACCATCATGTATAACTTTCCCACAATATTTAACACTTGATGGTTCTTCTACTACCCTCAACAAGTTTTGCATGCTCTCAACCAATATCATGTTTTAGAGTCATTTTGAAATTTTAACCTGACCATGTATAAAAGGAAAACAACTTACTTTTCAAATTAAATATATATAAACATATTTATTTAAGAATTATAATATTCAAATTTCCATTTACTTATATGTTTCATATTGTTACCATATAAAAATAAATTCTACTAAAAAACAATAAACATAATCGCACCTAAGATCACCATATTTTATTTTCCACTTATATATATGTTTTTTTAATTAAAATAAATAATAGTTAAATAAATGACTATTTTTATAAAACAAAATTCTTTTTAAAAAGTTTGTTTTGATAATTATTGATTTCCTATCTTAATTTAATTGTAGAATATTATAAAATAAAAAATCTACATGATATAATGAAGTAAAATCTATATACCATGTAAATGCATACCCTTCAATTTGTATTATTAAATCATTACTTTTATAGTTATGATTATTTGAAAAACAAATTGTTTTAAATAAATATTAATTTTCTAATGTAATTTAATTTTACAATATTATAAGATAAAAACATAAATTAAAAATACAATATCTATACCATATAAAAACATACTATATAAAGTTTATCATATAAATGTATTTTATATTAAGAAATATAATTTCTATACCATAAAAAAATAATTTGGCGAATCAATTTAATATTATAAAATAAAAAATTACATAATTTAATAAATTAAAAACATAATATCTATATAAAAGAAAAACATTGCACATAAATATATTTAATATCATCATAATATTATCATTACGAATAGCCCAATTTTATATAAATATTACTTTCCAATTCCTCAATTTCATACCATTACATATAAACATTACTTTCCAATTTAATTGTCCACCATACTCCCCAATTTTACCAATTTAAATACATGTAAATAAATAAATCAAATTCAAGTAAACCAAATTCAAACTTTACCAATTTAACTTCAATTTCCTTCCTCAATTTAATTGTCCATCATAATCCCCAATTTTATTAATTTAAATACATGTAAGTATACCAATTTAAATATATGTAAATAATAAATAAAATTAAGGTAAATCAAATTCAAACTTTACTAATTTATCTTCAATTTCCTTTCACAATTTAACCATCCACCATACTCCCCAATTTTACTAATTTAAACACATGTAAATATACCAATTTAAATACATATAAATAAATAAATCAAATTCAAATAAATCAAATTCAAACTTTACCAATTTAACTTCAATTTCCCTCCCCAATTTAACCGTCCACCATACTCCCCAATTTTACTAATTTAAATATATGTAAATGTACCAATTTAAATACATATAAATAAATAAATCAAATACATGTAAATAAATAAATCAAATTCAAGTAAATAAAATTTAAACTTTACCAATTTAACTTCAATTTCCTTCCCCAATTTAACTGTCTGCCATACTCCTCAAATTTGCTAATTTAAATACATGTAAATAAATTAATCAAATTCAAACTTTATCAATTTAACTTCAATTTCCTTCCCCAATCAAATTTTAATAAATAAAATTAAGGTAAATCAAATTTGTTTCAATCTTGTTCTTTTTTTCTTCTTGTTTGATGTTGTGGTTGAAAGATTTGGTTCTTGAATCACAGATTCACGAGTGTTTCCTTTTGTAGAGTAATCTCTAATTTCTCTTAAAATCTTTGATTCTTGTTGTGATAGGAAAGAAAATGGAATATCTTGATTGAGATTTTTTTTTTTTTTTTTTAATTGAGTCGATCGAGTTAACTCGGAATATCAGCTGATCCATCTAAGTCCTACAGATTCAATGCCGAGTCTAGGCATTAATATGTATCTGATATCGGATATGACTCGACCAATTTTTTGAACCTTGGTTGTCGATGGGAAGGTGTGTGGGTGAGAGAGGAAAGAGAGAGAATAAAAAAGACAAGAAAAGAAAATGGAGAGAGAAGGAGAGAGTGAGAGAGAGAGCGAGAGAGAGAAAGAAAGAAAGCGAGGAAAGGAAAGAAAGGAAGATGAGGGAGGGGTGGTCTATGACGACTAGTAGCTTCAAGCGATGGTTGACAATGGGTGTGACATGGTGGAAAAAATGGGTATGATAAAAGGAAAAGAAAGAAGAAAATAAGAAGAAAGAGAAGAAAAGAAATGGAGAAAGAAGGTGTTGTTAAGGGAGAAAAAAAAATGTCTTTAGGATTTGTGAATGGGTTGGATGGTGTGGATCAAATATTACCCAAAGTATGCAATAGCACAAGGCATGTCTAGTACATGTAAATTATAGTTGGTTTTAGTTTAAATAATCATTTTATTATTTTTTTTATAAATAAAAAACATTTATTTTTTAATAATGGAGTTCAAATGCAAAAGAAAAGTATTATCAAGCGGTCATATTATTCTTTTTTTAAATGACCTTTTATAATGAAATATTTATCACTTCGTATTTTCATGTAGTATGTGTGTAAGATCTCTTTTTGCTTAGCCATTCATCGCGCTTTTTGGTGGTCTGTTTATTGCTATTATTGACTCTTAAGCCACTTTTGGAGGGAGTTTTGGATTCATAGAATGATTTTAGTAGCACCCTACGCTCTCCCAAAGTTTTGATGTTTTTGATGAGACATTTTTGGGGTTAAATCGGATGTGAGGAATTGTCCAACCAATTCAACCAATTGATTCCTTGGATCGGTTTGTCGTGTTTTTGAGTTTTATTCCTTATGTCAACTCTGATTTGAGTGTTGTTTTTTTGTTAGTTTCCTAATATTCCTAGGAGTGTTTTGGGAGTATTTTGGTGACCTTTAACCCCGGTTCAGAGGCCCCTTCGGTTTAGTTTTTGTTTAAGTGAGTTTTTGTTTGTTTTGAGCTTTGGAGGAGATGAGGACATGTATCCAAATCTCCACCATCCCTTGCCTTATAAAAAAGGGCATTGGGAGCTTGGGTTTGAGGGGATTTTTTTTTTGTTTTTAGAGGGGAGAATATGCTAAAATTTCTAGAGAAAAGGAATTTTGGAAATTTGAAGATTTATCTTAGTTTAAAGGAGAAGAAAAACTTTCTAGAAGCCAAGAAACCTCGTTTGCGAGGAGACTATCTTGTGAGTACTCTTTGGCTCCATTTTTTATGCCTATTTTTAGTCATTTTTCATTCCTCTATTGATTCTTGAGATTATTTACTTATTGGGTGTGGATATTAGAGGCCACACATTGGATTGTTGGTTATTTTGTTCATGATCTATGATTGTTCATTATCTTTTCTTCTCTTGATTCACTATGATTGTTTGAGAATTGATTTAATTTTTTATTCATCTTGTCGAACAATGGTTTTAAAATTTGGTTTGGCTTGATTTTTTTTTTATTTCTTTTGGGTATTTTACCATTTTTCAAGCTCATTGATGATTCATTAAATGAAGTTTTGCTTGATTTTAATTTTCTTTTGTTTTTCTCTTTGGAATTTTGATTTTCCCTAACTTTTTAATGATATTTGAAAACCTTTTTGATAGATTTTAAAATAATTTGAGAGCCACAAAGGTATTTATTCATTTTCCAAATTGATTTTCTATAGAAAATACCTTTTGAGACATCTTTTGGCCTTTAAAAAAAAAAAAAACTTTCAAATCTGATTGTAAAATGTATTTTCAAACCCTCTTTGGTTGAGAGCCAAGGATCAAGTCTCTCATTATAGGCTTTGATTTCATCTTTATGCTTGATAAAATCAATAATTACTCTCTTGTTTTTATGTGTTTTTGAAAGACTTTTTCAAATTGATTTTTAATGAACTATTTTCAATCCTTTTCCATGGTCATTTGGGACTTGAGATTATGGTTGTTTTTACAACCACTAATAGTTGCCATGACCCTTGGTACATAATGCATGATTTCATATGAGAATATCCTTATTTATGGGTACATCTTTATGAATTTAATACTATTTTTCCATGCTTGATTGCTAATTTAGCCCACCATGCCTCATTTGAGCTCAATTTCATACTCATTTGAGGGTTGAGAAGGATTGAATACCCCATAGATAGATCCATGACTCTTTTCTTTCACCTAAATCACTAATTTTCAAACTAATTATTTTTATATTTTCTTGATTTTGGAAACATAGATAAATCTCACAAATCTTAATTAAATTGGATAACCCCCAACTCTCATGACCTTCCTTGCATGATCATTAGAGGGGTTGAGGATGTAGATCAATACATGGAAATCAATTTGGGCATTTGGTAAAACCCGCATTCTTTGATTTCCAAAATTCACCCACTTACAACCCTATTTTTTACACCCAAAATATTTTATTAAATATGAACTTTTTGACATGTCCTAAAATGTTTTTGAGGCTTGGATGATGTTTTGAACTCCTTGAATGTATCCAATAATTTTTGTTTTGTTGAAAAAGTCCTGTCCAAGCTCATTGAATAAATTGGTTTTTACAAATGTCCAAATTTCACCTTGTTTTTTAGACTCAAATTTTTTTTATAAATTAGTATTAGCTCATGGGCTTGTAATTATTTTTTATCATTTTTTTGTGTTTTAGGCTTCTCAAATAAGGTTTTGGGAATTTTTTTTTTAATCAAAAATAATTTTTGAAACTTGAGAATTAATTTCATATTTCCATATTGACTAAGTTGACTTAAATATGGAGTAATGAAATGTTCTTTGAAATCTAGGATGATTGGTATTTTTTTTAGCCTCATAAGTATCTTTTGTGTGATCTAGATACTTCAAATATGTTGTAAAATTTATTTATTTATTTTTTTAATTTTATCTTACCTCTAGGCTTGTTAACTAAATTTGTCTTTGCATGACTTGCTATTTTGCATTGTTTTTGAGTAATAAAATGTTTTGTTAAATATGAGATAATCGATGTCTGCTTAGGTATTTTTGGCTTTTGGGTTTTATTGTAGACAATTTGAATATGTTTTGTATTTTTTTTCTTGATTTTATTTCATCTCTAACTATTTTATTTTGATTTATTTTATAACACTCTATATTCTATCTAGTTTATGTATATCTTGTATAAACTTGTTGATTCGACTGTGTTTGAGTTGTTTTTATCTTCCTTTCACTCTTGATTTTTATTATATACATCTTGTCCATATTAAAAAAAAAAAAAGCATTTCTTTGTATAATATCTTCCTTTTGGCTATTTTATTTGGATTTATTTTGTGATTATATATTTGTTGTCCTAATTTGACCCCTATGCATACTTAGTGTATCTTAACTTACTTTACTTCTAGATTAGCCATCTTTACTTCTTGATTTGATTTGTATATGGCTTGTACATTTTAAGTCACTCATGTTTTGATATTGTATCTCTTATTTTCTTGTGAACTTTCTTTTCTTATGTTAACACTGCTCATTTTGAGCTTTATTGAGGTACGCTCTATTCCTTCTTTATTTTATTCCTTTGATATACAAACTATGCTATGCTCTATTTGTTATCACCATTACCTTGTTGTATGCATTTAATTTTGCTCTTGATATCCTTTGGTTTATTAGTCAATTACTTTAATTTCCTTCTACCTTTTGATATCTATTGGTCTATTAGTCAAATGCTTTAGTTCTCTTCTCTTATTTCTAAGAGGCCTCCTTAGGACTTAAAAATATGCTACTCCATGATATCTTCCTAATAAATAATCCCGAACTTAGCCTCAATTTTCACAAATATATTTTTTTGAGTCACTTTTAGGATTTTATTTCTTATTTTGTTTTGCTTTTTAAAATAAATAAAAATAAGTGATGACTTTAACTTTAAAAAAAATCAGTTTTTCACTAAAAAAAAGTTGTCTTCGAATGGAGACACAAAAAAAAATGCGAGTCAAAAATTATATAATTGATGTCACAAAAATTTTATTATGGTGATGTTTATATTTTAAAAAAATAATTTTGAAATTATATATATAGTGTAGTTGTTTAGTTATAAAATGGTAAGTAAAAAAAAATTGGCTATGAGATTTGGGTTACAGTTTATAACAAAGAACAACGAATAATATCATGGCTAAAATATTATGAAAAATTATGCCTTATTTTGGCAATAGAAACTTTATCCTTTAAATTTTATTTATTTATTTTCTTTATGAATATAAGTTTCATCACTTTTTTATCATAGCTACAAATATTATCCCTAAAGTACGTTTTGGATAAAAATTTGTGGGATTTATAGTTTTTACTATACAAAATTCATGTAAAATATTATAAAAATTATTTACCAAGAATATGTAATGTGATGAAATGTAGGTTTTTCTCTCTCTTTTTTTTTTTTTTTTGGGCATGAATACAAAATTGATCTCTAAAAGAACTCCTTAAAAGAAACTTTTTTACCATGGACTAGCCTAAGAGAAGAAATTGATGGAAAAAAAAGTCTATTCCTCTTCATATCATAAAATTATATTATGCAGAAAATTATGGTACAAGAAAAGTACAAAATTTGTTTTAGAACGATAATTTTACACTTTGGACTGGAATTAATTTATTTCGTTGAGTCAATTTGTAATACCCGGGTTTTTAAGGACACGTCAGATTCTAGGAGCATAAAGTCTTTCATAAAATTGTGGGTCAAATGGTCAAAAAGAGTAGTGAAGATCCACGTGTCAATATCTAATTGGGAGAGATTTTGGAAAAGTTGGTCAAAAGTCGATGTTTGAAAATTTTGCCACGTCAGATGTAAGGAGTGGGAATGTTAGAAATTAAATTTAAATTTGGAGAAAAATTTAGCCATCAAATAATTGAGATTAGGTTTTGAAAATTTGATTATTAAGTACGTTACGGGAATTAATTTAATTATTATCGGGTAATTATAAAAAAAATCGTAGTAAGAGAAACTTGGTAAGAATTTATATTATATCAAATTGTTATAATGGATAATTAAAAAGAAAGTGAATTTAATTTTATAACGGATCAAATTAGTTTTTATAATTGGAATTTAACTTTATAAAATTACAAAACATTAATCGGAGTTGAATTGAAATTAAATAAAGAGTAAATTATGATATGTGAATTTAGAAATATATATATATAAAAGAGGTAAATTAATTAAATGTGAATTTTATGAATTTAACTTTTGAAATTTTGATGCGATTGAATAATTTAAAAAATTAAGTAAATTAAATAAAAGTTATACCAAAATGGTTGAGAAATTGATTTTTATAAATTGAATGACTAATTAATTTATGGAAATAAGTTTTAGAATATTACTTAAATTTTGTTGGTAAATAAATATTGGTAAAATTAATGAATTAATGGTTATTACAAATTTCAATTTCTTGGTTGTCGAAAAAAAAATTATTTTATGTATTTAATATTTTTATGAAATTGAATTTTGTTAATAGTTAATTATATAACGTTTTAAGTGAATTTCAGAATAAAAATGTTTTAGATAATTGTAGTCAAATTATATTTTTTTGAAGAGCAGACTTGTAGCAAATTAAATTATGAATACGGTAGCATTTTTCGTGAGGTGGAAAATTATAATTTGGGTTTAATTCATAATTATAGAAAATAAATTAAGGAATAATGGTTTTAATTTATTAAGAGAAAAGGACGTGCGTGTCATTTTAGGATTTGTTTAATAATATTATATATACATAAGTGAAATGGGCGTGGAAGTTGAGAAGCAAAAAAGAAAGAAAAAAAAAAGAAATTGGAAATGGAAAATAACCAAATGAAACTAAATAAAAGAAAAAAAAAAAGATTTAATTAGAGCCTTTGGATTTGGGCCTGGGCTGTAGCTTAATTAAAAGGCTAAGATAGTGGGCTCTGGTTTGTTAAAACAAAGGGAATAAATGCGTTGGGCTTTTGGGCTTTTGGATATTGGGCTAGCTGATGGTTAAATGAATTAAAGAAAAAAAAAAAAAAAAGGAAAAAGGAAAACCAATTAAACAGTGGCAGAACGGGAGAGAAAAGCAGCGGCGGACTGTGGAGAATATCCCATCTCGCCGGAACTTTGATCGGCCGTTTGGACAGCCAAACGACCTCTGTTTCGGCTCAAATTTTGAGAAAGTGCTCTACTCGACGAGAGGAACAATCCTGCGGTGACCGATCGTGTTTTCAACGGTTGAATTCTTAGATCTGTGATACGAGAACCTAATCTTAAAATTTAAATTTAATGCGCTTTTCCTTTGAAAAAAATTACAAATCTTATTATTTTGAATTAAGTAGATAATATTGGTGTTGTATGAATTTTATTGGATGATTTGGAAAATTTTTTGGAATTTTTGTGATTCCGGAAAATTTTGGTTGATTGATAAATGACTGTTTTTGGGTTGTTAAAATCAGCGAAAGTGTTGAAAATTTTTGAAATGGTGATATAATTTATAATTTACTGATATGTGAATTTTCGAGAATTTGTGGGAATATTTTTGGTAATTTTATTGTGAAAAAATAATTATATTTGGATATTGGAAATTATAAGAATGGTTGAAAAATTGTGAAATTGTGGTACAATTTATAATTCACTGATATGTAAATTTTGAAAATTTTTTTGAGAATATTTTTGGTAATTTTATCGTAGAAAAATAATTATATTTGATTTTTTTAAAAATTGTTGGAATTGTGAAATTGTTAGAATTGTTGGAATTGTTGAAATTGTTGGAATTGTGAAATTGTTGGAAAATTTTGGAATTGTGGCATGATTGTAATTCCAATGATATTGATGATACTTGTGAACGACGGTATTAACCTCATGACATGCATTTGCATCATGATTGTGTGAAGAAATAATAAAAATTGTGAAAAGTGCATGAAATGGCAAAAGGAAGATAAAATTGAAATAGTGATGAAAAGTAAAAGCCTGTGTGAGGCGAATTAAAAAGAGAGAGAGATCCCTAGGGTGAAAAACCCAAAAATTTACCGCAGGAAGACTCCGAATGAGAAGTGTGTATGAGAAGTGTATTTGGGTGCGGACGCGTATCCTTCGGTGAAAGCCCGAGAACGATAGTGCATTATATGACTGTGTGTCACGTTTATATACATCTTATTTAATTATGGATTGTTATAAAATTGTATATAATTATAAAGATAAAAATTTGTGGTTTGATTAATACTGTTGAAATGTTTCTGTTGTTTTATTTGAAACTTAGTAATCCCTTCAACCTTTGGTTGTTAGGCACCCTACTGAGCAATGTGAAAATACTCAGCTCTTCATTTTAATATATTTTTAGATGCAAATATCACTCATGAGGATCCACAGACGGGGCAGCGTGTCATTTTTATTGTGTTGGGGCAGCGTTTCATTTTTATTGTGTTGTGGTTTTGGGATATTGTTAGTTGATGAGAACTATAGTGGGATGTGAAAAAAAATTTTCGGAGTGTTTTGGTTTACTGCAACCCTTAGGGTCAAAGGCCGAAATTTGGGTCACGATCGGTTCCGCATTTGAGGGATTCCCACATATATCGGGTGGATTATTACGATGGAATCAAAATCCCAAGTATGATGGAACAAAACCACATGTATCATGCATGAAAAATGGGCATCCACGCAACAATATTTGTTTATATTTTTCACATTCCATTTCTGCAACACCACATTTTCCATTTCATTAATCACCAAATACTCCGGAAACAATTTACACAACTCAACCATGTAGATTACTATTATTATTATTATTATTACTGCAAGCAGATCAAGAACAGCACACCTACACAGCTTTTGCGCCCACCATGCGCACGCCGATCATCAAATGGGAAAAGCGTTGGACACACACGGATACACCACAGCGGCAGGGTGAGCCATGATCCGGCGACCCTTCACGTGGCGAAAGCAGTACACCAGAGCCCCCACCGGCCACTCCACGATGGCGGCGACTGCGAAGGCCAAGAACCCAAGCGTCGGGCCCACCACCTTGCAGCGGCAGGGGTTGGCGGTGGTGCCGCACTGGACGCAAATGGGGATTCTAACTCCGGCGGTCATAGTCTAATTGGAGAAGCGAGGGATTGGTGGAGGAAGAGGATGAAGAGGACAGCTTGTGTAACGAACTGAAGGAAGCGAATCAAAGGTAGCATGGCTCTGGTGTGAGGATGCGGAGGCTTGTCTTTATAGGGAAAGATTGGAGGGTTGCTTTGCCTTGGGAGAGGTTTTAATTTTTATTGAAGGAGAAAGGTGCTACGTGTTGTTTCATGAGGGTGTTGAGTTGTATACGTGTTGGTTTTATATGAGGATGCTTGGGACACTTGTTTTCACTCAGCTCCTTTGCTGTTTTTTCCTTTTCCTTGCGTGAGGAGGCTCAGACCCCCAAAAGGTTGCCACCAGAAACTTCTTCAGTGGCAGCTTGCGCCTGAAATTCCCTACTTCCCTTAGTTGTATACGTGTTGGTTTTATATGAGGATGCTTGGGACACTTGTTTTCACTCAGTTCCTTTGCTGCTTTCCTTTTCCTTGCGTGGGGGGCTCAGACTCCCAAAAGGTCGCCACCAGAAACTTCTTCAGTGGCAGCTTGCGCCTGAAATTCCCTACTTCCCTTAAAAGCCCTTTTAGATTATCATTTATTAATATTAAATATATTTAATAAAATAATTTTAAAAAATAAATAGTCTTTTTTGAAAAAGTAATATCGTATTAGTAGGAGCTAAAAACTTCCCGTAACAATAGCAGTATAGTTATGACTTAGTTTAATCCTAGTAAAAGGGCAGTGAGTGCCCTATCCCATTACTTGATATATATAGAGACAAATTTGTCAGGCATTATCTTTTTCTAAGGAGATGCTTATGGCAACCACATCAAATTTAGAGCCACAAAATTTCAAATTTAATTAGTCAAATTTTCAAAATGAGAGTTTGAGAAATTAAATTTAAATCTAAGGGAAATTTGACTACTAACTTATTGGAGATTGGATTTTTGAGATTTGAATATTAAGTGTATTTTGAGAATTAGTTTAATAATTATTAGGTAATTGTAAGATAACCTCAGTTAGAAAAACTTAGTGAAAATGATATTGTATAAAATTGTTATAATGAATTTAAAAAATATGGATTTAATATTATAATAAATTAACTTTTGAAAGGTTGATTTAATTAAGGTATCATTGGTGAATGAAGTGGATTAAATTAATGTCATTTTAAAGGGTTGAAAATCTAATTATTTTAAGTTAAATGATTAAATAGTTAAATAGTTAGGCTATGTTTGGTTCGCAAAAAATGTCAGGGAAAAAAAAATGTTAAGAAAAATGATTTTCTTATGTTTTGTTTCATTATACAAAATATAAAAGAAAATAAAATATAATTAAAATTAATTTGAAATTTATATACTTTTAAATTATTTAATCTTGTTATAATAGAGATAAATAAATAAAATGAATTTGAAAAAATATATAAAAATAATTTATTAATTTAAATCTATTTTATTGTTTTTCTTCACTTTTTCTTTCATTTTATTTTTCACCATTTTCTAAGAACCAAATAGAGCCTTAATGATTTAGTTTAAGTTAAGACATTTGAAAAAATAGAGGCTAAAATTAGGGTATAAATTTATTTTTGTCTTCTATTTAATTACTACATAAAATGCATAATAAGATAAATAGAATTAAATTAATTATAATAATTTTATTTTAATTAATATATAGTATATAAAAAAAATAGATATGAAATATGAATACATGTGCTTTGTTATATGAAGTAAATATAACATAGCACATGTGGTTGGGTGGCAAAGGCAATGCTTTTTATTCACGAGGTCATAGGTTGATACTTAGTTTTGAGGGAAATGCAATATTTCGCATATAATGAAAATAAGGAGTAGTATTTGGGCAAGTGTGGAAAAAAAAAAAAAAAGGACAAAAAAAAAAAAAGTGGTCTTTGAAAATGTGAATCTCAATAATGGACTACACCTAGAAGAGGGGTGAAGAGGTATTGTAGAGCAATTTAAAAATTCTCCCAACAAAGATTACTTAACCTTAGACTTTCTCATTGTAAAAAAATTTCTCTTTTAACAACTTTTTAACAAAGCATAACATCCACAAGTAAGAATGTATACACCAACACTCTCCAAACAATTTATAAATGCAATACACATACAAATGCTTCAACAATCCTAAAAAATAAATCAAAAGAACAATTATCTCCTCAACTCATATCAATTTACTCCACGATATCATTAACCAAAATGAGCAAAAAAATCATTAAGGATATTTCATGGATCATCACACTTATATCACCTCGTATTTCTTCCATTCAACATATATGCCTAAGTAATTAGTGATATCAAAAACACAATAAATCAAAGTATAGAGTGAGAGAAAGAGACAATTAACACATGATTTTAATGTGGAAAACCTTCGAAGAGATCAAAAACCATGGGTCTACCACCAATTGAAAACTCCCCTATGAAGAATAAAAACTGAGTACAAGGTTTTACCTAACTCAAGCGAACCAATCCTTCCCGAACTACTTGACTAGTACCTTCACTTTCAGCTTCTCACCTTCATCTTCCGGAGCATACTTGGAGTCCGCACCAAGCTCAATCTCGATCTCTTCTTGAATCCACACAAGAAGAAAATGATTTTTACACAAACTCAAATAGAATGAGAGATTCAGATATGAACGAAGGAATGAATCAACCCATTTATTGTTCAAGAAAATCCATGAAAAACTAGTTTGGAAGACATTAAGAGAATTGGATTTTCTTTACAACCAAAAACCCCAAATTATGAAACGAGAGGAGAAAATGAAGAACACATGGAGTGATTGCAACTCTCTCCACGTTTTCTACAGTCTACCCAGAAAATGAGAGAAGATTGATTTTTAAAGTGTAAAAAGAAGCCCTTCATCTAATGGTTGAAATTTGATCTTAAAACAAGTTAGTTGGATCAATCTGCCCCTGCACCTGGATCGATCCAAAAACAGGGGAATAGAAGCCTTGCACCAAAAACCATTTCTCCTAGTTTTCTAACACATTTAAATATTAAAAATAGGGTTGATTCACATTCAATTGCCACATACTTGGCTACCTACCTCGACCTCTTAGTAAAGTCTTAGTCTTCAAAGTCAAGTAGTCCGAAAAGGGATTGGTAAACCGAGTTTGGGGACACTTAGAAATTTTGTCCGAAATTGCCAACCTAACTAAACACTCACAGTCTTGTATTAGGTGGTGAAAATCCACTTATGGTGAGATAGAGAGAAGGAAAACAAAAAATTAAATGAAAAGTGAGGAAAGGAAGATAGAAAAAAGAAAAAAGAAAAAAGAAAAAAGTTAGAGAGTGCCATGGGTCTTTTGGAGGCTAGTTTAATAGATCAAACATGGTCCATTTTGTGTGAAATTTTAAGAAAATATTCTATTTTATGTGGACAACATAGTTATATAGACTTTGTAGCTATGTTCTTCATATAACTAATAAATGAAGGGGCAATGGTTGTGACTACTTAACTAAGGAAAATGAAGGGGCAACGGTGGCCCAAGAGTGAAAAGAAAGAAGAAAGAAAAATTAAAAGAAAGTAAAGGAAGTGGTCTTGCATTAAGTGGTGAAGAAACCGATAAAACCACTTTCGGGATGTGTGTGAGAGAGAAGAAAACAAAAAGTTAATAGAGAGGTGAGGAATGGAAGGAAAAAAAAAATTAATTAGAAGATTTTATTTAATTAATTTCATGAAAGTCAATTATTTTAAGACTACGTTTGATTGAAGGAATAGGATAGTATAAGATTTGTATATCCTAGAATATCATATCCCATTGGATAAGATATGCGTATCTTATGATATGATTTTCAATGAAATATAATATCATTGGATATACATATTATATGGATATAATATTTTAAAATAACATATCCAATGACATATGTTGTATTATATTATATTTATATTTAGTTTGTGAAATGAATAAAAAATAATATGAAATATATACATTATTTTTCCACATTTAAAATAAAAATGATATCACATTTAAATATTTTTTATTTAAAAAAAATGAAATTTCATTTATGTTTAACAATATTTATCATTAAAATATTTGAACTTTACAATTTTTTTTATTTTATGCTATTTAATATATACAAATAATTTATATATTATATATTAATATTATTTTGTAAATATTTTTAAAATTTTCTTTTTTAATTGTAAATTTAATTTATAATATTTTTTTTTATAAAATGAATATATTAAAAATAAAAAATTGATTAAAAAAATAAAATAAAATTTTGGTGCATAGGATATGTATATCCCATATCTTACCATGAGATTAATATATTCCATATGAAAGGGATGAAAAATAGAGGGTGGATAATATCTCCCACCACTTATATATCCTATCTCATGTTTGGTTAAACATAGGATAGGATAAGTGATGAGATAACTTATTCTATCCCATCACTAATCAAACATGGGATATGATATACTATATCCTATCCCATGCTATATCCAACTAACCAAACATAGCCTAAGGGTTTTAGTTTCCCCACTAGTGCTATTAGTGATGTGTACTCCTATTTGATTAAGCATTGGAAGACTAGGGTGCATGATGAGGGTTAAGACTAAGACTAGGCTCATTAAGGATAAGACAATAAATTTATTGATTTATATGTAAATCATCATTTTCCAAGAGCTTAAAAAGAATATTTTGTGGAAAAAAAAAAAAACATGCAAATCATTCTACTTAAATTGATGTTCGTGCTAGTATCTTGTGCACAATTCTTTCTAGAAGAAAACTAGTAGCCAAATTGAAAATTTATTAACTTTAGGAATGAGATACAATCTCTAGTCAGTCCTTTGATTAATTCCAATGAGAGACATGACTTTGGTCCTGACTTAATTTAGACCTTGGTGGGTCTTAGTTTGGGCTTGGACGTTGGTGGGTCTTCAACTTGATTCTGGACCTTGAAGTGTCTTAGGCTTGAGCTTGGACCTTGGTGCTTCTTCATCTTAGGCTTGGACTTTGGCATGTCTTTAACTTGGGCTTGGACCTTAGTATGTCATGGATTGGACTTGGACTTTAACATGCCTTTAACTAGGGCTTAATTAGACCATGGTGTTTCTTCATCTTAGGCTTGGACTTTGGCATGTCTTTAACTTGGGCTTGGACTTTAGTATGTCATGGGTTGGACTTGGACTTTAACATGCCTTCAACTAGGGCTTAGACTTTGGTGTGCCTTTAACTTAGGCTTGGACCTTGGCATGTCTTGGGCCAAACTTGGACGTTGACATGTCTTCAACTTAGATTTGGACCTTGGTGTGTCTTGGGCCAGGCTTGGACTTTAGCATAGCTTACATTCACTAAGGGCACAAATGCTTGATCTCAAAATGAACTCGAATTTTATCTTCAAAGCTTTTATATGACTCCTTTGGTTTAAGAAATTGATTTTTTTATATTTAATTTAAGGAATTTGACTCCTCAAATTAGGAAATTTGCAATAATTTTTTTTTTTCTTTGACATTTTTTTTTCTGGCCTCTAAAGTTTAAACTCTTATAGGCTAAGAGCAATATGCAATTTAAGCTCATGTTGTTAGTATCAATAATTTTCAATTTTTAGTTGTATTAGATATTTAAACATATCCATAGAATTCACCTTCTCTGTTATTTGAACATTTGTAATAATGACTTGTATGAATAAATTTTAACTTTAACTTTAACTCGAGTAGTTTTTGTCTATTCTTGCTTATTTGAAAAAGAATTTTTTTTTCCATTTTTGGAGCATAATAAAGTGTAAGGGTTGAAAATAGTTAGTCAAATTTGATGTTGCACTCTCTTCATCCTCATTGGTGATACTTTTGCCCTCCCTAGTATCATCTTTAAGTTCTTCAATGGACATCCTTCTACTTGCATTTGTTTTTATACTATGCTTAATTTATATCATGTGCTCGTAGCTAATTTTGCAAAAGTTTTTGTCTTGATGTCTTGCAAGATGTATTGGAATTCTCAATGCATTCCTTGGGTACGAATTTTGATTGCGCAACTTTAAGATAATTTTTCTTTACAATCAAGACTTAAATTTCTCTACTCATTGATATAATCAATCATTGGTTCGCCTTTTTGTTGTCTATTATTTGTGAGTTCAATGGATATGTTTCTATTTGCATTTACTTTTATATTATGTTTTATATCATGTGCTTGAATAGCTAATTCTTCAAAAGTTTTTGTCTTGATATCTTGAAAGATGTATTGGAGTTCTCAATGCATTCCTTGGGTACAAATTTTGATAGCACAACTTTCAAATAATTTTTCTTTACAATCAAGACTTAAATTTCTCTACTTCTTGATGTAATCACTTATTGATTCAACTTTTTATTGTATAGTATTTGTGAGTTAAATATATTGACAATACGATGAGTACTATAAAAGTAATTAAAGAATTCTCTATCCATTTTCTTTCAACTATTTATAGATTTAGCTTCAATATTTATGTACTAATCAAATGCATACCCTTTTAATGAGAGAACAAGTTGCTTGACTATAATGTCTCTTTTTGTTCCATCATTGTGACATGTTTCCATAAAGTAAGCTATATGTTGTTTTGGGTTCCCCGTGTCATCGAAATATCGAAATTTGGTGATTTAAAGATGTTATAGTAAGTTGAGATGAGACATAAATTAAAATGAACTTACTGAAGTAGCCCATGGAACTTGAAGTTGAAAGATGTTACCTTACTGGATTAAGATGAGGTCTATAATTCATCTTTGTCAAGACTGATCATGATATACCCCACTATCACGAGAGCCTAAAGAAAGCTAGGTGTGAGACATTAGTTTGGTACTCAGAAATGTGAGCACTTAAGAACTCAGATAATAATTGCTAATATGAGATATTGAACTCCAATCCATATGATGACCTGTGATATTATACCCAGTATTATTTTTGTTCTAATATATACGGATATATATTGTAGATATTTGAGTCGCATATGGATACAAAGAAAGTGTATATTTATCAATCTGAAAAATTAAAAACCAAGTAGCTTAATAAATGTGGTTTTCCAATGTGTACACCTTGACACTGGCTCGATCGTTACATTACATATTCATGCTATTAATTTCATATCTTCGTAAAAGTAGAATTATTTTTCCTTCCAGAGAGAAAAAAGAGAGAAATGAAAGGGCTCTTAGGCATTACTCTCCTTCGCCAAAAAAACTGGTTTGTTGGAAGTGGGCCGCACACATTTACAGCATTCACACGCACTTTGCTTTCAACGCAGTCAAAACCATCCATGGAGGGTCATTACGCTACCCCTCATCACTCACCACCCATTAATGGAGGACTGAGAGAGACTTGTTATTTGAAGAAAAGCCAAAAAGCACACACCTAACCATTGATTGTCTCTTCCTCCCCCCCTGCCGATGCTCTCAAACGTAATCCTTAGGCCAACACGCTCATATAGACAACTACATATTCCCAGCCATCATCATTTTACATTTCACTCTCTCCTCTTTGTTCATTTCATCACCATTCCTAAACAAAAAAATATATACTGTTTCTGTCCTGAAATGAAGTGGTGGCCACATCAATGGCATCCTCAAATACTTCTTCAGATGGGGTTTTTAATGGTTATCTTAGTTTCAGCTCCATTAATCAAAGCAAGAAGTACTTTTCCTGAAAAGCTCGACCAAGTATTGGTTCCACAAGTACCAGATTCGGGCATAAAGTGCATGGACTGTCCTTGTGTGAATCCATGTCCATGTGTGAACCCATGTGCCCAGCACCCTCCTCCACCGCCACCTCCGCCCACTATTCCGTCAACTCAGTATTGCTGTCAGATGGCACCGCCACCGCCACCTAGCCTTACCTACACAATGAGTGATTTGGAGGATATGGGGGATTTGTATGATACTGATTCTTCCAATGTTGGACTTGATGTTGTAATTGTGATACTGGTTTTGGTTGGATTGGGAGTGTTACTTTGGAGGTGTGCTGGGCCTTGCAAACGCATAGTTGAGAAGATATGCTTTTAGTGCTAAAGAAGTTGATGGCTTTGGTGAAGAAAAAAGAACTATATTCCTTTCGATCAACTCCTTTTGCTAGGTATATGATTCCCATTTTGTGTTAAAGTACAAACATTTTTTTCCAGGATACATTTATTTATGTGAATCATTCCAGATCTGTACTCATATCTGTAGATCAATGACCCAACCCTATGTACCAAATTTTTTTCCGTCTGTAAAATGTTCACAACGTATTCTTGGCTTGATTGAAAGATGTATAAGATAGAAAATCAATGCAATTGATGGGAAAGAATTTTTCGTAGAAATATTTCGTTAAAAAAGATGAAATAATCTCCAAATTGTGAATTAAACTCTTCCCGTGTTTTTTTTTTTTTTAAAGTAATCAATTTTTGATACAAATGCCTTTTATCATTTCAAGTATTTATATATAGGTTTTTTTTAAAAAAAAGAGTTATTTTTCAAGAAAATAATTAAGGTATTTTTGTTTAAATGAGACCAAAAAAGGGTGGGATGTCATATTTAAAAAATTGGGTTTTCAAAAACCCTTTTAATCAAATAACCATTTTTCGTATTGATTAAGGGTACTTTTATTTGATTAATTAATTTAAAAGTGAATTCTAAATCATAAAAGGAGATATTCCCAAATTGCTCCAAACATAAGATCATCAAGCAAAAGAGAGAGAGAAAAAAAGGAGGAATGGGAAAGAACTAAAGTACTCAAATGGATATATTCAAAAAGCTCCATGTGTGGGAACTAAAAAAGAAATATTGAAATAATTCTAATGATTCAATAATATTATTACTTCAATTTAGGGTTCTTAATTAATAAAATCAAAAGCATATGCCTGCATGCAGCTAATCATATTTAAAATGCATTATGGCCTCAACCTTAAATGTCTTTGTACGTGATAAATAAGATACATCAAGGATAATGCCAATCTTTGCACTTTATGCGGTGCATAAGAGCTTCAAAAATTTTTCCTTGATGGTTCATATAGAGTGAAGAAAATAATACTTTATTTAAAAAGATTTGCAAACTGCCTCTTGCTGACACAATGACTTGTTGTAAGACATTTTACAGCTTGAGAAAATATTATTCTAAGTAATGAATTAATAATTAAACCTAGCTACCAAGTAGTTGGGTCAGCAACAGTAGGAGTGGAACTCCCATGAATTCATGCAATTAATGATGTCTAAGGCTGTTTAAGATCTCTTATCAGCTCATTCAATTCCTTTAATGAAGAAAATAAATTTCAAGTTTCTTGAAAGAAAGATATATGCACCACACATATTGCAGTTAGAAGGTACAATCTTCTAAGTAAGACCTTTATAATGCACCAACCATCTGTGTTTGTACCAGTAACACTTCCCAAGTCCCCACACTTGAAACTTAAAAATTCAAGCAAAATGAAGGTATATATCCATACACTACTACAAACTGCCATCATCTCTAACCCATTAGTTTTAGGAGTAGTGTTCTCAATTGTCGTCATGATGTGACTCAAGTGAATAAATGACCAGCAATCAACATAATGAGATGGACATCCTAGGCACATGGTAGCTAGATTTTAGCATATAGGAAAGAGTCCCATTAATTAAAGTCCATCAAATTTCATTTTATTTCAAAGACCATGATTCAATTATGAAAAACTTGTACGAAATCCTTATTGTTTCCTTGTTAAATTAACTTTTTCCCGTTTAATGGTGGAAGTGTTTGAATTAAAGTCATGCAAACACACACAGAAAAGTTTATGACTTCCAAACATAAAGATACAAAGCATAGATCTAATGCATTAATTCAAAATCTTTTGAGGATGATGGAGCTAGTTCATATTTTGAAATATATTCCAAGGTTAGTATCCTTTCATTTGAATGCTGAAAATTTAATATTTAAAGTGATGTCTCAATTCCAAATAAAGCAAAATTTGAATGACTTAATTAAGTGAACTCCTTTCAATTCATTTTTATCATCTGTCAAAAGTGTCTTAAGTCAGCAATTTTCTCCCTGTGACAAAAAGCATCAAGCCAACTCAAATGGAGCCTAAAGCAACTTTCCCACGCCAATATATATCTACTTGTATATATACATAATTGATTTGAATTGTATATTGAAAAAAAAAATGTAAAGAAAAGTATCAAAATGCTGAGATCAAAGGGGTGGGATTTGTGATAAGTTTCTGACAAAAATAAAAGATGAGAAACGTTTTCAAAACGGTGAAAAACAATAGATTTTAATGGAACAATTTTTGTATTATTAATGTTGATCATATATACATTGAAAGGATTTATTTGAGTACTGAGAGCTCATTTTTAACTTGGTGATACTTTGAAAAATGTTCTCCAACACCATTTAAGAATAGGGGAGGCCAGGGAGTCTTTGCCTTCAAGTGAGCGGGCCTCTTTTCAATGTATGAGGAAAGAGTACATGACAATCTACTCTTTTCTTTTCTAACCAAACAAAGAAGAATGTTCCATAGGAAAGAAAAGAAAGAAAAGAAGAGAGGAAAAGAAAAAGGGGCTCTTTGGTATTATCTCCAGCCAACAACTGGAACATATTCTTAGCATTAGTGCACTGCTAAAACGCTAGCTAGGTCTTAAAGGTGCACAGGCATTTACTCTCCCATGGATGAAAAAGAAGAACAAAAGGATGGTTGGAAGTGGGTCACGCACATTTAAAACGTCCACATGAACTTCTCTTTCAACACTAAAACAAACCATACATGGAGGCTCATTACACCATGTTCCTCTCTCCACTCCCCATTCATTAGGGTGTGAGAGAGACTTGTTATTCTCCAATAAAGCCAAAATATACCAAATGCAATGACTCCTTCCATTCTCCGGCACTGCCCATGCACTTAAAGGTAAGCCATAGGCAACTATGCTCCCACACCACCACCCTTCTGTCATATCACAACTCTACCTCTTTCCTCTTTGCCCATTTCATCTCCATACCAAACAAGACAACAATTTTATTTTCTCCAGCTCCAATCCGGAAATGGGGTTGTGGCCACGGACTCACCAATTCCTTCATCAACCACTTCTTCTCATGATGCTGATGCTTATCCTACTCTCAGCTCCATCAATCAATGCCACTAGCACTTCTTCAGAAAAGCACGACCAAATTTTGGTTCCACAAGTACCTGATTCGAGTATAAAGTGCATGACATGTCCTTGTGTGAACCCTTGTTCTGATCAGCACTCTCCTCCTCCTCCTCCACCACCACCGCCGCCGCCGCCGCCGCCGCCAAGTACGCAGGATTGTGAACAGCAGGTGCCACCACCCCCTAGGTTCATTTACATAACGGAACCACCACCACCGAGATTCACCTACATAAGCAGTGAATCAGGGAGTTTGTATGCCGATCCTTCTAATTTAGGGTTTTACTCGGCTTCTGGAAGGAATGTTGTTATTGGGTTTATGGTTTTGGTTGGATGTGGAATTTTAGAGGTACTGATCATGGAGTATTGGTGAGTATCATTTTGGGACTTCTCATATACAATGTGATCCAATGTCTAGTACCTTTTTATGTAGATTTTGTTAATGATTTCAGTCAATTATCTTAAGTTGAAGAACAAGCTTGTATTTTCAAGGTTAATAATCAATACTTCTGTTCACTATTCTCTCTTACACTCCATATTTCTATATGGTCAATCTGTTAACCTGAGGTCTATCTGTGTATTGTCTCTGTACCTGTGCATGGCAATTTTCTTCTTGATGTATACGACAGTCTGAAAGGAGAAAAAAATGACTGAATGTTAACAAGATGAATCTCATATATGCTTTATCCAAGCAAACATAATACTAGGAAAAATAACTTTTTGGAAATTACAAATAACTATTGTTTGTATTAATTTACACCGACAAATGGGTGATTGCTTGGATTACTTTTTCTTTTAAAAAAATGATATTAATATTAAGAAAATGTTGGTCATTCCACCCTTTCTATTACCTTAGTGACAGGTGATGATTAGATGTGGAATAAGTTTTGTTTTTCTTCCACTACTACTTACCACCTCCCCTATGTGAGTGGCAAAGGAGTTTTTTTTTAACCAAATTAAGTAGTACCCTCAAAAGAAATCAAAGTAAGAATCTCAAATTAATTGAAAGATAAATTAATTTGAAAAAGAAATGGAAGTTATCACTCAGGGGTGTGACCTAAACAAATGCAGCTCCATGCTTTTGTCAGAAGCAAAACGTGTTTGAAGGGATGCTTTCAATCCCATAATGTAGGACTGCCACAGTATTTGACACCGAGAGCTGTGAAAAGTAACTGAAAAGTTCTGTAAGGTGGGCTGGTTAAGGCATTAGGGGTCAAGCAATTTTTTGGACTAGGGACCATTTTCCTTAAATTTAGGCCTGACTATGACTAGCCCAATTAATGTTGTATAATTAATCATCTTTAGCTCTTATTAAATATTAACATTTGATGCACTTGGCATTACTTTTTCCCTATGCAAATCACCTTTATACCTAAAATGGGCACAACTATTTCGATCTCTTGGAGCAAGATGAAGACGAGAATAGAGGTTGGATCATGCTCACACATCAGTACTAAATTATTAATTTCAATGTTAGAACATAGTGTCCATGGAGCCTAACTATACAATGCTTAGCAGTGCCCTCCATGATATGTCTGTGATTGAAAATCAATAACTAGATTCAAATCCAAGTTTTTGAACTTAGTTTCAAGGGTGGTTATCATGACAGCTAAATAAACCTGTGATCCAAGATCATAGCAAGCACCCATTTGGTTTCAGCTTTTAACCCTTTCATGTAGGAGTATAGGACTGGGTCCACTACTGAGAAAGTGCAATGCTATATTTGTGGTAAATATTGAATGATGGGTGTTTTATTATTGTCCATTAATTTTTTGAATTTTATCTCTAAACGTCTCACCAGTTCACCACAATAAATGATGAATGTATGTGCATTGGTCTCATGGAGTTTTTCAGGTAGTACCAAAGTAGCTGTCCATTCATTACTTGTAATGAATTATTTGGTTTGATCACAATGGGCATTTATATCTTCAACGACAACACTCTTTGACTTATCACCTGTCAGTTATTCAATGAGAGAGACTTCTAATTAATGAAGCCCTATATCTATGTATAAACCTAACCCCTTCTGTAAAACCCAATGGAGACAACATCACTAATCTTTTACCAAAAGAACAACATTGAGGCACAATTAAAGAACAGATCAGGTACTCAGAGGTTCAGCAGACGAAAATCTTTCTAAAGAAAAAAGATAAATCATACCAAGTATGTAAAGGATTAAAAAATAATAATAATAAAGTGGAAAAGGATGGCTTGCCTAGACTTTGATTGGCTGGAAAGAAAATATTCTCACCCTTTCAGAGCTCAACATCCTAATGAATTCAATTTATTTTTAAACATATTAGTGTGGTATGAACTAAGAGCTTAGGTTATGAATCATTTTCATGGCATTAAAGAACCTTCCTGTGTTGGCTGCCCATTGAATTATTGAATTAAAGGGGCCATAGGGGTGGATTTTACATTTATCTCCCTCATGACTCGTTTCATACTACCGCAACCAAAAGAATTTAAAAAAAAAATGAAAATGAGGAGAAAATCTCCCTCATTCCCCATCTATTTAATTAATACTTGAGCTAGGCCTGTAATGGAAAGATCTAGGGTTGCAAATTTTACATATCTCATAAGAAAAGAAAGCGAGGACTAATTCAAATTTCAATGGCCTAAATTGATGAATAATTCAATGCAAATTGTGAGTTTTTCATCAGGCTATTTCAACTCTGTTTTCCTGAATAAATTTAATATTGAAAACATAGATGATACCATAAAAGGTTAGAAATTGAACAAGTGGACAAAACAATTCATCATGTATTTGGTTCATCAGTATTGCATGAACCAAATATACCCTCCCTAGTTCTTCAGACTGCCAACATTAGGTCCTTGATTTACCCTACTTGGTTTTTTATGGCAAATTCCTTAGAAAAGGCAAAAGAAGCTACATTTTTCTAACTGACAGAGGTTTGCTTTGAGTTATTCCCCCAAATCATATTGTGGGAAAGCACATTGAAGCTTGAAGTAGGTGAGATACAGCCACCCACCACCTGACCACCCCGTTTTATATTTGCTCACTCCTTCCTCTCTCATCCCATAAGCCTGCCTCACACCATGGCCAAAAGCTTCAGCCTGGTCATTGTAGCCATGGTGGTCCTGCATTTTCTGGACACATCGATGCCTCAAGCTACACATCCTACCGAAGTGATTTATACTCCGTCACTCCCACCTTGTGTACCTACCATTGCCTTCCACCGCCCATCGCCACCTCAAACTGTCCACCACCGCCACCACCCCCTCCATCCCAGGACTATTTGCCACCAGACGGGCATTTGGACTACCATGCACCTGTCCCCTCCAGACCCCATTTTACCTTATTTTCCTTGGTATTACAAGCACCCTCTTCTACCAGATGATTCATCGGCTACCACTGGAGTTGAGCCATGGACACTCCAGATTCCATGCATGATATTGTTACTGTTATTGCCTTTGTTTTGATAATCATGCATGCATCTAGGGTATCTAAGTTGAGAGATGGAATAGAGGGGAATGGTGATTGTTATTATTATTTTTCGTAGACAAAGTAGTTGCGAGTGGGGGGAGGGAAGGCTGGGATAAAAATGTGGCAGTAGCTCACTCTTGCTTGTTTGGTCAACTTCGATTTCCCTGATAACAGTAGAACGGGAAGCATCCATAGATGCATTGATTCAGTCATATGCTTCGGTGTAAGAAACAAAAGTTCTGCCAACATATTTTCTTTCATTATCCCGTAATTGAATAATGTCATTTTGTTGCTCACCAATGAGGAACCACAACGGCATATCAGAGTAGGGAAATACGACCAATGTTTAGCGCAAACAACACCCAATAGCGTGGCATGTGGAGAAGCAGCAATCAATTGAAGAACCACACCCCGGACCTGCCTTGCATCAACCTCAAATCATCCAAGATTCTCTCATTTTTCTGGTATAGAGAAAGAGCATTAGTGCTTGATAAAGCTACGTCAACTCCCATGAATGGGAAATAAACAGGGGATAATCTCATTGGACCATGCATAACCTGACTTCTGCAGAGTTGATAGAAAAACATATTTGGTTTAAATAGAGATAAATATAGGAGAAATTACGTCAAGGAGTTTCCTCACCCTAGGAACAACAATGAGTTAATTGTCTCGAGGTTGGCCCTAACTGTGGGGTTAGCCAGCACAGCAAGGATTAGAACATGGGGTTTGCCCTCACCATCACAAAATGATCTCAACCGCCATTACTTTAAGAAGAAAACTTATTGGAAAACCAATATGTATATATGAATGGAAATGGATAAAAAGAGGATAAGTGGCAACAAAGAACCTTTTATTTCTTTTTATCCAATCATTCACATGTAGTAACCCTTTAAACTCATCCATACTAATAAATGAAGATTCCTCTGTTGAGGATGATCCTCTAGTGTTTATCGTCAATTATCAATTATAAATTACATCATACGCACAATAACCTGCCTTAGAACTCTAGATAAATGCCTTGCCACTTCCTCCTAGCACTAGTACAATTAACTCCACCTCAAGTCTCAGAACAGCAGCATGAAAACCGCAAGTTAACATTGGTTCCATGACAAATGGGACCTAAAGCAATTTTGCTTCTACCAAGGAAAATATGACAGTTTGTACAGTGTTTTCATGCAGCACAACAATCTAATGCTTTGATGGTCCTGCGGCGCCAAGTTGCAGTTTCAGGATCAAATCTCAGCTCCCATGTAGGCCAGTAGTGCAAATCTTGCTTTAATGTTAGTACTCGAGGTTTCCCATTCAAGTGAACTGTTCTTACACGCACAAACTCCCCATGTTCTAATTCCTGTAAATTTATTTAGGCAATCATAGTAAATAATAATGCCCAAACAACAATGAAATAATTGCAGAATAACATTTGAAATAGTATGACTATCAATATAACATGCATAATATTTTAGCTAATCATTGTGTTGTTCTTGCAACTCAGCTAAAAATATTTTATGCTAAAATCTTGTGAGAGACAGTGCACAATTTACCAAGTACAAATGTTCTAGATGTATACACATCAGGGGCATAACTACTTATTTCCACATTCCTTGCTAAAAATCACATGCCTTGTATTGAGGGTACACCTCATGCGTCATCCAAGAAGAATTCTCGTCAAGAACTGAAATGTAAGAGGCATGTTCACATTTTGTTCCAGATAGATGACTCAAATCGCCTTTTGTATTAACATATTTGAGCCTTCACATGGGAGTTTGTGTATTCGGTGCATTATGATGAACTATAGGTAGATACTAATAGAGAATATTGCAATCCAACAAAAAAAACTGTTCAATTTCTAAGCATGTCATAAGAAAAAACAGAAAGTAGTTTAACCTTTGTAACTTCAACAAAAGCATCCAAATTAGGAGTCAGCTTTCCATTTACTTCAACAATCCATTGAAGAGCATATAGGCCATATCTGTGTACTGGGCTTCCATGACACCACCTGGTAAATTTGAGAGGTTTCACATTAATAGAATGAACTTCACAAAAAGAGAACTTCAAAAATGTAATTTTTGCAATAATTAATAGATGAGAAATTTATACTGTATACTGTGTGTTAATTTTTATCTCCAAAGGGATGCAATTGACTAGGATCATCCTAGGCTTGGAAGCCAACACAAGTTAATGGCAAAACAATGCCAGTCTTAGTCAATTAACTAGTATGGGGTGAAAACATATAAATCTGATCAAACTTAGAGGTCGTTCAATAAATCAACTTAATGACTTAATAACTTAATTTAAGTCATTAAACAAACTAAGCATGTTTAGTAAAATAACTTAATGTCCCAACTTAAAATAAAGAGTAACTTTAAGTATTAAATCAAAATTATTAACTTATTCTTAATTTCAAATATTTTTTACCCCATTTGCCCATATCTAGTAAGGGTCTCTTTCACATCCATGACTCCAAATCTACCACTCTATTGTTTATAGTAAATGTTTTGTAGTTATTTTATGCATTTATAATACTTTTAATTAGGATATCTAACTCACAAATTTATTACTTAAGATTAATGAAGGTAAATATTAATTAAAATTAACGAAAGTAAATATTAATTAAAATTACTGAAGGTAAATATTAGTAAAATAATGAGGGTAAATATGTCAATTTGTTAGTTTAGACAAAATTTTAAGTTGACTTTACCAAACGATCTTGATATTTTAAAGTAAAAATCACATAATAAATTTTATGTCAACAACTCAAGAATAATTTAACAAAGTCGACCTAAGTCATTAGGTAATAAGTATTAACTTTAGAGGGTGTTTTGTAAAACTAAATACTTATTACTTAATGGTTTAAGTTTTAACTTTAAGTTAAATTATTCTTGAGTTACTGATTCATTAAGTTTATTTACTAAAATAACTTATACCTTTAAGTTATAATATTAAGTTACTTTACCAGTCATATTGAATATGTTTAATAACTTAGATTAAGTCATTTAGTCGATTTACCAAACACCCTCTATTCTGCAATAAATTTTTGGATCTTCAATTTATCATTTTTCCCAATCTACATCACAATCAGTTTCTCTATGAAAAGCCCAGCTTGCGGTGAGTACCTCCTAAAAATTTTAGTTTAATTCACATTATAGAAATCTTATTGATGCTTTCAAATAAAGATCCCCCAACAATGCTGATAACATATTAATGCTTGTGTTGTGTTAAAATCACACCATTGTGGAGATTTTGCAATTAGATCAAAATTTCTGACCTTGCCACATAGACACCATGCCCTTCTTCTGGAAGAAATCCAAGAGCACGCACCGCCGGGTGGGGATCCTGTACAATACTACCACACCAATTTATCACCCGTGTTGTGCCATTGCCATCCCTAACATCTGTTCCCACAAGTAGTTCAATTTCACATCCCTGCCAGATGATGCAGATCATGTATGAAGAATAATTTATTTATATAATTTCTTATCATAGAGACAAGCAATTTCTAAACTAAATGTACTTTATAAAACCATATCACCTTTATAAAACAAAGTTATATATGACAAATTAATCTACTCACCTGACGAAAAATAGTCATGTTAAGCTTCCCATCATTGTCATCGCATATGTCTAATGCTTGGCAGGCATTTTCTATGTCACGGAAGCACGTGATTGGTTCTTTGTTGATGGCTAAAATCATATCACCTTGTTCTAATAGATTCTCAGCTTTTGATCCTGCTAGGCAACCCTTAACACGTAAAACTTGACGTCTAATTGGATCTTTCTTGACAAGAGCCTACAATAAACAATCACCAACACTTAATTACAACAATGCCAGCATTGGTTAATGTGCACATACACATTTTTTTCTTTTTGTCTGACAGGCATACAAGCACATAACCACATATGAGGAGCAATATTGCAAAAGCTTATATAGGGGTCATTCGGCCCCCCAAAAAACATGGAAGGAAAGTACACACAAAAAATCCTACTGAAGGATGCAACGTTATAAGTACATAATAGAAAAAGTTAAAGGTGGTGAGGAAAAGAAAATTACTGATCCCCACATTTCTTCTCTCCTAAATAAACCAAATGATGGAAACAAGGTGAATGTTAAAAATTGACCTTCTCTTTTCCCTTGTGAAACCAAGTTAAATAAACCCACTCCAATTCACTACTCAAGAGTGTCAACATGTCTGCATGTATGTTTGTCTGTTTGTGAATCATGATCACTGCCCATGCCTAATTCATAAAATCCCAAGGTTGAGCCATATCTATTCAGGTATCTGTGCCTCAAATCTTCTTTTTCAGTACATAAAAACATGCTCTTTTTAATTGCTCCATTGTCGGGTTAGAAACTTCTGGTCACAGAATTGAACCACAATTTCATTTTCATTGCTCCTGTCATCACTCTTCAGTTCTTTCCTTTTAATGACGTTTCTTGTTAAGGGCCCAACAAATAATAGAAAGCGAGGGTCTAAGAATAATGGATATGAATACATATTTTAACAGTAGAAGACCCTGAGGCAAAGTAGTAATAATAAAATGAAATCAAGTTGCTAGTTTCATTCACTTTCATGAGATTTGAATCCTCTCATGCCCATTTATTTATTTTTAATCAAATAAGACAATGTCTTATGCATCCATTTTTCATTGCTTGTTCATCAGAACTCAAAACACAAGGCCAGTAAAGACAACAGGCACACAAACATAAGCCAAGCCTTAAAGAAAACATGAATCTGAAAAGCAATAAAATGATTCAACAAACATATATTCTCTTGCAAAATATTAAAACCAATTCTAAAGACTAAAGCAAGCAAAATGAGACATTCATAGAGCGTGAGTAGAAAAAGAAAATATGAAATAAAGTTGTATCAGGAAGTATACTTGGACCCAATCGTTGCTCAATCCAAAACTCCGGGCTTTTGAAAGCAAAGTAGGATAAAGTTCAACCTCTAAAATCCTAACAAGTGGCATTGGTCTTTTGATGTCATTTATAAGAAGAGATGGTCCATTAGCACCAGATATGATTTTGTCAAGGACTTGGCTGATTGTATAAATTGGGATGCCTCTGACAAATTGATGATCTTCTGATGTACTGCAACCAAATTTCAGCTGCAATTATAAACATGAGCATCAGAACAGGTTAGCATAATGAGTTAGATCACAAGCAACAAATTAATATTTTGAACCTGAGTGGAGAAGCTTCCCCAGATGGCTTGAACTCTTCCATGCTCATCAGTTAGCACACCCGAAAATGTACTACCAAAATCTGGAAAATATTATAATAGATATATGCATATAAGACATCCAAAATGAATTAATCCACTTTGAGCAGCAGGAATTCCAGTTACCAGTATCAAGCTCAATGACTTCCATATTGGTTGCCCTGTATCGCGGACAATCAGCCGAGCCTATATTCAAAGCTGCACATGGATTGGTGACTATTGATTTCCTTGATGTTGCTTGTAGGCTTCTACTTAGCCCCACAAGATAGACTGAGTCCCCACGACGCAATGTTGGCTCTGTCTCAGACAGAATATATAAATATGTTCTTAAGAAGGAATAATTTGGACACTTAATTATAGGGTTTAAAATGACTGACTTTTCTCCAATGTAATTAAAATCAACATTCTAGCTCAGGGACGGTAGGTGTAAGGGATGGGAATAAATTTTGATATGTAACAAGATTGTATAACAATAATTTTTCTTCTCCAGACGCCAACTATGAATTTCTCAACCAATAATGCTTTCATATATTGCAGTTTCTAGCAAAATAGAGATGGTAAATAACACAATGCTGTTGAAATCTGATACTCATGATGTAATTGTTTTTTTTTTTGATAAATACTCATGATGTAATTGTTCAACAATAGAAATCAATAGAATTGGGGAAATAAATGGATTCAAATTTACCAGGAAGTAATTCAGCAGCCCGAACAACTGAAGAACCGATAGTCCCCAGAGCAGAAGGGTCATATGCAACAAGGGCATAATTGTGAACAGGATGAAGAAAAATAACCTGCAGACAGAAGTAGGCAACTTAATTAGAACTGTACATAATGGTCTCCAAGGTTGGTAAACATGTAAAATAAATAAACAAATAAAATGAAAAGTTACCTCTCCTGGAATTTCCATTGGAAAAGCAGCAAAGGAGAGCATCACGTCAGACACGGATATTGCAACTGTGTTCTTGTCAACTGCAACCAATCCCATAAATTGAGAATGATGTACAATAACACCGGTCCCAAAAAAATGTTGCGAGTGGACACCATCAAGCATACAAGATGGTGGTACATGAACCTGCAATATTAAACATCGACTTAAATAGTTGGATAACATTTACTCTGAGAAGATTATTCTGAGAATATCCCAATCAAAGATTGCAATAAGTTTGTTCATGCTAACCAATTTCAGAACAACACTATCAGTGCAATTTTGATCCATTATCATTGGTAAAATGATCACAGAAGACAGACTCATAAAACATAACTATACGAGACATCGATATCAAAAAGGAACATACTTAAGATGGAAATTAAAGAGACAACAAAACCTTATTGAAGAAGAATTGTCAGACCATGGCGAAAACATAAAACCATTGTACAACCATATAGAAGGTCAGGTTCCCATAATCATAACAATTAACCAAAGGGGACAAATAATAAAATAAGGCAAACCTGTAGTAGGGAAAAAAGGGTACTCCAAACATCTGTCTCTAATACCCACTCTTAAACTTGCATCAAGAATAATTACATACATGAGATATTTGAAATGCCAAAAGGAGGAAGTTGGAAATGTACTAGGGCCCACTCGATCTTAAGGCAAGTAAAATCATGATTTAAAGATCCATTACCTTTTTTGTATGGACCTTTTCTATATCATCATTTCAGAAAAAATGATGTGATGCAATTTAAAGCCTCAGTGCCCCTTGGGACAAAACTCCATTAGAGATTTGTTTTATTTTATTTTATTTTTTATGTTATTCTTTATTGCATTTATAGATTTTTTTTTTTTACTTTTTTATTTTATTTATTTATTTTTTTTAATGCATTATTAAACACCAAATAGATAATTTTGGTGATGAGGATTAAATTTTGTGATAAGGCATTTCTTCTTTGATCACCTTCTTTTGCTTCTTTTCCTATTTCATGCCCTTTTTTTCTCCCTTCTACTTCTCTTTTTCTTACCTTCTCTCACATATTCCTAACCTCAAAAGATCTTAGTAAAGCTTTTGCCTCAGACCTCAACTTGTGTCTAGCCACAGCCTCAAAATATATCTTGAAAAGAAAAAGATGAAAATAGATAGCAAATTCAAAATGCACCTTGGATTTGTAACCAAATTGAGACTAGAAATTTCAAAATTATCAAAAATTGCTTCCAACAAAAGAAGGCTGCAAATTTGCTCAGAAAGTCATCATTTCATCCTGTTAATAAACCCCAGTATTGAAATTGCCAAGCCAGCAGAGTCCTCCTTTTACATATCTAGAACCAAAAAAAGGAACATGAGCAAAATCCACTGAAATCTTTCTAGTCTAGTCTAGTTTTGAACTCATATATCCAGCGTATCTTTGTTCCTAATGAATTTAGAAAAAGGAGATTATGGAAATGAAGACTAAGATATTGACAGTTAGTAGACCAAGATAAATTTGCCAGGTTACCAAAATTAGTTCATTTGCAGAAAGAGTATGAAGCCCTTCTCTTTTAGGAATAAAAATTTCTACAACAAAAAGAAAGGAAAAGAAATAGAAAATTAAGAATTAAGGAGTAATGCAGAGCCTTGAGATATTACCTCAAACATCACAAGAGTGGGTTCTATCACACGTTCAGCAATTGAAGCATTGGCTGCCGCTGCTGCAGCACCTTGATAATCTCTTAGAACAGCATTTTGCATGGTTCTCATATTCTCCAACTTTTCTTCTGTGGGTTCATGTAATGAACAGTCTGCTATCACAATTCCATCGGCAGATGAATCCTCTTCAATTCGTCGCTTTTTTGTTCCAACATCAGGTTCATCACGAGCCTGTGTTTCCTCAGAAACATTTTCTTGACTAGTTTCCATACTGGTTAGTCCATCAGCTAACTCATGATTGTTATCTTGATGAAGATGTTCCATCATACTAGCCTCACAAGTATTTGATGCAACTGTTTGGTTTAGTAGGCCTTCCCCATGATGGTTGATACCAGCTGATAGAAGTACAGACTCAGGTGGCAAAGCTGGCTTTGCTGTCCACAAACCAGTACTGTCATCACGAGTATATATCTGAGGAGGGGCATACCATTCGTGGCGATCCACTGTGACCAGAACAGACTGCAGATGAAAAGTATCAACAAAATTCTTTGACTTAATTTAAATAGCAGGAGCAAGAGAAGCACATCCAACCACCTTCATAATCCAACACAACTTTCCCTTCTTCCTCCTCAAAACACATAAAGGTGTGTGCATATATAGACATCCAGACACAAACAAGAGTGAATATAAATGATCAAAGTACATAATCAACATCAGTATAATAATAGACAAAAATATGAAGCACAAAAAGTTTGACATAGAACCAATAACATATAGCATGAATATTCAGTAAATATCAAGGCTGGTGTTATTCTTGCAAACATTGTCAATATCAAGGCTTCTTTGGCTCCAATATTCAATAAGTAGTAATATATCTCTTCAGCTATTTACTAAGAAATAGGAAGATAAAAAAAATGCTACAAAGATTAATTAAGCCATCCAAGTAATGTCATCATCCTAACCACATTCTCAACCTAAATGTTAAATAATTAGCCCATTTTTGCAATCAAGCAAATATATTAAAAAAAATCAAACAGGGCATGAAGAACCATGAAAACAACCCTCAAAAAAAAAATATAAGCACAACTGCCCTTATCTATACAACAAAGCTATCAATATACAGTAAAACCTCTATAAAATAATAATCTTGGGACCAAGAGAAATTAATATCTTAACAAGGTAATTGATTTATTGATAAATGAATAATTTAATTTATCCATAACTAAATATTTATTAATTTATCCATAACTAAATATTTATTAATTTCGAGGGTGTTATGTTTCTATTGTACAGTAATTATACATGTATGGCCTATAAATAAAAAACAATGGATATGATCAAAAGTTAATACATAGAAGTCTAAGTGACTTTAAAAAGGAGAGATGATTATTAACACAGAAAATAGAAAGACTCCTCAAAGGAAGAGATGTAGTGTCAAAACTTAATGGCCTAAAAGATAAAGAGGTTTCAAGTATGTGATGATTTCAAGAAAGATTTGAATTGAGAAGTATGGAAGTTGTAAAAACTTACTCAATACAATATTATGAATTTTTGTTTGCTATTTTTTTATGTACTTCATTAATTATTAATTTATATTTCCATGGATCCTTAGGGATTTCTAAGGAAATTATTATTTTATACATTTAGTGAGGTCATTAATTTAGTACTGAGTTGGGACAAGAAGATTTTATTATTTGAGGTTATTAATTTATCAAACATTTATTTATTGAGGTTTTATTGTAGTCTAAAAGCTACCCCCAAAATAAAAATGGAAGCAAGAAAGTCATTTGTCTATCCTACAAAGTTATCAATAAAGTCTACAAAGTAGCCATGCCTATCAAAGGGCCATTCAACTAAACATACATACTATGAGTCAATAAATTCTTTCCACTTGAAACAAGGCACTTCCATGCTTCAAAAGATACTTACATTCAGGTTCTCTCTCTACACTTTCCCAAACAATGTAAAAATTTCCTCCATGCATGTCTCCTACTTTTCCTCATGGATTTTCCATGCCAACCTAAACACATCTCTTACAACAATCATGGGAAAAACTGACTACTAATGGAAGTACAAAAGTCATTAAGAATAGATCTTGAGCCACCGCATGATCAAATAAAATGATTAATCATCTATTATTTCTCTACTCCAAGGGCCTAATATATTCAATAAAGGGGGGGCAATCATATGAAGTGGACTGACCCAACAATAGTTTTAATGGTAGTGGAGTGGCCCATCTTTGTTTTCTTTTAATAATTACAAGTTCAAGGGCATGTCGAGAATCCTTTAGACGATGGAGGGCCTTCGGAGGGGGCAAGAGTTGGGGATGAAGACTAGCTCTTACATCAAATACTCTTGATGCATAGAGATGACTTGGTAAGTGAGGTGGTGCTTGCTCCAAGGGGTGCGACTTTGTCATTGTTTGCGGGCAAGTTTAGAGGTTCATAACCTTGTTAAGAGAGGAGAGGGTGGGGGGAATGAAGGCTCTCTCTTTCTCTCCTTCTCTAAATAGGAAATTGCTTGTGGGGGGTTTGGGAAATGGGGCCAAAATGGTAGAAGGGGTCATAGAAGGTAACCACTTCTTTGTTGGAGGGCTGTTGAAGATGCTTTTGTTAGATGGGAGTTTTGTGGAGTTTGTAGAGAACATTGCGAGTAGCTCAAGGGGATTGAAAGTGGTTACAAGAAGGGAGGAGAGAAGAACTTATCCTCCTCCCCAACCTTGCCTCCCATTTATTCTTTATCAGTGGCTCTGTTATTTGGATGTCAAGAAGAGGTGCAGTCAATGGCAAATCTATATGGCAGCAAGCTAGAAAATTTAGCAAGTTCTTAGTGATGCTTGTAGATGGCTTTAAAAATTAAATTATGCTTTTGCTGAAAAAGATGAAGGCTCCTAGATCCAAGGGAGGGGCTTGGTACCAGGAGTAAGAGGAAGTCTAGGCCGATGACAAAAAGAGATAGAGAGCTTAGGAAGCTAGTGTGTTCAGTCAATTACAAAGGGTCTTCAAGCAAGGACATGAGGCATGGAAAGACTACATGGGAGTTGGTTCTTATTAGTCAATGAAGTTGAAGGTTTTTTCTTGGAATGTTAAAGGGGTACATGATGGAGAGAAACAAAAAAATTATAAAATCACAAGCTATGTCTCAAAGGACCAATTTGGTGTGCTAACGAAGAAATTAAGGCACAACAGATGTCAATTCAATTGGTAAGGAGCCTAGGGGTGGGCAAATTCTTAGACTAGGACTGGTGGGAGCAAAGGGAACTATTGGGGTAGTTAGTCTTCTAGGATAATATGGTTGTTCTTGAGCTTATCGAGACAGAGGTGGTGCCTACTCCATCTCTTGCCATGTTAAGAGCTATGAGAATGGTTTCATATGGTTTTTTATTGGAGTGTATGGGTTTGTGCTTAGAGAGGAGAGAGAAGTTTTGGGTTGAACTAGCTGACATTAGAGGCCTCTAGAGTAAACCTTTGTATTAAGGGGGACTTCAATGTGATCAAATTTCCAAATGAAAAGAGAAATTGCTATAGGGGTTCTTCATCAATGAGGGGCTTCTTTGAGATAATTGAGGTGCTGAATTTACATGATTTGCCTTTAATTAGAGGGCCATATACATGGTGTGGTGGTTTGAACAATCAATATATATTGAGGTTGGATCAATGTCTTGTCTAAGAGGATTGCAAAAGTCATTTCAATGGCATCCTTAAGAATGCTCTACCTAGCCAATCTCTAGCCATGCCTTATTTTGCTAGATGGTAATGGGATGAGAAGGGCCAACCTCCTTTCAAATTTGAAAATATATGGCTCAAATCTTAAGGCTTCAAGGAGCTGATTAAAAAGTGATGGGCAAGCTATTATGTCAATGCATTGTCCAATTATGTGATGGCTTGAAAATTGAAAGCTTTGAAGAATGACTTAAAAGCTTGGAACAAAGGGGTATTTTTTTTTTTTTTTTGATAAGTAAATAATAATTTCATTAAAGAAGAGGCAAGAAGCCACAAAGCATACAGGAAGTATACAAGGCGGCCAAGACCTCAAAGAAACAAAAAAAGCGAAGAGGGACTCACCTCCCCTTAAGATGAAGCTAACCACTCCAAGAAGCCTATAAGGGAGGTCGAATCCTCACCTATATACAATCTAGCCCAGCTCCATATATTACATACAAAAAATTTCTTGAGTTTCTGTATATTCAACACACCCCCCTAAAGGCTAACCTATTTCTTTCCTTCCAAACCGTCCAAACAAAGGGGTATTTAGGAATGTCTTAGGAAAGAAGAGCCTCTAAAGTGGATTGTCTTATGGGATTTAAGGGAGAGAGAGGCCATTCTCAATGGAGAAGAGATTGAGGATAAAAGGAGAGTTGTGGAGGAGTTCAACAAATGGGTTATTTTGGAAGAGATCTCTTAAGAGGCAAAAATTGAGAGAGTTGTAGCTAGCAGAGGGAGATAGGAACACTAGTTATTTGTTTTTTTTTTTTTTTTTCCCCCAATAAAATTGCCAATGCATGTAGAAGAAGGAACTATATGGCTAGAGTTTGAGTGAACGGAGCATGGCTTATTGAGAATTCAAAAATAAAGGAGGGGCTTGCAAATGCATTTCATAGTCTTCTATCAAAGCCTAGGGACTATGAGACTTAGCTTCTTTAGGATGGATTTCGTGTATCTTAAGGGCATGGACTCAAGAGGCTTGGAGGTTCCTTTTTCAAATTGAACAGAGACAAAGCTTCTAGGCCACATGGTTTCACCATGAGCTTTTAACAACATTGTAAAGACTCAATTAGGAATGCACTAATGGGCTTTTTCATGGAACTTTTTGAGCAGGCCTTCCTTGTAAGAAGTTTAAATATTACATTTTTGGTATCGACTCCTAAGGGGGTGAAGAGGATTCCGAAAATTTTGGGCTTATCAGTTTCATGGGAGGATTTTACAAGACACTAGCGAAAGTTCTAGCTAAGAGATTGTAAGGAGTTGTAAGGTCATGTCTGAATTTCAACATGCATTTGTAGATGGAAGAAAGATTTTGGATGTGACTTTGATTTTTAATGAGGCCATAGATTCAAGGTAGAAGAGCAAAATTCCCAATGTCATTTGTAAGCTTGACATAGAGAAGGCTTGTGATCATGTTAACCAAGGCTTTTCACCATCAATCATGGAGAAAATGGGATTTAGGAAGAGGTGGATGAGATGGATTAAGTGGTGCACATCTTTAGCAAGTTTTTTATCTTAATCAAAGGGATCCCCATGGATTTCTTCCAAAGGCCTAAAGGATTAAGGCAAGGAGATTCGTTTTCCCCTTATTTATTTGTTTTGGCCATGGATGCATTTAGTCGGCTAATTATAAAGGCAAGGAAAGGGGGTTTTGTATCCGAGTTCAAGGTAGAGGGAAGAGGGAGAGAGGAAGCTGGCATGACCCATCTATTATACGCTGATGACACCATCATGTTTGGCAAGGCAAGCCAAGAGAAGTTGTTGCAACTTAATTGAACTCTAATGTGGTTTGAGGCAATTTAAGGGCTGAAAATCAATTTGGAAAACAGTGAGCTTATCCTGGTTGGGAGGGTAGATAATTTGGAAGCATTGGTGTCTAAGTTGGGTTGTTAGATGGAGAGGCTTCCTTCTACTTATTAAGGACTTCCTTTTGGGCTCTAGTTTTAAATCAAGAGCAATGTTGGATGTAGTCAAAGATGGATTTCAAAAAAGATTGACCACATGGAAGAGGCAATATCTATCTAAAGGAGGGAAACTTGCTCCAATTAAAAAAACTCTGTTTAGCTACTGGATCAATTGCATGTCTTTATTGGTGATTCTAAGAAAGGTAAGCATAAGACTAGAAAAAATTCAACAAGACTTCTTATAGAGGGGTGGAACTCTAGAGAAAAAGCCTTATTTGATCAAGTGGTCTAGTAGTATGCAATGCTAAGAAAGATAGGGGACCTAACATCGGGAATCTTTCTGTTCTGAACATCACTCTTTTAGGCAACTGGGGTTGAAGGTTTTCCTTAGAACAAAGAGTCCTTTTCAAAACGGGTTATTAATGAGATATTTGAGGAAGGAGAAGGAGGTTGGTGTTTCAGGATGACAAGGAAATACTTCAAAGTAAGCTTGTGGAAGGCCCTTAGGAGAAATTAGGAGGTTTTTAAAAGAATAATTCACTTTATTCTAGGGGATGGGAAGAGAGTAAGGTTTTGGTTGAATTGGTGGTGTGGCAAGTCATCACTACAAGAATCTTTTCCCCCTCTATTTGCCATAGCAAGCTCAAAAGATGTGTGGGTAGTAGACATGTGGGAGCAAGACTCATTAGAGCCCAAACTTTCTTAGACAATTTTGTGATTGGGAGTTAGAGAGGGTGGAGGCCTTTTTATAGAAACTTCAAATGCAAGCGGCAACTTGAGGCATTGACGATAGGGTGGTTTGGTCAAATTCGAAGATTGGGAAGCTCTCAATTGAAGTATTACACTCTTTTTTGGTGCTAGAAGGTTCAGAGCCTTTCCCAACCAAAGTTGTCTGGAATTGAGGAATACCAATGATTGTAAGAGTTTCTTGCGTGGCAAGCAACAAGGCAAAGCATATTGTTGTTGGACCAATTGAAGAGGAGATGAGTGTCTTTAGGGAACAAATGTTATATGTGTAAAAGGGAAGAAGAAACTAGTAATCACATTCTTTTACATTGCCCATCAATAGGAATCCTACAACAATTGCCTTTTTATTGGCTACTCTATTGGCTTCCTCTTTAGTTGATCTAGGCTACCACGAGTACTGGCATTTAATCCCATACAAGGTCTACAATCCTCCACCTTCAATGGTTATATCTCCAAACCTATGAGCCCATAGCCACCTAAGACAAAAATGTCATGGAATCCCCCTTCACTAGTAAATTGTTGATATCAAACTTTTGCAACTTTAAGACTCAGAAGTAAAGCAAATATTTCTACTTCAACTGGCTTAAACCTAGCTCTCTTCACAAACAACTCAAATTTTCCCATGCCTATGACTCTAATGAGTCCTACAATGGCTACATGACTTAGATTGCTCAAGGAACATCCATAGCAATTAACCCTTAGCCTACTATATAGTGGAGGAACCACTCAACCTATATCTAATCCACTCACCTAACTAGCATTCCTTTCAAGCCAAATAATACACAAGGTAGTTAGAATAGGAACTCATGTGGTGGAGAAAGCATTCAATCCATATGTACTCCATTCACCTAACAAGCATATCTTTCAAGCACACACAATATTGCTCCACTCTCTAGGTTCTACCAAAACAACCATCATACCAAAAATACTTCTAGGAGTTACCCCAAGTTTCTAAAATAGTCACTATCACAGCTCTAAAGGGATCTTACTCCATGAAAACAAAACACATTAATCCAATCTATTAGCATTCTAGTGTCACATTTATATTCACCACCGACCAGGCAAAGGTTGAATTCTCAAAGGAGTTTTTTGAGTTCCATGTAAGTTTGTCTTGGAAGAAGGAAGAACAATCAAATTTAGAAATAGCTTGAAAGAAAGATTTAGATGATAACTATTAAGGACCTTAGCCCAACAACTTACTTGGGGAAGGCAAGAGAGAGGATGACACTACACAAAGATGTCCAATGACTTAATATATTTCAATGCCTTACATTAAAAGCAGTTTTTGAGGAATTCAAGCCTCCAAAAGGGAGTCATGCACTAAAGAATACTTCCCAACAACAGGGAGACACCTCAAACTTGAAGGTAGCAAAGAAGGGAAAAGACATAAGGGTTGACTCCCCACCATAGTTCCTTCTGAAAAAGACTAGGGGATTTATCACCAATATTCATTCAATTTAAGACAAAATGAGAGATTGCATAATATTCATTCAATTTATGTAAAAAGGTACAAAATGTAAATGCAGATTGAAGTTTGGGCATGCAAAAGGATAAGATATGTCAAATCTGTTTTGTGACAAATATATAATAGGTAACATCTCATATACCTTCCTCCGATGACGGTCCATGTAGCTTATATATTCCAATGGTACTCGAGCACCCCTAGACAACTTAGATAGAACCGAGATTAATTCTTCAAGTCGTGATATCTCTTCACCAGCAAACTTCTTAATGATGGCATGGCGAGGAACTCCAGCTCTAAAGAGCATATACCTATAATTGGCAAATCAACAACTACCAATTATTTTTTTAATAAACTGAATCAAAGACAGTGACGAAATATACAAAAGGGAATATAGTCCTGAAGACACTCAATTCTTTTGCCTTTATTCCCCTGTGGATCACATAATTAATGTCCAAAAACAAAGTAAAGTAGAACTTCTTTAGAAGCCAAACTCCGCAAATCTATAATTCTGAATGATACTACTCAATCCTTCAGGCACTAAGGGAAACAAAATTTCACTAGAATTAATCAATCTTCAAAAATAACAATAAACTAAAAACAAGGTAAACAAAAAAAATTTGGGAAAAAATGAATCAAAATTACTTTTGTCTCTAGTTAACCATTGAATATAAGAATATCAAGAAGAAAAAGGCTACCACTACATGCCCCTCCATTTCAGACTTACAACTTGCCCTAACTACAGTTTCTAGTAAGTGCTTCTCTGACAGGGCTGATGAAGATTTTTGGGCAAGTTGTTGGGGCAACATGTCAAGGAGATGTGATGAGATTTCCTAGTGATTTGAATTTGCACAGATCATTTGAGCTGAAGCTTGAATGCTACTTCTATTGTTTTCGTGTCTAAAATGATAGGATTTAGGAGATTTAGGTCTTTAAGTTCTGTCAGTTATATGTATAAGCTGTTGGTGAAGAACCTTGCTAACAGACTAAAAAGGTGGTGTGTGATCAGCAAAAAGCTCGCATGGAAGGGCGGTAGATTCAGGATGAAATTCTTATCATTAATGAGGTCATTGACTAAGAATTAAGAGCTTAAGGGGTTGTGGTGATTTGTGGATTGGACATGGCCTATGACCCGGCAAACAGGGAGTTACTATTTTCAGTTGTAGGCAAAATGAGGTTAGGTTGAACTGAATTGGGTGGATAAAATTTTATATCTCCACAATGAGATTTCGAGTGTTGGTTGACAGAATGATGACTGGTTCCTTCCAAAGCTTCAGAAGCCCTAGGCAAAGGGACCCTCTTTCCCCTTATCCTCAAAGCTGTGGAGAAAGGCTTTACCAGTGAGTTTAAGGTGTGGGCAAGAGGGGATAGAGATCTCACACTTGCTTTTTACTGATGATACCATTCTGTCTGTAAGGCAGACTCTGATCAGCAATTATAATTGAAGTGGATTCTTCTATACCTTGAGGTGGTGTATGATCTAAAGTCAATCTGGGGGCTAGCACCATTTGGTCTCTGTTGAGGAGCATTTTAAAAGGAGACTTACCCTTTGACAAGACAATATGAATGTGTATGTGTGCAAGCAAAAGGCCAACACCATTTGGGACTTTATTCAAGAGTGTTTAAAAATGAGACTAGCCTTTTAGAAAGATAATACTTGTGTGTGTGTGTGTGTGTGTGTGTGTGTGTGTGTGTGTGTGTGTGTGCGTATTTGCTTTTTTTTTTATAGATAAACACAGATATATTAAAAGGGCCAAAAAGCCACAAAGTATACAGGGGGTATACACAGTAGCCTAAGACAAGAAAGGAAAATGAGCAACCTCACCAACCCTTAAGTGTTCGCAAGCCACTCCAAGAAGCCTAAGAGTGAAGAGGACTCCTCTCCAATGTACACCCTAGCCCAACTCCACAGATTACATACAAAATAATTTTTGAGTTTTTGAATAGCTAACGAACCCCCCCTAAAAGCTAATCTATTCTTTTCCTTCCATACCGTTCAAAAAATACACAATGGAATGGAATTCCAAATCTTTTTCCTTTTTTTGCCCACAAAAGGGCCCCTCTAGCTAAATAACACCTCTTTAACAGACTCTGGGAACACCCACTGAACCCCAAAAAGGGCGAGGACAATCTCCCAAAGAGCCCTTACCACTATACAATGTAGAAGAATGTGATTGGCATTCTCCTCTTCACAACCACACAAAAAACACCGGTTAGGGAGCTGCCACCCTCGTCTTTGAAGCCTATCCAACGTGAGGATCTCCCCCCATGTGGCTTCCCAAGCAAAAAAGGAAACTTTTGTTGGGACCCTATCCACCCAAATGCATCTATTCGGGAAGTTGCAGGCAGTGGGGCCAATCAACATATTATAAGCACCCTTAACTCCAAAAGTGCCATGACTCCCCCCTTTCCAGATCACTGAATCCTCCTCTGAAGAAGTCCTGAAATCCCTCAGCAGGTTGAGCATATCTTTAATCTGATGCAACTCCCAATCATTGAAATCTCTAGCAAATCTGAGATTCCAACCTCCTTGACCAAGGCTTGAGTCCCACACTTCATTGACCGTTACATTCCTGTGGACCACCAAGGTGAACAACTGGGGGAAAATTTGGGACAGCGCCGCATTACCACACCACTGATCAGTCCAAAACATTACTCTAGTCCCTTCCCCACCTTAAACTCTATGCTCTCCCAGCACCAATTAGCCTCCTTCATAATCTTCTTCCAAACCCCCACTCCAAAAGACCCGTGAGCTTCCTTAGTCCTCCACCCACAACCCTCTTAACCGTATTTCACCCCGATCACCCTCTTCCAAAGATTGTCCTTTTCAGAGGCAAATCTCCAGATCCATTTACTCAACAAGGCTTTGTTCAGCAAGTCAATCTTCCGAATACCTAGACCACCCTTCTCCTTTAGGCTGCACACCACCTCCCAGTTAATTAAGTGAGCTTTCCCCTCCAAGCTTCCCCCCCCCCCCCCCCCCCCAAAGGAAGTCTCTTTGTAATATTTCAAGCCTTTTTGCAACAGACTTAGGAATACGAACAAGGGACAGGAGGTAGATGGGTATGCTGGCCAGAGTGCTCTTGATGAGAGTAATTCTCCCACCCTTGGAGATATATTGTCTTTTCCAGTGGGCTAGTCTTCTCCTCATTCTCTCTTCCACCCCATCCCACTTAGAAATGGCTTTATGGTGGGCTCCAAGGGGCAACCCCGAGTAAACAGTGGGAAGGGCCCCCACTCTGCACCCAAGCTCAACCGCCATTTCCTCAATCTCATCCACTTCCCCAACAGGAATTAGAACGCTCTTAGCTAGATTGATTCTAAGACCAGAAGCCGCCTCAAACCACGCCAAAATCCAGCTTAGAGTGGTTAATTGCTCTTTTCTAACTTCACAAAAAATGAGTGTGTGCGTATTTGCTTTTGAAAAGATAATATTTGCGTGTGTGTGAGAGGGCAGGCATTTGGGACTCTGTTAAGGAGCATTTTAAAAGAAAACTTGCATTTGCAAAAGACAATCCTGTGTTTGTGTCTTGTGTGTATGTATGACCATTTCTAAGACGAGTACTTGTAGAAAAAAAATCCCAAATTTTCTACCCTCAAACAGTTTATCAGCAGTGTTATATATAAGTTTCCTGAAGTCAATTAGGCCAAAGGTCTTATTTAATTTCCATAAGCAAATTAGGGTGAAGGTACTTCCCTTGGGTTAGTCACCTTAGCAAGTTTTGAACTAGTTCAAATCCACATATAATTCAAGGCCCAACCCATTTACATATGTAACACCCACTGATTAAAACATAAGTGGAAAGAACCAAACAAAATAGAATAAAACTCTAACGGTTCGCAGCTACAGTATCATGAACAGTACTGCACTAATTATGTGAGCAGTAACTGATCACTGCATCACTGCATCATGAATAGTATCTACTACAGTAGTAGTTATTTAGAAAAATTTAATCATACTTTAATTAATGACTTACTATCTGTAATATGACTACTAGTTTAACTAGCCAAGTAGAATTCCTATTCATAATCATTCCAACATAATATCATCCTAATCGAACCCAGTTTCCCTTTCCTGTTGACATGCTCTGCTTCATTTCCCCACATGGGAGGAAACTCAATCACAAGGTCTCTAATAGTTGAAGCTACAGTATCATGAACAGTACTGTGCTAATTATGTGAACAGTAACTTACTACTGCATCTCTGCGACATGAATGGTATCTACTACAATAGTAATTATGTAGAAAAAATTAATCATACTTACTAATTAATGACTTACTATCCATAATATGACTATTAGTTTAAACTAGCCAAGTAGAATTCCTATTAATAATTATTCCAACATAATATCATCCTAAACGAACCCAGTTTCCCTTTCCTGTTGACCTGCTCTGCTTCATTTCCCCACACAGGAGGAAACTCAACCACAAGTGCTAAAACAATTTCACTTTTAAGATCCTGGTGATGCTATTAAATATTGGCACTCCTCAATTTTCGCACCAACGGCCCACTTACTAGAACTTCCTATGCAAATTACTGCTACTTCACTGCTAAGCCAACTGTTGCGCAATTTTCAAGACAACATGAATCAATTATGTAATTTTTTGTCTATATTCATTAACTCAAATATGGATAGTTTGCCCACCAGTAATTTTTAGGGGCTATTAACAAGATTGATTTTTGCCTATTAAAACTATCAAATCTGCAGTGTTTCAACTGTTGACCAACCACCACTGGTTCACACATTATCATTCCAAACTATGCAAAGGCTAATGGGGAGGGAGGGGAGAAAGATGAAATGCTTTTGAAAACATAAGGTTGCCTCTCCTGCTGCTGAATTTATTATAAATGGAACCACAGTCCAGTGGAGAGAAAAAACTTGTTTGCAGGTGTAGCTCCCATGAACCTGGGCTACCTTCTTTTGTCTTCCATCAATTGCTAGAGAAACTCCTTATGTCCAATCTCCCAATAAAAGCAGCCTATGCATTTTTATGGTTGCCAAAGCATTAACGGCTGCATTGAAACAATTCTAGTATAGCCTTTTCCTCCTTGAATTCACATCAAGCAGGTAGTAGTCCCTGAGTTAGTCAATGGAAGAGGCGGGAGAATGGTTTCAAGGTCATAGGAACAGAAGAAAATCAATGAAACTCCTACTTTTGATGACCAAGATTTGTCCTTGGTTCAGAAGCAAAAAGAGTTACCTCTCAATCATGGTTGAAAGTCACAATATAGGTCATTGACTAGGGAGGTCCCGAGGTACATTAGTCTCAATATCTTGAATCGAAATCAGGAGATATGCAAAACATGCTAATATAAAAAATTAAAAATCCTAAAAGAATTATTAAAATTATTAAAACACTTTAACATTGTTTATATAACCATAAGTGTGCACTTGGATTAGTCGTTAGTGATATTAACAATTGAAAACCCTATTGTATGATCACTTCATGCTAAATTTAATTAATTATAAATTTTTAAAAATCAATTATGACCTTTAATTTAATTTCGATATAAGTGATTAATAAGTTCTTAATATTTTCTTATGTTAAAATAAAAAAAAAATTAAATTCATATCACTTATATAATTATGTTATAAAATTTAAATTTGATAGAATTAACCAACCATTTTAAAGTAATTAAATCTTTAAAAAAATTAACTTTTTTTTCCCTATCAAATATACTCAAAATAAGCAACTTTTTTCTTTTTATCAAACTCATAACAAAAAAAATAAAATAAAATAAGAAACTTATTAATTTTATTTTTACTTGAATTCATATATTTAAAAATGAATATGTTGACATAATATCCATATCCATTTTTATACCTATATTAACATCTCATTTATGTCCATTTATTTCATATAAATCAAATATCCATTACCAATTCCATGATAACCCAAATAACCACTACCAATTACTCATTCCATAAATCCAAATTCCCATCACCTATTTCTTCCTTAAACCCAAATGCCCATTTCTTCCTTACCATTCTCTACATCTTCCCTTTCGCCCATTTCTACAACAATTTTCAATTCCAAAACCCCATATTGCATTCCCAAGTCAAAATTGTTTCCCTTTTTCCTTGGGCCCCAACCTCCTCTCCCATTCATGTCCACCCATGCCATTGAACCCACCCACCACCACCACCACACAACACCATCATGGTCCTTATGTACTCTTCAACTTCATTTTAACGATAGACCTCAATGATATCTAGCCTCTAGAGCATATTTTCACCAACAAACAACATCCCCTTCAAGTCCTCTTTGAGCCACCGCATGTATTGTCTGAGACCACCAATTCATCTGAGTCAACTGAGTCATTCTGCAGTTCAAGAAAATACTGAACTCGGGTAGGGGCAGATATGGCTCAGCCAAGTTGTAACAATTTCAGCCAAGACTTTGAACCTTGCTTTGATGGGACTTCAGCTCCAACGAAAATTCCTCATTCTTACCAGATAAGCTTTCCATATGACCCACAAAAATATTTGCAAGCTAAGTATTTACAACCTGAGGAGAGATTTGAAAGATCTAAAGATAACGCAAATCTTTGATGTGGGCCTAAGAATGCATGCGCTTTCCATCTTTTTCCACATTTTTTCACATGATTTGAAATCTTTCTTGCACAATTTTTTCTAGCAGAGCATCTTTAGAGGATGAAAATTCTACAAATTTTTCATCGAAGGAGCACATCACTAGATTGTTTTCATTCTCCATGTCACATGGACTTTATTGTGCTGTCAAAGAAATTTTATCAGATAAACAGTTAAACACTACCAACAATCACATATTTCATAAAAAGATCTTTTACTTTTGCAAGAATCATACCCTAAGAGAGCATATCTTAGGATATTTGGTTTCAACACACATTCATAATTTCTGCAAGTTGGGCACTTCAATTCAAATTACACTAAACAAAGTCAAGGGAAGTATTGGAGATAAGAGCAGGCTCATACTTGACCCTTTAGTTATCAGATCAATTCACAGTAGAATTAGCAACTGATGATTGTTAGTAAAAAGATTCACCAGCTTTTCTAAATCTCCTAGCCATAGTTGTTAACTCATAAAATATATCGCATATCATTTTTCTATTTCTTGGATTGTGTATCATATCGTAAGTTTCTTTATGTGGTGAAAAAAAATAAAAAATAAAAATGTATATGTATGTAAATCTATTGAAAGTATAAAGTATAGATTAATATATAACCATTTTTATTTTTATTTTTTGATCAGAAACAAACAAATGTATTAATAGAAAAACAAAAGAAGGATAAGAGGTCATCCTCATGAAAAACAAACCTGATTAAAAGTAACTAAGCAAACCTCTGCAAAACAAAGAAGGCTATACAAAAAGAATAAAAAAGTCTATACAGGTAACCCAACAGCAGCCCCTATAACTCAACCCTAACTTGTACAAATTGAGAGCGAGCTAAGTTGAATTACACTCAAAGGGTAGGGTTTACCCAACCCTAACGTGTACAAATCGAGAGCCAGCTAAGTTGATTTACACTTGAAGGGTAGGGTTTAAAAATGACTGTATAGTAAACCCAAAAAGAAAAAAAAAAAATGAAGTGAATCCCACAATGAATCTGACGTCCTCCAAGTGTTCTCGAAAATCCTAGCATTCCTCTCTTTCCACACAATCCAAAACAAAGAGAGACAAGCCATCCTCCAAAGAGTCCTTCCTCTTGTTGAATATAATGTATTTATAGTGTACAATCTTTCTTTCCTTTCTTAATATAGGTCACATATATGGTAGTTAGTTCAACCTCGCCTTGTATATATATTTCTCTATTGTAAGAAGTTAATCATATGAATGAGAATTAAGGTTTTCTCTCTCTCTCTTTCAACATGGTATCAGAGCCAAGGGAGAAAACTTTATTCTTTTTGGTTTACCCGTGTAATTAATTTCGAGAATCCGTCCAGTGACCGTGTTTCATTCCGATCACCTTTTCCATCTCCCAAAGCCTTCCAGTCAGCTATATCATGGTCAGAAAACCCTCATCACCGTCAAATTTTTCCGGCGATATTTCCCGGCGACTTTTCCAGTGACTTTTTTCCGGTGATATTTTCCGACACCGACCACATCATCCAGAGCGCAAAGAGGAGATCTGCAACTTTCCTCAAAGCAACGGAGCCAAAAACCGATCCACGTGCCTCCCACGCGCCGTTTTTCTCCGGTGGCCTGAATCCCACGTGCCGGTGCGTGGCCCACTTTCTGGTGCCAAGCTTCCACCAGCAGGCTCGTCCACTAGAGATCATTGCTATCAGTTACATGGATGGCCTCCTCGCACTGCCCACATTGCTCAGTCATCTGATCCTCAGCTATCTCGACCTAACTGCGTTGCGAGCTCCACATCTCAGAGTATCACCCTTACTGGTAATGATTATGATGCCTATCTCCGATATCAGGCAGCCACATCAACTTCTGTTACTTCTATTGCTCAGACAGGTAATGTCTCTGTCTGCTTTACTCAGTCTCCTTCTCTTGGCCCATGGATTCTAGATTCTGGAGCATCTGATCATATCTCTCGTAATAAACACCCTTTCTCCTCTATTACTACTACCTCTGCCTTACCTACTGTTACTTTAGCTAATGGTTCCCAAACTATGGCTAAAAGTATTGGTTTGGCTCATCCTCTCCCTTCCATACCTCTCCATTCTGTCCTTTATGCCCCTGAGTGTCCCTTTAATCTTATTTCCATCAGCACAATAACTCGCACTCTTAATTGTTCTATCACTTTTTCTGATAAATCTGTGATCTTGCAGGACCGGAGTATGGGGAAGACGATTGGCATAGGGCGTGAGTCTCAAGGCCTCTATCACCTCACATCACCTTCATCTCCTGCAGCTTGCATTTCCACCAATGCTCCTCTTCTCATTCACAGTCGTCTGGGTCATCCTAGTCTCTCCAAGTTCCAGAAGATCGTCCCTCATTTTTCCACTTTGTCGTCACTTGCGTGTGAGTCGTGTCAGTTTGGGAAACATACTCGTGTCTCGTTCCCAAAGCGTTTGAATAATCAGGCAAAGTCTCCTTTTGAACTTGTCCACACTGATGTTTGGGGTCCATGTCGGACTATGTCTACTTTAGGATTTCAGTATTTTGTCACTTTCATTGATGACTATTCAAGATGTACTTGGCTATTTTTAATGAAAAATCGAGCTGAGCTATTCTCTATTTTCCAGAAATTTTATGCTGAAATCCAAACAAAATTCAATGTTTCTATTCGAGTGTTACGCAATGACAATGCTCGGGAATATTTTTCTACACCCTTTACTTCTTTTATGTCCCAACATGGGATCCTCCATCAATCATCTTGTGCTCATACTCCTCAACAAAATGGGGTTGCTGAATGTAAAAATCGACATCTTGTTGAGACAACTCGTACCCTCCTTCTCCATAGTCATGTTCCTTTTCGTTTTTGAGGGGATGCTGTTCTTACAGCCTGTTACTTGATTAATCGTATGCCCTCATCAATATTACATGACCAAATCCCTCATTCCCTCCTTTTTCTTACCCAATCTCTTTATTTCCTTCCTCCTCGTGTCTTTGGCTATACTTGTTTTGTTCATACTCTCACACTTGGACAGGACAAGCTCTTTGCCAAGGCTACGAAATGCATCTTCTTGGGATACTCTCAACTTCATAAGGGCTATCGCTGTTATTCCCCTGACACTCATCGTTATTTTCTCTCCGCTGATGTCACCTTCTTTGAGGACTCTCCATTCTTCTCATCCTCTGAATCTATTCCCATTTCTGAAGTATTGCCACTTGCCTATATATCCCCACCTTCAGATGCGCTCTCTCGTCCTCTTCAGGTTTATCATCGTCGACATCGTGCTGTTGCTCCTCCTCTCTCTTCAGCTGAAGTTCCTGATGACTCACCTCCTGTGCCACCAATTTCTCCTACCCCGGCCCTGTCATCTACTGACCATTTGCCTATTGCTCTTCGGAAAGGTAATCGATCTACTCGTAATCCTTATCCTATTTATAATTTTTTGAGCTACCATCGATTATCTTCATCCTATTCTACCTTTGTCTCTACTTTATCCTCTAGTTCTCTTCCTAAGAGCACTAGTGAGGCACTTTCTCATCCTAGGTGGCGATAGGCAATGGTTGATGAAATGGCTACTCTGCACTCCAATGGCACATGGGATCTTGTTTCTTTACCTCCTGGTAAATCTACAGTTGGATGTTGTTGGGTCTACACTGTTAAAGTTGGTCCTGATGGTCAGGTTGATCACCTTAAGGCCCGCCTGGTTGCTAAAGGTTATACTCAGATTTATGGTTGTGACTATGGTGACACCTTCTCTCCTGTTGCCAAGATTGCTTCTGTTCGCTTATTTCTCTCCATGGCAGCTATGTGTCATTGGCCTCTTTATCAGTTGGATATTAAGAATGCTTTCCTTCATGGTGAACTTCTCGAGGAAGTGTATATGGAGCAACCACCTGGTTTTGTTGCTCAGGGGGAGTCTGGTTTAGTGTGCAAGTTACGCCGCTCTCTATATGGCTTGAAACAGTCTCCTCGGGCATGGTTTGGGCGTTTTAGTTCAGTTGTTCAAGAGTTTGGAATGCTTCGGAATGAAGCAGATCATTCAGTTTTCTATCATCATAACTCTTCGAGCCAGTGCATCTATTTGGTAATTTATATGGATGACATTGTCATTACAGGTAGTGATCAAGAGGGTATCCAAAGACTAAAGCAACACCTTTTCAACCACTTTCAAACTAAAGACTTGGGCAAACTCAAGTACTTTCTGGGACTTAAAATAGCTCAATCCAGTTCAGGTGTGGTTATGTCACAAAGGAAGTATGCCTTAGACATCTTGGAAGAAACAGGTATGTTAGAATGTAAACCTGTTGACACTCCTATCGATCCAAATGTCAAACTTGTACCAGGATAGGGGTAGCCTCTAAGAGATCTTGGGAGATATCGACGACTTGTAGGCAAACTGAACTACCTCACCATCACTCGACCAGACATCTCTTTTCCTATGAGTGTGGTTAGTCAATTTCTACAATCACCATGTGACAACCATTGGAATGCTGTGATCGCATTCTTCGATATATTAAAGGAACACTAGGTCAAGGTATGTTTTATGAAGACAAGGGTCATACCCAAATTGTTGGTTACACAGATGCAGACTGGGCTGGTTCACCCTCAGATAGGCGTTCCACCTCAGGGTATTGTGTTTTTATTGAAGGTAGTTTAATATCCTGGAAGAGTAAGAAACAAGATATAGTGGCCAGATCAAGCGCCAAAGCTGAGTATCGAGCTATGACTTTGGCAACAATGAACTCATATGGTTGAGGCAACTCCTTCAGGAATTGAGATTTGGAAAAGATAAACAAATAAAGCTAGTCTGTGACAATCAGGTCGCATTACATATTGCATCAAATCCAGTCTTTCATGAAAGGACCAAGCATATTGAAGTTGACTGTCACTTCATTAGAGAGAAGATCGCATCAGGGTGTATTGCTACAAGTTTTGTTAATTCAAATGATCAACTAGCAGACATTTTCACTAAATCTCTCAGAGGTCCTAGGATTAAATACATTTGTAATAAGCTTGGTGCATATGACATATATGCTCTAGCTTGAGGGGGAGTGTTGAATATAATGTATTTATAGTGTACAATCTTTCTTTCCTTTCTTAATATAGGTCACATATATGGTAATTAGTTCAACCTAGCCTTGTATATATATTTCTCTATTGTAAGAAGTTAATCATATGAATGAGAATTAAGGTTTTCTCTCTCTCTCTTTCAACACCTCTAAATGAATTCCCAAAACACTTAAAGGAAATTACCACCATATCACAAATAGTGCCTGGCGAAATCCACTCCATCCTAACCTGTGAAAAAATCCTTTGCCACAATCCCAAAGCAATCGGACAATGCAAGAAAAGATGATCAATTGTATCACTACAATTCCTACATAGGATGCACCAATCAGGACTAAAGGCTTTGAAAGGTCTTCTCAATTGTAGCAAATCATTAGTATTTACCTACTTAAGTATCACCAACCATGCAAAGACCTTGACCTTAGATGAAACTTTTGAATTCCACATAAAATTAGCTAGGTAGAAGGGGACCAAATAGGGAGAACAAGATAAGATTGAAAAAAACAACTTAACTGAGAAAACTCTTGATAAGGACGATACCCAAGATCTCGTATCTAAAATAAAAGGAGACAGATGGAAATTGGACAGTAAGGACATTAATCTTTCAAGATCCTCAATCTTTATATCTGTTAGATTACAACAAAAGGTAAGATCCCAAGACAACAAAGTGTTATCACCAAGGATAGCTGAAATAAGACAATTTTTAGTAGTGGTGACTCTGAAAAGACTTGGAAATTGTACACACAAAGGTTGATCCCCCCACCACAAAGCTTCCCAAAAACGGATTCTGGACCCATCACCTGCCACAAAATGAGTGTGTGTAGAGAAAACTTGAAGCAATTGTGCAATGGTCTTCCAAGGGCAACGATGTGACCACCTAACTCTATTGTTGATATCCCATCCTTTAGGATGTGTCCCATAGATACTCAAGATGATCTTATACCAAAGGGTAGCACTTTCCTTACGGTACCTCCAAAGCCACTTCCCTAATAAAACTTAATTCCTCAGAGAAATTTTCCCCAACCTTAAACCACCAACTTCCTTTGGCTTACAGACTAAGTCTCAACTCACTAGATGATCCTTTTTACCTTCCCCACAACCTGACCAAAGAAAATCTCTTTAAAGTTTCTCAACCCTCTAAGCTATAGAAACCAAGATCTTGAAAAGAGAAAGAAAGTAACTCGGGATATGCGAGAAAGAAGATTGAATGAGGGTGATTCTACCACCAAATGATAAAAATGTTTTTTTCCACCCATCCAACCTCCTAGAGACTCTATCTATCACAAGGTCCCAAAAGGAACTAAATTTTGGATTTCCCCCTAAAGGGAGACCCAAATACGATGAAGGTCACTCAGAAATTGCGCAATCAAGCAAAGAAGTCAGCTTGGTTGTTTGGTCAAGGGTACCATTGATTCCAGATAGAGTGCTCTTATTTAGGCTCATCCTTAGCCTAGACAAACGCCCAAAAACTAACAAAATTAGTTTCAGCGAGAGCAACTCTTCCAAGGAAGCTCTAGAAAAGAAAACGGTGTCATCCGCTAATTGTAAATGCGGCACCCTGGTCCTATTTCTACCCACCCTGAAACCCTCAATAAGACCTCTCTCCTTCGCTCTCACAACCAACCTGCTTAAAACATCAACCACAATGGTGAAGAGAAAAGGAGAAAGGGGATCTCCTTCTCTTAGACCTCTGAAAGCCTTAACCCACCCCTTAGCATTACCATTCACTAAGATTGCAAAAGTTGTCGAAGATAAACAACCCCTCATCCAAGACCTCCATCTTAAACTAAACCCTTTTCTTTCAAGTATGTGGTCCAAAAATTCCCAATCAGCATGATCATACGCCTTGTTGAAATCAATTTTGAAAACTACCCCTTCCTCTCTAGATCTCCTCTTCTCATCTACCACCTCATTAGCAATAAAAAGGGCATCCAAAATCTGTCTCCCCTCAAAAAAAGCACCTAGAGTCACATAGATGGTTTCTTGGAGAACTTTACGCAAACGCTCTGAAAGAACCTTGACTATGATTTTGCACAAACTGGTAACCAAACTGATGGGTCTATAATCCGAGATCCTACTTGTTTGACTCTTTTTTGGCACTAGAGCAATAAAGGTAGCATTTGTGCTTTGATTATTTATCCCATTATTGTGAAACTCCAAGAACACTCTCAATAACTCATCCTTAACCGTCTCCCAACAATCTTGATAAAATCCAATTGTGAAACCATCTGAACTAGGGGCCTTTTCCTTATTTAAAAGTATCACAGCATTGAGAATCTCTTCCTCTGAAAAAGGGCAATCTAGCCACTCAACACTCTCTACAGACATAGGAGATCAATCCTTCCAATCTCCAAGACCCACATGAAGGTTTGGAAAATAACTTCCCAAAATGACACTTAATCTCCTTTGAAATGCTTTCAATTTTATCTAAGATTACCCCATCTTCTAAAATCAAAGATTTAAAGAAACTCCTATTCCTCCTGCCCTTAGCCACCCTATGAAAAAATTTAGTATTACAATCCCCTTCTTTTATCCATTTGATTCTTGTCTTTTGCCTCTAGACACCTCGTCCTTTAGCAACACCTCTTCGAAATCCCCTTTTCTTAAAGACCTCCTAGCTGCCAATTCAGGAGAAAAAATCCCTTCTTGTTCCTTCTCATCCAGTTCCACTAAGTTTAGAAGAATATTTTTCCATTTTTCTTTTAAATTTCCAAAAGACACCTGATTCCACTCTTTTAATTTTAACTCGACAAACTAATGTTTTTTCATGAATTTGTGACATTCCCACCCTTCAAACCAACACTCTAAATTCTTCTTGAACTCTGAATGACTTAGTCACATGTTTTCAAATCTAAAATGTGTCAACCCCCATTTAAATCCATTGGTAACTAGCACAATTGGACAATGATCCAAAGTCAATTTGGGGAGTGCTTCTTGGACAAAATGAGGGAATCCAAACTCCTAACCAATAGAAAAAAGGAATCTATCCAATCTTTTGCAAACGGGGTTTTCTTGAAAATTGAACCAAGCGAAGAAGGCATTCCTCAAAGGTGAATCAATCAACTCACAATCCCTTACAAAGTCATCAAAATCCCTCATGCTTAGGGTTACCATAGACCCTCCTAGATTTTCAGAAGATCTTCTAATAACATTGAAGTCCCCACCAACACACCATTTCAAGAAAGTTTAACCTGAAAGATCTTGAAACTCCATCCAAAAATCCTTTCTAAACTATGACGAGTTGGGACCACAAACCGAAGATAACCAAAAATACCCATCATCCTCTAACTCCAACTTTACTGTTATCGAGAAGGATACTAAAACGACCTTTGTACACTTAAACCTCGAAGCATCCCAAAGAATTGCCACTCCTCCCGACGCCCCACTAGCTGGAAGGATTGCCCACTCTTTGTTTCTGACCCTCCAAACGCTGCCTACAAACCTCCTATCACAAGACTCTCTATTAGTTTCCTATAATAGAATAATATCTGGGTTTCTGCAACAAAGATCCTTTTCTTTCTAGATCCAAGACCTCTAGTATTCCAACATGATTTTCATAACAACAGAAAAACCCAGAAACCACCCAAAAGACCACCGGGCCTAATAACGTCTAAGGACAGAGGAAGAAAATCTTTTCTTCCTTCTAGAGTAAACCTTTACCATAGAGCAACAATTGTTTTTGGCTAACTAACCTCCATTCTCATTGTATTTCACAATCTTGACACTCATTGAACCCAACATCGACTTAATGGAAGCCAATTTTTATCACAGCTTCCTTAGTGTTTTCCCTCGAGATCTCCAGCACCTTGAAAGTGTTGCAGTATCCCTTCCCCCTAATGCCATCGAAATGGGCCAACTTATCAAAGACGGGGGTATAAGGCCCAAGATATGTACCGTGAAATGGGCTACCTCCAATGCAAGCCTTGCCTTCACAAAGCCTAGCCTCAAATGACTTAACCAGAAGGGTTTTGGGAAGACTTGGGTCTTCCTCCTCAAATGGGCCTAGATCACCTACTGCATGGGCCACCTCTTTTGAGAAATGAACCCAGTTTGCAATCCCATTAAAATTTGAAATGGAGACTTGAGATGGTGGCTTATAGTTGTTTCCCTCACTTGTCCTAGCCTTGCCATGTGTCCTCCAAGACTGCAATGGATATTGCCACACGCCACCTCCCGTCGAATCTAACTCACTTCGACAATGAGTCAACACAGGCTTAACATGTTCATCGTCTCCTTCCCCTCCAACAACTGAAACTACAACAATGAAAACCTAGGCACCATCAATCACCTCCAACAACGTTGGCAACACCACATTAAGGTTCATTTCTACCTTCACTCTAGCCTTTGTTAAATCTACTAGCCTCAAAGTATACCAATCCACTTTTGTGACCTTCCCCTAACTCTTCAAAATGAACCGTAACTGGGTTTCATTCCACAAATGGAATGGGAGACCCTGCAATTCTAACCACCCCCTTCTGAAATTTCCAAGAACCATAGTGTTTTCTCTCGGCTACCATTTCCATAAGCTCTAAACCAAACCTCTCCACCCAAACACTCTTCTTCTCACCTGAAGCCACTCTGCTCTTTCTACTGAATCCACAAAAAAAGATACCTTTGGAGGTCGTAAAAGGTGATATGGAGATCACTCCCTTCACCCCCAGCAACCTTGCAAGAGCCTTACCTACAACACCCCAGTCTTCAATTGCTTCTCGGCCTTCACAAATCACAGCCCTAGCCCACTTCCTGACTAGAGAGAGAGCCCCTCTCCTTGGACCACCCTCATCAACAACTCTAGCATAAGAACGATCCCTTGACCTCCCACACAAACTCGCCTTATTAACTGCCTTCACTTTCACTACTCCAAAAACAACAAAACCATGTCGCTCCACCACAAATGAGATTGACTTCATAAGGGCTTCCAAACCTCTACCTTTGAAACCTTCAAGAACAATAAAAAAGGTAGCTTTTCTACCTGTGACAAATTCCAAAATTCTAATGAATCTTCCTCCGCTACTAAAACAAATTTCCATCAGATGAGTCCTCAATCTGCCCCTAAACTTCTGTATGAAACCCAAATTTGCCTTCAACTCCACAGCTTTCTTCAACAGTTCCAAAATCCATACTACTTCCTCCTCTTCAAAAACCATCGAGAATGCACGTCTTGGAGTTCTCTCCAAAATTGAAATCCAAGGACCCCCCCAAACACCTTCAAACATAACCTCAAAGAACTTCTTCTCCACTTCACAGCACTCCATTTCTCTAACTCACCTAATACTTCTTGTGTTCCGGTAAACGATGTTATCTTAAAGGAGTTTTTTGTTACAATTTGGAATTCATCTCTAGTTGAAGTTAGATCAGTTTAGCAAAAAAGTATAGTTGAATGAGAGAAAGAAAAGAGTGCCTTATATATAACCATTTTTAAGGAAGACATTAGGATCAAAAGAGTTAAATTATACTATATTATATGAAAACATTAAATGTTAAAGTTTTGACAAGTTCAAATTAACAAAATCAAACTTTAATATATAGATTTATCAGATAATCCATAATAATAAACTCTTCAAATTTTAGCTATGATTTTTAGTTCCAAATTCTAGCTAGGCATATGCACTTATTGTGTTTTTAATTGATATACGTATGTATGTGTGTATATATATATATATATATATAGATTTTGTTATGTGTCATCTTCAAAGTTTCAGCTTTTCAAGTTTGTCATCATTCTTTTTCCACCAAAAAAGAAATAAAAAGAACTAATATATTCAGTAAAAAATTTTATTCACTAATCACCATTATTTTCATTGTCAACATTCAAATCATTCAAATGAAAATTCTCTTAACATTCATTGCAAAAATAAACTTACTTAACTTCTAATATAACATTTTACAACAAGAATATAGCTTGTCATGTAAGATTATTTTACCTATTTCTCCTTTTTATGATCAATTTTTAATCTTTAAGTATATTTTAAAGAATCAATATAATAAATTTTTTTGTTAAAAAAAAAAACTATAGAAAATAAATAAAGATGTATGTATCGTTGTATCGTAATATCATGTATCATATATGTATCATAGTATACACTATAAAATAAGATAAGGATTGCAATACATATTCATTTCCATAAGAATGCATCATATCGTTGTATCCTATCGTGTATCATAAGTTTTTAACAACTATGCTCCTAGGTATGCATCCACATTTATCTTATGTCATGAGTTGGTAACTCCTTCAAAGTTATGTCACCCATGTTAATAATAAGTAATCAAGTCTAGAAAGGTATGTAGTCCATTTTGCTTTGTGTCTATCAAGAGCATTGGCCATACTGGTTAAACAACATCATAGTTTGGTGCTCTTCTCTTACTATCTACTTTCCCACATAGGTCAAATCATACAGTTTAACCAAAGTCTCACTTATTGCATCATATATATGGTTTGTAATAAACAGAGACAATGCAATCCAAAGTAATTAATATACGTAGCAGATGGTACACTACAAGAGACTAACTAATGTGAAATCCAATGGTATAAATATTCATGACTGGAACAGAATAAACATACCCTGGTTCTGTAACATATACAAGACCACAATTGAAACGGAAATTCCTAGCCTGTGTATTGAACAACAATAAAATAAGTCATGATGTTCATGAAAACGAGAAAGAAGGGGTACTTAAAACAGAATTAATACCAAGTACTATATAATTAAATAAAATTAAGTTCAGGAATATTTTTTTTAATATTAAATTGTATGAAGAATGAGTCCCCATGATATCCTTAGTGATAATGAATAGAGACTAATGCAAAATTAAAAGCCTCATAGTGTGAAAAAAATGCAAAAGAAATCCCTCAAGCCAAAAAGATATAAAGGGAATGAGAGAGAAGGAAATTTGGTGATAAATATGATATTTAAGAGGTGGAAAAAAATCAAAAAGGGAATGAAAGATAAGCAAAAAGATCCGCATACACAAAAATCCATATATGCATGCTTGAGAAAAGCTAAGATAGCAATGCAAGAGGAAAAAATCAATGCTACTATGATCTATTTTGTAAATTAGTGGCTTTATTTTGTACAAAGCTAGAGAGAGATTAGAACACAACACTCAATCAAAACAAATACATGTCTAGCACATGCCCTAGAAACCCCTAGACAAAGGATACCAAGTGATCCTTTGTTGGAGAAAAAAAGTTGGGGACAAGAATGTGCCACTAAAAGCTACCGCAAAAGGCACATAAAAAATCTATAGATTCACATATACATTTTTTTTTTCTTTTTAGATAGGTAAATAAGAATTGTATTAAAAGAAAGAAAGTATACAAACTGTATACAAAGAAAACAAAAGACAAAAAAGGCGCAAAGACACAAAAACCCACTATCGAGAGCCTGCCCAATCCACAAAGGCTAACGACGATAAAGAATCACCCTCAATATATAGTCTAACCCAATCCCAAAATAGATACAAGAAAGAATTTTTAATTGTTCGATCCGTGCTTTCAAAGTTGTCAAAAGCACTCCTATTCCTCTCTCGCCATAAAGCCCAAAACAGACACAATGGAGCAGCCTTCCAAGCCTTCTTCCTCTTTTTACCAACAAAGGACTTGTGTCAGTTCAGAAGAACCTCTCTAACTGAACAGTTCAACACCCACAAATACCAAAGAGTGCAAAGATCAACTACCACAACAAATGAGCTTCCAAACAATGAATGAGTATATGGTCACTCATTAGGAAATCTTTCTAACATGCATAAGGATCCTATTTCTGAGGTGCTCTCTTTGTGAGGAAATCTTTAATCTATTTATTTATTTGCCTATCAATAAATTGTTAGAACTGTGAAGTCAAAATCTTTTGCATTACAATCATACACAAATCTTCTCCTTTACCGAAGGAGGAAACACCTAAGAAACACCAAAAAGGGAGAACAAAAGTGGTCACAAAAACCTCACCTTGCCACAATGCAGCATAATGTGGTCAATTAACTCTTGAATAGGACAAAGAAACATCAATCAGACAACATCCAACTCTCCTTTGAAGATGATATCCTAGGCTCCAAAACAAAGTAAAGAGACTTAACGAACAAAGTTCCACTTTTGTCTCCAAACAAATCACCTTATCCTCTCCTTCCCCATTCACCACCTGAGCTTGCAACCTCGAAAAGAAACATTCCAAAATCTCAATCTGCCAACCATTTAGACACCTAGAGTACTTAGAAGTTAAGCACCCCTTTCACTGGATTGGATCCACAAATCTACCACCCATGCCTCTTTTGAACTAGCTATGGAAAATAAGGAAAGAAAAGAAACACTCAAAGGCTCGACCCCACACCATATACCCTTCTAAAACTCTACCCTCCTCTCATTGTCCACAAAGAAGAAGAAGAAGAATCATTGGTATTAACCTTTTTGTTGCCTGCTGGCCACACAACAACCTTGACTTTAGATGGGGTTTTAGATTGTCATATGAGTTTCATTGAAGAGAAGAGACATGGCTTGCTAATTGGAGAGAACTGAAAGGAAAGATCTTGTAGAGAATATTCTCGATGAAGATAAAGACCAAGCTCTTGTATCAACAACAGACGGTGTGAAGTGCATGATAGAGGATATGAGTCTCTCCAAGTTCTATGTTTTCTATATGCCTTTTTTTGTTATACGTCATTTGTGTTGTTTGTGTTGCTTGTTTAATTTATTCTATATTTTTTCATTCCTACGATTTGTAATTTTCATTTAATTGTTCCACATCACACCCTTGTGCCTAGCACCATCCCATGGCATAGCCTTATGGCCAAAAGTCTCATGTGGATAAAAGACATGCAATCTTAATCTATGAATTTAGCAAGGAATTTCTAAATTCTCTACCCTTTTTTGAAAGCCACCTTCCTTCTCTTGATTTGTATTTCCCTTAAAATAGTTGGCAATCCCATTTAACAAAAGAGGGATAGAAAATGGTTAGGAGGCATGCATAGAAAGAGAGCAAGAGAAAGAGAGAGCGGCAAAGGAAGGAGCAAGAGAGAGGAGGATGAGTGAGGGAAAGAGAAGCATGAGAAGCAATGGGTAACAAAAATTCTAGACAAGGAAGTCTACCTTTTTTTCTCTTTTGATAAGTAAATAAAGAGAGTATTATATAAAAAGATAGTCAAAACAAGTGCATCAAAATACGTAGGATGTATACAATGGCCAGCAAAAGGCACAAGCAAAAAGAAAAAGGGACAATAAAAAAATAAATAATATATAAATAAATAAAAACTACTCCCTCCCTCCTTCAATGAGAACCCAACCAATCAACAAAGTCAATAAAGGACATTGGGCATTCATTTATATATAACTTTGTCCAAGACAACAAATGATAGAGAAAAATGTTTTTCAGTTTTCGGTCAAAAAGCTCCTCCATTTTCAAATGATCTTCTATTCTTTTCCTTCCAAATTATCCAAAAAAATGCACAAAGGAGTTACTCTTGCACTTTTTTTGTTTCTTCCCAACAAAGAAGTTATGTCATACTAAGAAGGCTCTCTAACTGAGGAAGATAACACCCAAGACACTCCAAAAAAAGAAAACAATGGCAGCTACAAAACCCTCATCTTAGCTTAATGTAGAAGGATGTGGTCAATCGATTCCTCCTAGATATGAAGAGGAAGCATTTTTTAGCCATTGTAGATCCAAGGTCAAAAATTTTCCTAAGTTGCTTCCCAAGCAAAGAAACTCCTTATACAGAACCAAGGAACTCTAAACAATGCCCACTAAGAAAGGCATTGATCTCCCAAACTCTAGAACAAAGTAAAGGAATTTGAAAAAAAAAAAAATATGTTGTTTGTCTCCAACCAAATCACCTTATCTTCTCCTTCTCAATTCATCGCCTTTCCTTAGAGCCTTGAAAAGAATTGGTCCACAATCATGATCTCTCAATTGTTTAGATGCCTAGAGAAGCAAGGATTCCAAACCCCTCCTTCATTGGATGCAACTAAGGCAAATAAAGAGAGGAAAGATACACATTAACAGTCATCTCCACACCACTTACCTTCCAAAACTTTACCTCCTCCCATTGCCCACAAAAAAAGAGACTCTACTATTAACAATCTCTCAATCCTTCCCAATAGCTATCCATAATCCAACCCGGTACCTGTCCCTCACTTGTCGGGAATGTCACCCCCTTCATCTTCCTTGCATTTCCCACTTATGTTTAGCTTCTAGAAAGCCTCTCTTTCCAATGCAAAACGTGAGCTTGACTTGCAAAGAAGGGCTTTGTTAAGCAAAGAAGGGCACCTAACTGCCAAGCCCCCCCTTCCTCTTATCTGAACAAACAATAGCCCACTTTATTAAATGTGGTTTCTCCATAGAGCATTGCCACCTCAAGGGAAATCCCTTTGAACCTACTTCAACCTCAATTTAACTTTCCTTAGCATCCAAAACAAAGATATGAAATAAATAAGCAAACTAGATATTTACAAAACCTCTCTTCCACCCCATCCTAAGCCGTCATTGATTTATAAGGGCACCCAATGGAAGACCCAAATAAGTGGATGGAAGATCTCCCACCTTACAACTTAACTCAGAAGCCAAATCTTCCATGTACTCCACTTTCTCGACTAGAATCAACTTCTTGTTGACTAGGTTTATTTTCAGGCCTAAAATGGCTCAAGCCACATAAGGAACCAACTTAAATAGGTCATTTGAACCTAAGAACCCATAGAAAACTAAAGTATCATCCACAAACAACAAATGGGAAACCTCCATTCGCTCTCCTTACTTGAACCTCAACAAATCTACAAAGTCTATCATGGATGCAATAGTCCTTTATGCACACTCTAACGTAATCCTAAAAAATGAGCAAAAAATAAGATTTGATTGTTTGGTCCAACTATTTGATATCATTAAATAACCTCTAATTTCTTTCTATCCATAATATTCAGACAAGTACAAGGAAGCGACCCTCCAAACCTTTTTTTGCTTCTTCCTCACGAATGAGCCATGCCAACACAGAAGGTTTCCTCTAATTGTAGAGTGCATCACCTAAACCACTCCAAATAGAGAGTATAGCAATTGCCACAACATTGTTGCTTTGGTACAATGAAGAAGCAAGTGATCATCCGATTCATTATCACCTTTGCACATGTAGCATCTATTCAGCAATTTCATCCTCTCCTATTGAGTTGACCTAGTGTCAAATTTCTTCCACATGTCACTTCCCAAGCAAAGAAGACTATCTTTGATGGAACCAAAGGATTCCACACTATGACTACAAGGAGCACTCTCTACCTTGCCTTGCTAAGGAATCATATAGGGATCTAATAGAGAACTTGTCACACTTAGTTTCCTTTAAACTCAATTTATCCTCATCATCTCTTCTAATCAAGAAAGAGCGCAATTTCCTTAAAAAGATTTTCACTTCCTCAAGCTCTCAATCATTGAACTATCTTTAGAAGTGAAGACTTCATCTACCTCCTCCCCAACCTACTCCCATGTCTTTACCACCCAATCATCTTTAGTGGTTGCCCCAAAGAATTACACCAAATAGGACTCTTCCAAAGACAAATCATCGCACCATCTATCTTTCCAAAAATTTTACCCTTCAATCATTCCCAACTTTGAAATGAGGCCTGCTTTTTATAACCTCCCACTCATTTATGATTGTCCTCCACACTTCCACCCTATAGCCATCTTGCACACCCCATGAACATCATCCCCCTTCCTCTTCTCCAAACTTCTAAACTATCACATGTTTTCACAAGGATTCTCTATATTGCAAATCTCTAACTCTAGTTGCTAAGCGAAGCCTCTTTTAAAGTGGAAAGATTACAAATACCAAGGCCCTCGTCCTTTTTTTCCAAACAAGCAATGAACCAATTAACCAAGAGAGGTCTTTTCTCTAAGGTCTCACCACCCCATAAGAAATCTCTCTAGATCTACTCAAGCCTTGAACTTGCCTGTCATGGAATAAGGGAAAAAGACATGAAATAGATTAGAAGACTAGATAACGTGCTTTTGATCAAAGTAAGTCTCCCTCCTTTAAAAGATATTACTTCTTCCACATAGCCAATCTTCTACAAAATCTCTCTTCCACACCATCCACCATCCCACACATTCAAAGATTAATGAGGAGCTCCCAATAGGAGGCCTAAGTAGGCAGTGGGCAACTTCCTCACCTTGTAACCCAACACAAAAGGTAATCCCTCCACATTATCTACTCCCTCTATAGGAATAAGCTCACTTTCTCCATATTAATTTTTAATCCAAAGATCACATCAAGCCACATGAATGCCCAACTTAAATATTCTAATTGCTCTCGATTGTTGTCAAAGAGAAATAGGGTATCCTCAACAAACAAAAGATAGGACACTTTCGTCCCCTTCTCTCCCGAAATAAAAGCCCTCTTCCTCTTCTCTTCTCAAGATTCGACTAACAGCCTCTATTTCAAAAATTAATAAATAAGGGGATAAGGGATCACCCTACCTCAAGCCCAAACTCTAAAAGAAGCCAGATGGAGTTCTATTAACTAGTATAGAGAAATTAGTCTAGATATGCACCATTTTATCCAATTGATGCACATTTGACTAAACCCTATTTCGGCTAGTAGTCTAACAAAACATAGACTAAGGCTATAATATAAGACATAGTAACCTAAGAAAATATGACACTAAATAGAACACAAGGCTGGTTCATGTAGCTGACTCTAAATAGTTTATGTAAAGCTTTATTGTCAATTTATTAAAGAGCATCCATATGAAAAGCACGCAATATGCAATATTGAGTATATCTACCAAATTGTTGCCTAAATTCCTAATTGATTTGTAACCAACCAGAAATGCCATCCAATCATACCCAATCAATGCTCCTTGTACGAAAATTATCTCTGAACAAATTCAATTAAAATGTTGTGATGTGAAATATAAAGAAAGCAACAAAATACAACTAACCTGCTGATAAGAAAGAGGGTGTATTACTGCACCACTAACTTCCAAAAAATAATCAGGAGTTATTGAGTGCAAATCCTGAACCTGAAGCCACATTTAAGTAGGATATTAACATTACTATTCCAGAGAAAATAGTGAAGTAAACAACAGATCCTTGATAAATAGGCAAATGTTCACATCTAGGATGGATGCCAGGACCAAATGGATAGCATTGAAGGAGTTTTAAGATGTTAAAATGCTGATCATCAATATATGTCTTATAAAGGAAAAATTATTTGAGTCCATCAGCAACGTTAGTAACATAAAAAAGAAATGGGATTTGATAGAAGTGTTCATCATTAAAAACATCCAAAGCAAGCCTAAAATGCTTATTTTGTTAAGTAATAGAATGTATAGATACAGAAATAAAGCAATACACCAAAGTACATAGGATGTATACAACGGGCGCCAAACAACAATGCCAAAAGAGAGAGTTAATCAATAAAATTTATAGATATAGAAAGAAAGCAATACACCAAAGTACACAAAACATGTACAATGGATACCAAACAGCAATCCAAAACAGATTTCTCTCTCTCTCTCTCTCTCTCTCTCTTAATACAATCGCAACCAACCTACAAAATCATTTTATACAACCTAACTCATACTAAAAGGCTACCTATGAATGACTTTCACCTTTTAAACAAACAACTCATCGTAATCTAATGCACTTCAATTTCTTTCCTTCCAAATCATCTAAAAAATGCATAAAGGAGTCGCTCTCCATAACTTCTTCTATTTCCTTTCCACAAAGGAACCATGTCAACTTAAAAAAGTCTCTTAGACTATGGAAGAGAACACCCAAACTACGCTAAAGAAGGAGAATAACAGTTGCCATATAACTCTTGATTTGGCACAGTGAAGAAGAATGTGATCAATTGATTCCTTTTCATCTTTATAGAGAAAACATTTATTTGCCAATGGTCACCCTCTCCTCTAAAGTTGATCTAAAATCAACACTTTTCTCCAACTGTTATATTTCCTCTCTTCTTCCTCCCAAAACAAAAGACACAAATTTCCTTTTTCCTCCCGACCACAAAGCTTTGCACCATTCAGAAGTAACAAGCAGCTTAACTCTCCAAATCTCCAATTGAAAATTCAAAGGAGATAACTATATTTGTTCTACATTTCATGAATCATTATTCCATTAAAAGAAAAATAGGTAAACAAACTAAGCACCTAGGCACCTTAAAGTTTGAAATAATTGATTAAAAAAGAACAGGGCTAAACCTTTTTCAAGATAATCATGCACATTTTTCAGAACCAAGAAAGTGGAGAGCCCATATACATGTGAATTATACAAAAGCTACAAAAGGGAGAGGTTACCTCTCAACATAGGAAATCCACAGACTCAAGAAAACTACACCTCCCGACTCCAAGCCCACCATTGGGATATCCTCATAAATTTTACGATATGCACTATATTTTCAAAAGCTTTCCTAATCCCTCACTCCAAATTCACCACATAAAGCAATTAGGCCCTCCAAAAATATCTTGCTACCTATTAGCATTTGGAACCACTACTTTGTCTCAAAATGCCAACCACCAAAAGTTTGATCACCAAAGAGAGCAAACAAGAGACTTCACATCAATTTCCCCATATTTTCCCAATCCAATTTCCTGTTGAGACATAATTTTTTAATGCACAAACTGAGAAGGAGAGTGATTTATCAAAAGGTGACTAGAATAGAGATGATGCAACAAAAGTACATCCCAAACAAGAAAAGAGGAACGGAAGAAAAAAGCATTGGGGTATTACTCTTAGAGAAAAATTAGATGAAGGATCAAGAAGGAAAAAAGGACTGTGGGATCCAAGGACCAGCACTCAAGTGTGGGAAAGAAGGTGAAACATAAAATTTCTCTAAAAACGCAAATGGGACAAAAGATCAGTTTCATGATTAGTCAAGTTTCACCAGATTTCAAAGTTCCTGGATATAGTCATATAGAGTTAAACGAAAATAAAGAAATACAAGCAATGGAAAAGCCTCTACCCCTTCAAGTGCAATAGAGATGAGGGAAAGACAAACAGAGCAGTTCATCTTCTCACAACTCCTGCAAAGATGGAATCTTCAGTCCATCACCAACAAGGCATCAAATATGACGAATGAAATCATGGAAGCCTTAGAAGAGCTTCCCAAGGACAGTGGTGCAACTTCCTTACCATAGTTTTAACATCCCGCCCATCACTGTGCAATCCATAATTGCTTCGGATAACAGAATTTCATAATGAGTACAGGCCAACTCCCCCTGCAAAAACCACTTAGCAAGCTCTTTCCTTACAGCTAACCCCAGAACCATACCTCCTCAGGCTTAGATCCAAACAGCAAGGATACCACAGCCTATCAGATATTCTCTACTCCTTTTCTAAAACTCTTCCACACAACCATGATACAACTGCTCATCAAAAAGCACAATCTTTAAATTTGTCCCTTTTCTAAAATTTGTTTTTCAATTTTTCCCTAAAAAAAATTATTACATCAGAAACTTATACAGCCATACAGTGTAGTAATGAGTTCTGGTTGAGTTCAGCCAGCAATGAAAATTAATATTACATACATTTATTTTGCACACTGAAGATTGATACTTAAAAAGAACACAAGGATTTTATATGATAAGGAACCTGTTGTCATCTGACCATCCTACTTGCCAACTATTGGGTGCATACAACTAATATCTTACTTTCAGCCTCTAAAACTCATGCCTTTAATACGAAATGTTTTATTAGTATTATAGTATTTACCAGTCATCCTTATACCTTGGATACCCTGCACTAACACCTAATCACGCTTGCTCATGAAACCTGCAGCCATTGAGCTTATTCAAGAAGACTAAACCAATTCAATTTATGATACTTTACTTCATTAACCATCACAAACATTTTTTTTTGATAGGACATTAACCATCACAAACATTGCCAAGTATCTACTGATAAGCTCATGCTGGAATCCAATGGGTCAAGAAATTTTGATGATTGAAACAACATCAGTACCTAAATAAGGGTAAAGTTGTTCAAACCAATTCCTCAGTCAGCCCAAGTATAGATATGATGAGATCCCAATCAAAACTTGATTTTGGCTCCACAAGCAAATTCTCTCACATAAAAATATGAAATATACACTCACATCTTGGTAAGTATTAGTATGTCTGATAAATAATGTTGGGTCATCTCTTAAAAGTTTTAAGATTTTCAGGATAACACCACATATTTTTTTTTTATAAATAAGCACAGAATATAATAACAAGAGGCAAAAAAACCGCAGAGCATACAGGGAGTATACAAGGCAGCTAAGGCCTCACAACAAAAAAAAGAACAAAAAACTCAACAACCCCTAACTGGAGGCTAACCACTCCAAAAAGCCTACAAGGGAGAGCGACTCCTCTCCAATATACAATTGAGCCCAACCCCATAAATTACACACAAAAGAAGTTTTTATCTTCTGAATTGCTAACACCCCCCCCCCCCTAAAAGCTAGTTTATTCCTCTCCTTCCAAACTGTCCAAAAAATGTACAGCGGAATGGATTTCCACAGCTTTTTTCTTCTTTTTTTCCCCACAAAGGAGTCCCTCCAGCTAAATAAAACCTCCTTTACAGTTTCCGGAAAGACCCACTGAGCACCAAACAATCCAAGAATGATATCCCACAACACTCTAACCATTGTATAGTGTATTAAAAATATCATATAATGGTAAATTTAACAAAGGAAAAGTAAAAAATAAGCAAGAGCAAATCTCACCCTTAAGTTTACAGTTAAGGATGTGCCACCCCTTTCAATCTGTAATTCAATAGTCTGGTCAACACTGTCATCAAGCAAAGTCTCCATTTTTAAAAACTGAGTAATTACCTGCACTCAGATTTCAATCATATTAATCCCAACTCATGAAAGTTTAACATTCAGCATTATAGATACCAATCATATTCAGTCATAAGTAAGAAACTGATAAAAATTACTTAAAACAGAGGCTCTTCGATCCAGTCCTAACCAACTTTCTTATATAGACAAATTAAGGCAGAGAAGGTAATGTCTCACCCCCCTTTGGCATTTTTTCTATGCCATTTGTTTTTTATCTAATACAGGACAGAAAATGTTAAGCAATTTCACATAGTTATAATTTGAATTTCTATACGTATAATCCTACAGATTAATTTCACTTCCAAAGTACTGAAGCTTGACACAAGTTAGAAGTTCAAGGGAACATGTAGCTCAAGGATTGTGAAGATGGGTTAGTGGAAAGGCTTACTAACCATGGGAAATTTCCATTAAATCCTTCTATTGCTTGTTAGTATAAGAAATTAGAGACCATTTTCCAACAGAAGAAGTGTAGCCCTTCACTGGTACCCACAACTGGATTTCAGCTTCGGAGGCTGCTTGGGGAAAGATTTTAATTGTGAACCATCTAAGGAGAAGAGTGTTGCCTTCAGTTAAGTGGTGGTGGTGCTTGGGTCTATTCATTGACAAATAGTCAAACCACATCTTCATCCACAGTGTTTTAACTGGGAGGCTGTGGCATTTCTTGTGCTCATTGTTTGGTGCCTCTTGGGTGCTTTCTTGTTGGGTAAAAGAGGTGTAACCAAGGATAAAAATATCGGTAATTATGAATATATCGGTACTTCGATTTTATGGATATATCAAAGATATATCAGCGGATATTTTGGAAAAAAATATCAGTAGACCTAAAATTGATCAAAATTCATGAAAATATAAGAAAAACCCCATAGAAATGTAATTAGAAGTATAATAGATATTTTAAAGTTGTTTTGTTGAAGAATGTGACATATATATGATATGATTTATCATATTTGATAATAATATCGTATGCGATGTTAAAAAACATGAATTTTATAAGTGTACATTTATTACTGAATTTCATGAAATATTATTTCATAATAATATTATAATATTTGATTATAATATGTCTAATTTTAAAATATATTTAATATTAAAATTATGATATATTTAATTCAATTGTATTAAATGATATAAAATAAATGATGATATATATACAATTTTTTAATTTTTAATTAATCTATTAATGATATTAAAAACACTGAAGAAAATTATCATGATAATTTTTATATTTTTGGTAATCAATTAAATGAAATTTTTTCATTTAATTATAAAATAGTTATAATTAATTTGTTCTCTAAAATATTCTTTTAATATTGTTTATATGATGACTTTTAATATATATATGTTTGGTGCAATATATTTAACAAGGGACAAACTTGCCCCAATGGTAGGCTAAACCTTTTGTTTGGGGTTCAAGTCCCCTTCACTACAAAAATCGAAGGCATTTTTGAGCTTTACTGTTGCGCGCCCACATTGACCGCCCCAAGCCCGTGTTGACTGCCCCTTAACCCGTGTTGATTGACCAAAAATATCGGGAAATATCTGCAATTTATCGCCATATCATCAATATATCAAGAAATATCGGTGATTTTTGGCGATTTTTCTCAAAATTTCACTCGGACGATATTTCTCTATCCGATATCGTTTCCATAGGTCCCGATACACAATATATTACCGATATATAGTGATTTCATCTATGGGTGTAACTAGGATGGTGTGAGCATGTGGTTAGGAAGAAACTAAGAGAAGTGTGGAGGATGGCCACATTGTGCTTGTTCTATGCGTAGGAGAGAAACCGGAGAACCTTCAAATAATTGGAGTGTTTGGATCAATATTTGAGAGAGACCCTTTTTCGTCCCCATCTCAAAAATCTTGGTTGATGGTTGATCATCTTGCTAGATTTCATTGATAATTCAGGGTATTTCCAATGTCCTATATTTTTTTTTTGGTTTTTTTTCCCTCTCATATGTGATTGGTGTTTATTAATATTAAGAAATTTAAACTCCAAATGCAAAAGTTTTAAATAAATTAGAAGTATCAAAGTCTAAGGTTAATAAGACGTTTAAACCTTCAAGTTTCACAATTTAAATTATTTAAATTTAAAACTGATTGACTTCAAAGAAATTATCCCACTTTAAAATCACCAAAGCTGAACCTTAACACAAAGTTAAAAACCCCTATACAGAAAAATGGAGGCAACTTCTCAACAATCTTAGTTATGACCTCTGTTGTAAGAAAAAATGAAAAACAAATAGTATCACATATAAATTTTTTTACCATTCTAACTATTAGAATACTACTGATTTTAGTCTGCTCATTTCATTCAAGACACTAAATTGGAACCCTTTCATTTTATTTCTTCAATCATTGATAGAATAAGAAGTGTAGCAATGGGGGAACAACTTTAGAAGCAGCCTTTGGAGATTCACAAAAGAAGGAAAAATGCGGTTGAAAGTTTTTAAGAGTTTAAAAATAAGTTCTGGTTTGACTGATGGTGTGGTGACTATATGTTGCAAGATTGACTTCCATTGTTGTTTAATTTTGCTTCCAATAGCACTGCTAGAGTGGGAAAGCTTAGGGTGGTGGAGGATGGGAGAAGACATAGGAACCCTTGTTTTAAAATGGATTGTCATGATTGGGAGATGAGGGAAATGGAAAACCGTTTTATGCACATTTATATCACCATTGTACAGGGATCTAAAGACAGGTTGGTTTGGAAGGAGGTGAGGAGTGGAATGTTCTCTATGAAGTCTTGTTTTTTTTCTTTAATTTCTGAGACTTCTAAGAAATTTCCAGCTAATAAGATTTGGAATTCTTGCGACCCATTAAGTCCTTCTAGGAAGAACTTCTTGAAGGCTTTGAGGAAAGGATTGCTCCCACTCATTTGAGTAAAGAAATCGGTCCAATCTTTTACACACAGGATTCTCTTGCATGTTTGACCAAGTGAATGGTGCGTTCCGCAAAGGTGGATCAAGCAATTCACATTCTCTTATAAAATCATCAAAGTCCTTCATGCTTGAAGTTAGACTAGATCCTCCCAATTTTTCTGAACTTCTCCTTATGACATTAAAATCACCACCCACGCACCATAACGGAAAAGATAGACCATAAATGTCTAGCAACTCCATCCAAAAATCCTTCCTAAGTGAGGGGCTATTTGGGCCATAAACTGCAGACAACCAAAGAGGTCCGCATCCATCCAAAGCAAACTTGACCGAGACCGAAAAGGATCCTATTACCACCTCCTCACTGTGCAATTTATTAGAATCCCAAATTATCCAAATCCCACCTGAAGCCCCGCACGTCGGCAAAACAGCCCATTCCTTATTTCTGACCGTCCAAATACTTCCCACAAACCTTCTATCGCACTCCTCCTTTTTTGTTTCCTGTATCATCACTACGTCCGAGTTCTCTAACCTCAAAAAATCTTTGACTACCCTTCGCTTTTTCCTTGAACCCAAACCTCTGGTGTTCCAACTAATTATTTTCATGGGAAAACAACACAGACCCTAACCCCCAATCCTGTACTACCAGATCTCACAAACCTGTAGAGCATCTGCTCTTCCTCCTGGAATAAACCTTAATATCCATGGAGCTTAAAACCTCACGCACTTTAGCCATTTTTCTGGGAGACAGGCCTTCAATTTGGAACTCGCCAGATGGGGAGACCACAGCATCTCCCCGGCTAACTGTCACCAGATTGGGAACCTCACTGGACTCATTGGGTTTAGGCATACTAGGGTTAAGGCTCTCGAGCATCTGGTTTGAAAAAGCAGACTGGGACTCCACCACAGCTAGGCTTGGAATGCCAACACCATTCTGACAGCACGTACCATCGACGTCATTTTTGGAAAAAAATTCGGAAATTACTCGATTTTCCATGTGATCTGGGGTCTGAAAGACTGAGCTAGGGAAAACAGGAGTAGAAGGGCTCAGAAATGGAAGTGCCAACCCAGAAGAAGAGAGAAAAGAAGGTACGGGTGACTGAGAACGTGAGGGCGAGATTACCTCCAAGTTTTCCACTACCGAAATTCCACAATTCCCCAACAAGTTGAGTCCTTTACCTCTGATTGCAGGATTAGAAGGCAAAAACGTGACTGAAGCTCCACAAAGATCCAACCCCACTCGGCCCAAACATCCTTCCTTGTCTTCTTCGTGAAATGGTTTGCGCGCAGAGACTCCGCCTGTGGACGACGATGTTTCTTCCCCTGAACACCACTTGCGACGCGATTGGCGCATGCAGAGAGGGCTCGCGCTGAGTCCACGGGCTCTCGCCTCGAAAGCCACCTCCAAAGGAAGCACTTCGCTGTTCGACGAGGGCTTCCCGAGCAGAAAGGGCTCGCTTCGGCTTCGAGAATCATTTCGGCGAGCTGAACTTGGGGGAAACAAGGTATTCCACAGCTTCTTTGAACCGAACTTCACTTCCTTCTTCGCGGGTCCTCTCGTCTGACCGTCAGAACCAGCTTCAACACCTTTCCCCTTTCCCTCTGCAGAAACACCAACTCTTCGTCGCGATTCCACCTCTCCAACAGGCTCCTTTTCTTTTATTTCTAAGCCCATCCTCATCGGGCCTCTTATTAAACTGCCCGCTTTTGCTATTGGGCTAAAGATGGATAAAGACTGGGCCTCTCTCTCACAGGCCCGCCCATTCTCACCTGAGAAGGCCTTATACCTACCGGCCGAGGCTTCGCCCCCCAACTGTGTTCTATCAGGCCCATGGCTCAGCTTTTTTGAATTCAAACTAAGGCATCTGTTCCCCATGCTTTGACCATTATTGCCACGTGTCCTCGCTGGAAGAACATCAGCCGGCCACCTTTCTTCTTCCTTCTTCTTTCTGCCAGCTTCCCCAACACGACAACTGCCTCCAGCCGTTGATCTGCCTAACTCCTCCCGCCTTCCACCACCTGTCCCCGAGTGTGTTTCAAATCCCTCCCGAGTCGACTCACCCATTACTCTGCCACTCCTGATCTCTTTACCTCCTATCACTGCGACAGAAATAGTAAACGCCCAATCCCCGTCGATCACTTCGATCAAAGCAGGAAGAATTGTCCGATCCTTCATTGCGATTCTTAACCTCGCCTTGCTAAGATCAAACAACTTCAACGTCCGCCAGTCAATTTCAGTCACCATCCCCCACTGCTCCATTAATTTCTTCAGATGTACCTCAGACCAGAGATGAAATGGTACACCGCGTAACTCAATCCAACCTCCTCTGAACTTCCCCTTAACTATCGAATTTTCCTTTGGCGACCACCTTCTCAGTTGAACTGAATTCCCCCCCTCAATCTTAATGAACCTTAAATTCTGGAGAAAGAAAGCTTCCTTTATCGTTTCAACAAAAAAAACGCCTTTTCCGTCTGAGAAGGGCACTATCGTAGCCACTCCCTTCTTCCCTAAGCTTCTCGCCACAGCTCGGCCAACCTCAGCCCATTTACCACAACCTGCACTGCATTCGCACACCACGGCTCGCGCCCACCTCCCAACCGGAACAAGACCACCCCTCCTTGGTTCTTCATCTCTGACCACGTTCGCAAAAGACCTATGTAGAGTGCCCACGTGAATGTGGTTAAATTCTTCTCTGAATAGTCTTTCTTTTTCAAATGCTTTCAATGGGGGGACCACCGACAAAGAAGACAGAGTGCTTTTTAGATTCTCCCAGCCTCTGCCCCTCTCACCCTCAGGAATAACCAGAAAAGTTGGTTTTCTGTTGGTAGCAAACTCCGAAATCCTTATGAACCTTCCGTGATTGTTGAAGCAAACTTCCAACAAGTGGACGCGTGATTTTCCTCTGTACTTTCTGTTGAAACCCAAATGACTCTTCAGATCAATGGCCTTCGTCAAAAGATCGATCAACCACCCAACTTCTTCTTTTTCAAATCCTAAGGCATAAACGTAACCTCTGCTGTGCTCTGTAATCGAGCACCAATTTCCTCTGTGCTCGCCTTCCCTCCTAACCAAGAAGGTCTTCCTCTCCACAGAGACCTTCAACGTCCTCATAGTAGAACCTGAAAAGTTGAGGCATTCGCTGTGCAAGCAAACCAATTGCTTGAAAGGCAAAGGTTTTGGTTTCCCTAGCAATGATTCTTTTATTCAATTTCATATTTTGACTAAATTTTTTTACATAAATGATACAAAAATAGGCAATATAAATTAGAATGAACAATGAATAGCAATAATGCGAGAATACTTCTTAACATCATCTTTTTCTTTTTCTTATATTACTTAAAAATAATTTGTTCAAAGAGAATTGAGTAGTATAATATCCAAAGATCTTTTATCCATACCGACTCAAAAATTATATACATAATAAACCACTCTTTTCATGATCTATTACCTTTGTTGTACAACCACTTGATACAGGACCATCACACCATGTTTCCACTCACAAATCCAAGCAAACAATAGAAGTTCATTACTTTTGTACCTATTTTGATTTACAGGATTGGTCTGCAGGTACAACCTTGTAACTTCATGGTATACTCATCAAATTCCTACTTGGAAAGTTGCAATTTCTTAACCAACACCATTCTACTCTTACTAATAGTTGAACACATTCTTTATTGTAACTATGGGGGCTTTGAAGCAAAAGGACTTTACTTCTCAAAGTCAATATGGACTATGGTTGCTCTTCATGCCACTTTCAGGGTTGGGAACATTTTGTGTATAGCTAGTAAAGAATTTAATGTTTCTTTCTTTTTCTTGCTTGAGACAAGTTATAAATATTGTATTGTTTTTTAATAAAAGGAGTCAAGGAGAAGTTTTTAATAGGTTACCTAGAGAAATATGTAAAAGAAATTCCCATCCTCGATCGAATACTTGTCCATTCTCAACCTAAGTAAAGTCCATCAAGCTATAATATATATAGATGGTTAAAGACAGAGAGAAAGGTAGAATCTAAAAAATGAAGGAAGAGAGCTAAGTACAAGAAGTATAACAAAAAATGGCTAACAGCACAATGTGTAGTCTAGAGACAGAATGTTGAAAGGACCTCCTAGGTGACAGTGTTGAGAGGAAACACAATCTCTCCTGAGCATCTTCTTTACTTTTAATTGTACTAACAAATTCTAGCAATTCTCTCTAGCCAAATAACCCATAATAAAGCAAGGATAGCCCCATTACACAAGGCCACTATTCCAAATCCAAGAAAAGAGATGGCCACAAGGCCACTCTTCAAGCAACCAATGCAATCTAACCCAAGAGAACGACTTATCCATAACTCTAAAGAGAAGGGGCAATGCAGAATGTTCAGCAAAGAAAGCAGCAAAGTAGTCTTAGCTATGACCCTTTATGATATCATACAATGGAGAAGTTAAGAACACATTCGAATGATATCAAATCAGACTGTCCAAATGTAACATCTGATTCCAAATATGGAACCAGACACAAAAAACAGACGGAAAAAGCAATCCCAGAACCAATAAGTGCAACCAAAAACAGGAGAAGCATGTACAGAAAGGTAGGAAATGGGTTTTCTAATTTAACAATTTCATCTACAAGAATGGAAATTCCAGCCATAGAAAGCAGCTCACTAAATAAAAGGCAGACTTAAAATCACTAAGCAATATCTCACTACAACTCATCAATGGAGTTCTGTGTTATTTAAGTCATAACTTACTTCCCCATTCATTCGAACAAGCACATCACCTGGCTCTAACTGCTTATGAGCTGGACCACCTGGCACCTGCAACACTCCATTGTTGCTAGAAATCATAGAACATGAACAATACAAAACCAACAGTTAACCACATATTTTAACTTTAAGACCAATAAGATAAACTCACCACGGAATCAACAACAAGCATTCCAGTTTCACCTAGTGGAGATGCTTGTCGTACCATCTAATAAAATGAAGAGCACAACAGAACATTCAGGAACCCAGTCTATTATTTCAGTTATCCATGGAAACAATAGAACTCAAGGAATAACAAAGAAATACCTGTTCTGTTTCACTATGGAGGCCAAGCCGACGTGTCTCATCAAATCCTTTATGAAGAAAAGTCACCTACATCACAAATAACAGACACCAAATCATACAACAATAATAATCCATAAATTTTCACCTAAATGATAAAAGACATCATGCATATTTTTCTTAGTCTGCAAGATTTAGAAACAGATATTTCCCAATTTGAGAAAATGAAACCATCTTCTCCAATGCAATAATAGGATTCGATTGTAAATACAAGGTAATAAGCAAATCAAGCATCATAAGAATAGTATTATACATCTGTAACTACAATTTTAAATGAACACAGAAACTACCACTTCGAAGTTTGCAAATGAGAGATGAACCATCACTGAAAGACATTTGAAAATTCAACAAAATGAGTAAACACTATGGTATCCAACAAAAAGAGAACTAAGAGACCACAAATTAAGGTTGCATAATATCCCCGATGAAGATATATAAGGAACTTTGTTTAGCCAACTGCCCTGCTGTCTAGTGTATCAAACAAGGAATCCAAGGATAAGAGGAACCAAAACCTCTACCAACATCGATGATATTATGTAACCATGGCAAACTTCCATGGCTTCACTTCTCCTCTGAATACATGAGATGACTGTGGATGAAGGGTGCCTTTCACCTGGAGATTATCCATACCCAGAGGTCTTGCCTGAAGCAGGCCTTCCAACAAGGCAAGGAGCCCTACATCTATAGCTAACCCAATCCCACCAGGTCTGGAAAGAATCTAACCAATCTACCAGAATGATCTCTGTAAACAGCACCAGTCCCCAATAATCTTGGGTTTCAGAAAGGCCACCCATCAAAATGAAGCTCAAGGGAACCCACAGGAAAGCTCCAATCCAACATCACACTCAATAGACTACCTAAAAAGGTACAAGTAAGTGACACCCAAAGAGAGGAGGAAAACTAAACCTTGTCCAACAAAGATCCTGAAATACTCCACCTATGATGCTAAAGTGTTCTACAATTTCTCTCAGGCCACAATATCGGATGACAGTGAGACTAGCCAACTGCCAAAGAATTCTACTCCTAGTACATCCTCTACATCACAAAAGGACAATGATCATCATACTGCCTACACTTTTGGGAGCCACCCAAGCAATCCCAACAAGAATAAGTAACTTGTGCCACAGTAATAATACAACATGACAGTATAGGGAAAGATGATCAAACACATGATTACAATAGGACACTTTTTTTTGTCAAAACAACGATGTCATTGCTTTGAAATAGTAATCACAAAGCAGCAGTCAACTTTTTTTTATCCGAAACAACAATTTCAATGCTTTGAAATAGTAATTAAAAAGGAGGACGAAAAAACAAGCACTTGGCTTTAACAATACGGATACCTAACAGGGTATTCTTATCTAAACTTACTTGAGCATGGAAATGTGTGACCAAACACCAACAAAATAAGAGGCTCCATACATCCTTCCAATCAAGCTCTTGACAAAAATATGGTGTCATCAACATACTTCCACCCTCATCCTACTTCTACCTACAAAAAGATCTCTGGATTATCTTTTTTCCTCTGCTCTCAACATCAAATTATCTCTGAACATATGCAACTAAAGTAAGAAGAAAAGGAGAGAAAGGATCATCCTATCTAAAGTTTTAGGTGCCTTAACCCAGCCCTTGTCATACCAATTTATTAACTCTAGAAAGTTACAAGATGCATCCAAATATCCACAATCTCCATATGCCTAAAACCTTTCTTTTCTAATGCATACTCTAAAAAGCCCCAAACCATGTGATTATAAGCTTGTCAAAATTGATCTTAAAAACAATTCCTTTGCCTTTCGAATATCTTTTCTCATCCACTTCTCCATTTGTGATCAATATCACATCAAAGATTTGTCTACCTTTGCCATCAATATCTAAATTCATGTGATCTGTTCCAATCATCTGAATAACAGCAAAGAACGAAGATATCTTCCTCTCACACTCTTGATCCATGTAACTAAAGTGCAATCTCTGCTATAGCACCAATCCACCAAAGATAGAGTTTAAGCCAAATAAGTCATGCCAAAGAGACAACAAATAAGCTTTGTAGCTTGGCCAACTTGATTTTGGTTCCTCCTAGAAGCATATGTGACATGTGGACCATTTCTTTTAGGGAGTTGGAAAGCAAGAATAAGGGCAAAGTTCTATGGCAAATCATTTGTCTTACTTTGATTTGGATAAGAAATGAAAGGATCTTTGAGGGCAAGGGGAGGACATCCGAAACGTTATGGGACTAAATCTATTTCTATTCATCATTTTGACATCTACTACTATAGCTTTCAAGGGCGTTCCTCATAACTTTATTCAACTCAATTGGATTTCAATACATAGTTCAAAAGTGTTAAAATAGCAATGTTGAGACATTTTGATGCCTTCTCTTTCTTTTTTCTTTTCCTTTGTTTTGATCAGGTTTGTAATTAGGGAAGGATTTCTCATCCTTCTCAGTTTTACTCTGTTAATGAAAATGGTTTTGGTTCTAATCAAAAAGAACAAAAAAAAGAGAGACAACAAATAACAAAAATGAAGAAAAGGATGGCCAGTCATATCCCTACTGTTTCTACATATCACATAAAATATCTGGGCAAAATGTTTGTCATGTTTTCTGGCTTGAAGATTCTCATTTCTGTTAACCTTTCCATAAGCACATGGCCTATCAGAGAGAGAGAGAGAGAGAGAATACACACACACACACACACACAAATATTAATCACTGGGAGTACAATGTCCGGCATGGTGTCTAACAAGGACACAACTCTTTGAAAGAGTCCATGCTACATGGAAATAACCAAGAAAAATACCAATATTTTTCAATTTAATGACAAATATTTATAGAGTTAAGATTCCATCCACTAAACATGTTAATTTCCCTGTTTAATGCAGTTTCAACTGACAAAAACTAAATACAGGAAACATATATAAAACTTGACAAACCTGAAGAGTACCACGGGGAATGCTAACCGCCTCCCAGTTACTTGTAGAAGAATCTTTGCCCTTCTGGAGAAATTGTAAAGCTCTTACAACCTGGAAATTGTGAACGGTGTGAATTAGCGGCTGAAAAATAAAAAGATGTATTGTAAAAGCCAGAGCACACTTGAAACCTGTGGGTTCAAGGGTTCGAAAGAAAACATTTGAATAGAAGGTTTGAGACATTTCTATTTTCTTCAACACATTTAGACAGGATAAAAAAGTTGCACATAAATGACAAAGCTTTGGTGACAAAATTTCCTACATTAGGACCTATATCATGTGGACACCACCATAAAGCACAGCTCATAAGGATAATAGCTTCGTAGGTTTTCTAAACAAAGCATATTTTTTTTATTCACATTTTTATTGGCCACTACCCATACAAACTCTGACTTTCCGGGGTATCTTATTCTCCGAAATTAACTTTGAACAGAATACGAATTAAATAAGCAAGAAAAAAAAATTAGAAGAAAGAGACTTTTCAATTTAAAGATTATACGGTATACCTCTCATTAAGAAAAGAAAAGAATAAATTTGGCATTTTTCAAGGAAAGGAGAAACAAGAGATCAACAATTGCATAATTTAGAAAACCAAAGGCAATAGAGTAAAAATCTTTTGAGATCTTAACTGAGCAAACCAAAGGCAAGATGACTACAACAATCCCTAAGAGGGGCCAAGGCTTCTCGCAATGGGTCAGATTTGATGCAAAGGGTTTGTCCTCCCTTTTGGAAGGGAAGGAAGTTTGTAATGAGGGTGAGAACATGAAGAATTCCAGTAGGTTGTGAATGAAGGGAGGGAAAAGCTACAACTTGAAGCTTCAAAGTAATGGAGCAGGGAGATTCCTTATGTGCTCATGCTCTCAAGTGAGGCAAAGAAATTCTCCCTAGCGTTTCCAGAAAAAAAGGAGTTGCTTAGGAGGAGGGGTCTGTTGGCCAAAACATTGAGGAACTTCAGAGTAGTGCCTCTCTTGGGTCCTGTTAAAGAGCCTAAAGGTTGTAAATCCCCCTTTCAGGAGTGTGGTGATAGGGGTCCTAGAGAGTGAGATGACTCTGTAAGTGTAGAAAAAAGGGCTACTAGGAAGTGGGAGATGTAGTGTGGTTTCAATTTGGGGGGTTCGACTCATTTAAAAAATTGAAAGGCTCTTAGTTGGTGTCTAGCGGGGAGATGGGGGGATTTCTCAACAAGGCCCCATTTTTTCCTTTCCTGTAGGCATGGGCTAGATATCATTGGAGGTTGAAAAGGAATGTCCATTTAGCCTCAATGAGAGGTTCTCCCATCTTGTTTGAGTTTAAGTTCTAAGGCCAAAAAGGGTCTTCAACGAAGGGATAAGAGTGTTCAAGAAGGGGTTGATATTGGACAAGGAGGTCCCATATGTTGGCTATTTTAGAGAAGTTCATGCTGAGAAAGCTTGGGTGAAGATTGTGGGACTTTCAACTTTCCCATGGGATGGGAGGTTTTTAAGCCATTGGGAGATTCTTGTGGAGGTTTCATGGCAATGAATGCAGATACTAATTATAGTTATTGCTTGTAGTGGTAAGAGTGTCTTGATTAGAACAAATGGGAGGAAGGTGCTAGGAAGTATACAGGTTGTGGTGGGGGCAGCTTTTGTTACTCCATTCAACTGTCGTGTGACATTTTGCCATGATTGTCTCAAGTGGTGCTGAGCACAACTAGTAAGAGGCTGGAAAATTAGGGAAGACATGGAGGGAGTTTCATGCACTATGATGAGAGTAGGGTTAACAAAAAGTGGAAGAAAATATATCACCCCTTGGTGTAAGAGGATCAAATGGATAAGGATGAAGCAAGATTTTCTCATAGTGAGCAGCAAAAGTGGGCCCATGTACCAGAGGGGACTGACTAGATAGAAGGAGCCTCATGCAAGGTTTGAAGTAATGGCCGAGACCCAATACAACTTGGCCAAGTCGTATCTGCCTCAGCTAACCTACTACGAAACCAATATCCGAGTTTGACTCGGAGATGGTTTGAATTGATTCAAAAGGAGAAACAGTCTAGAACTTGAGGAGAAAGATGAGAAGCAGCCTAAAACTTGAGAAGAAAGAGGAGAAAGGGAAAATGTTTAATTTAGAAATGGAATCTGTATTTTTTGGAGTTAGAAAGGTGGTTTTATTCCACTCAAATCGTAGATGGTTTTATTCATCCAGTAGTAGAGAAACGAAAAAAAAAAAGGGTTTAAAAGAGAAGAAAAGACTGAGGAGAAAGAAGAAATGGGTATTGGGTTATGTGGTGATGGGTTCTCATGGTTTACCTAATGGGTATTTGGGTATTTATACAATGGGTGATGAATATAGTGATATTTCTACAATTGGTAATGAATAAAGTGAGATAAATAGAAATATAAATATAATTTATAAGAATTTAATTTAATTACATTTTAGATAAGTTACCAATTTTTTTAATACAATTAAATAAGGTCTACAAATTAAATTTTGTTAGATAATATATTACTAGAAAAATTAACAATTACTCTTATCAACATTAAATCAAATGGTGATAGACAATTTTAAAAATTTTATAATTAATTAAATTTAATATGAAGTTATTAAATAAAATAACTTTTAATATTAAAAACTGATAAACATATTTTTAAACTTAAATAACATTAAATATACTTAAACTTAAAATTTTATAAAAAGTATCTTTAATTGAATATATTTTATGTATCGCTCAATACCAATCTAAGATATTGAGACCGATGTGCCTTAGGACCTCCTGAGTCAATGACCAAGACCGCAACTTTAAACCATGGCCTCATGAAGAATGATAGTATAGATGAGGGGGTGGGCCATGAGATGGATAGAGGCCTAAACAAGAAACTAGTGAACATAAGAAATTCCAGCAAACTCCCAATGAAGAGCTAATTGTAGAAAATTTGCCCACTGAAATTCCAGCCAATGAACTTGAGATTCAGCTCAGAGAAAGGGAATACATGCTGCCAGCAAACACCTCCAAACTAAAAGTGTATTTGAGGAAAGGAAAATCTACAACATCCTCTCATATCCCATCATCCAACCCTGAATCAAGTAATGAAAATACTCATTCTAGTGTCTATAATGATTTGTATTTGGCCCATTGCATTGAGGAAAAGCACTAGAAAATGCACTCAGCATCCTATTTCAAATTTTACCTCATTACATCGTTTATCATCTACATACCAAGCCTTTATTACCCAAATGTCTTTTGTTGAGATTTCAAACACAATCCAAGAGGCACTTAGAGATGACAATTGGAGGAAAGCAATTAATGAGGAGATGCAAGCCTCAGAAAATAAATAAATAAATAAATAATAAAATGAGACTTAGGATATAGTTGAGCTTCCCAAAGGGAAGAAAATAGTAGGTTGTAAGTGGATTTTCACAATTAAATACCAGGCCGATGGGACAATAGAAAGGTATAAGACTAGATTGATAGCTAAGGGATTTACCCAAACTTATGGCATTGACTACCAAGAGACCTTTGTACCGGTGGCAAAAATGAACACTATTCATATTCTATTGTCTTTAGTTGCTCATCTTGATTGGCCTTTGCAGCAATTTGATGTGAAGAATGCCTTCTTACATGGTGACTTAGAAGAAGAAGTATACATGAACACTCCATCGAGGTTTGATGACAAGGCTTGGAAGAACAAAGTCTGCAAGCTTAAGAAGTCTCTTTATAGACTTAAACAATCTCTAGTTTGGGAGATTTACAAAATCAATGATAAGAATGAACTACCATCAAAGCCAAGGAGACCACACATTGTTTATCAAACATAACTCCTCTGGTAAGTTGATTGCCTTAATAGTTTATGTGGATGATATTATTGTTATTGGAAATGACAAGGGGGAAATTCAAAGACTAAAACTTATTTGTCTAATGAATTTGAGATCAAGGATCTAGGGAGTCTAAAATATTTCCTCGGGATTGAAGTGGCACGTTTGAAAGGGGGAATATTTATTTCCCAACAGAAATATATCCTCAATTTGCTAAGCGAGACAAAAATGCTAGGATGAAAACCCGCAAAGACTCTGATTGTGCAAAATCATAAATTAGGAGGAAAAATATAGGATGATATGGTATACTATGACCTCTATCAAAGATTGGTGGGGAAATTAATTTATTTATCTCACACTCGACCAGACATTGCATATGTTGTAGGTGTGGTAAGCCAATTCATGCATTCACCACATGAATCTCACATGGAGGCAATATATAGAATCCTTTGTTACTTAAAGTCTACACCAAGCAAGGGAATCTTATTTCAGAAGACAGGAAATATGGAATTGGAAGCTTACAGTGATGCTGATTGGGCTGGATCAATTGTCGATAAAAGGTTAATTTCTGGATATTGTACCTTTTTAGGAGAAAATCTAGTTACTTGGAGAAGTAAAAAGCAACCAGTGGTGGCCAAATCTAGCGCAAAAGCTGAGTTTAGGGTCATGGCCCAAGGGATTTGTGAACTACTTTGGATAAAGATCATTCTTACTGACCTTGGCATCACTTTAAAAGAACTCATAAGGTTATATTGTGATAACCAAGTCGTTATAAATATAGCCCATAACCCCATTCATCATGATTGAACCAAGCATGTGAAGATAGATTGGCATTTTATCAAAGAAAAACTTGATAGTGAGCTGATTTGCACTCCGTATGTCCCCTCTTCTAAACAATTGGCAGAGATACTAACAAAGAGCCTACCAAGTTCAACTTTTTATACAATCTTAGACAAGTTGGGAATGCAAAATATTTTTGCACCAACTTGAGGGGGAGTGTTAGAAGAATAAGCCCAGAAATCAGCAATTATTTTTCTCCATATATATCTGATTTCTCCAACCATATTTTTCCTTTCTTGTAAAAACTGATTCATGATTCTTATACCAAGAATCTAGGTAAATTCCATATAGGAACCTTAGGTAAATTTCCATAGAGGACTCTTGCAATCAAATTACTTGATTTTAGGGATTTTTTTATGGGTAGCCTAATTTAGGGGATCTCATTCTTTGTATATATGTATTGCAAATCAAAATGTAAAGTATACTGGAGATTATTTTTCATCATTTTCTAAACCTAATATATTGTGATTTATTTTTATTTTATTTATTATCCATAGTCCATTTATTGCGATGATTATATAATGATACTATGATAGTTTATATTGTGAAATTACTTCTTACATTTATTATTATACTATGTCATGTAACACTCTCATAATCCTAATATCCTATTTTATGTAATATTTGATACTATGAGTGATGATTGATAATTGTTGGCAAATGTTTCAACCAAATGTTTTTGCATGATGTTTTTGAATTTTGGATTGCAAACATGTTTGCACATTGACAATTTCTTTTTCTTTTTCTTTTTCCTTTTTTATTAAGCAAATAGCATCAAAAGTTGCAGCAAATAAACATGAAAGCACTCACTCGTTCTAAAGGTAAGAAAAATGCCGATGCACTTGAAGACTTGCTCCCCGCATTCAAGGCGACTGCCCTTCCTTTCCAATCAATTACTGGGGAACCACTTGAACCACCTTTAGTCCCAGATGCAGCCTGAAAGTAATGGAAAACCAAGCAAAAATTTAACCCCAGATGAAACTAAGCAGACTGTAATATTAAAAACCAGAACATGCATTTCTTTTCAATAGAAAGATTAAGGATGCAAAATTCAGTTAGCACCATGATCAAGAAGAGGCCTTCTTGATATTAACTATCTCCTATAAAAGTGGCAGTAGTTGTCCTCATCATTGAGGATCTTTAAATGATTCATGCCATTATCCTTTATAACTAAAACTCAAAAGACCATATATATAAACAGACAAATTTATCTGCTGCATTAATCCAAGGGGAACCATGTGGGCAGTGACAGTAACAACTGCCAAACGGGAAAAAGAACACTTTCAAAGAATTTGAACCATGACTACTTAATTGATTTCTATTGCAGGAATTTTAAATGTTTTTCCCAAAGGACATTCAGTAAAATAAATGCTCGAAAATAAGTGAAAGACCCCTTAAGTTATACAAGTTTAAATTGTTTGTCTAATTCTAACAATAAAGACTAACCAACCCAGCTGTTCTCCAATTAAGATCCATAGACAACGTAAAAGAATAAGACCAATAAGAAAATTGCAGAAGTATCACATTCAAGTTTTCACAAAGACAACAAATCCCTGCCAAATTCTATTTTATATCTTGAAAACCCCCAGAGGAATCAGCCAGAATCCAACTTTCATAGTTCAAAGTAATATTGTGTTGCCTTTCTCAGGAAAAGAACTGAGCATGGAAGTTCAAAACAATATAAAATACAGTCTTGCATTTAGGTCAGTCAAACAGGACAGGACAATTTGCCTCAAAAGACATGATGGGAACCAGCTTTCAACACACACATTCAAATCTCCTCTGATTAAATAAAATATTAGAAAACAAAGCAGAAACAAGAGAAGATGGTGTTGATCCTCATTAGAGATACCTACCTCTTTTTGTGTTTTGATGTTTCAGATGGATGCTTCATATAGTTTGTTTTCTCAAATGTATTTGTTTTGGCTTTAAAAGGATATCTCAGATTTCCATGATTTTTCTTCATATTTAATAAGGTTTTGTTTCTTAACCAAAATGAGAGAGTAAGAGCAGACAGTATTAATCTTTTTCCAGCCTTGTGATGCAACTAAACCAACAAGGCATAAATAAGCCCTATATGTTAATCAAGCAGACAAAGTTACTAAACTACTGAGCATTTTCTAGCTAAGGTTCACCGCATATGGAGGAAAAAAAATAGTCCAATTAGGTAAGATAGGGTTAGCAATCAGTTTCACTGACAGAAGAAGTTTACCCCAACACAACTATCAAGCATCCTTTTAAACACCTAGGGACATCTCTAGCACCGAGTGGTAATGTTGCTAAATGAAAAACTAGATCCTGAATTTAGCATATATCACACCAAAAAACAAAACTAAAATGAGCCATCAACTATCAGGTACAAGTCTGGAAACAAAAAACTACCGCATAAGTATATAGGGATTAAGACCTATACCTGATTATTAAACTAAAATGAAGTACAATGGATAATAAGGCATATAATTCTAATGCAAATTGAAAAGAAAAACATGCACCAACAAAACAAACAATACACGACTGACAACCAGTACTAACCAAATTTTGTTCGCCTAGATTCTAGAAAGACAGTTTACTTAATTGAACTAGGAGTACAAGACCAGGAATCATAAAGTGATTAACCTTAGATGCCCTTCCCATAATCACAAGCACATCTATCAATTTGTTTCTCTTTTTTGGTCACTAGGTAGAATTGAACCCACGGCATCCGCTCCATATAGCAGTCACATGTTACCACTGGGCCAAGACACCTGTGGTTAAATTTGTTAATATCATATATTTGGGAGATTGAAGGACAAATGCTATCAATATCATCAAAAAGAACATACCACCACCATAGCAGCTCCCATGGAAATTTCTTGTTAGCTACAACTGAAAAAACAAGACTTAGGATCCCACCTCTAGATATCCAATCATTCATACAAAAATTAATACCCCAAGGTCCCATCAATTATAAGTGAAGTGCATCTGCTCAGCCAATCAACACAATATGCCCCTATCAATACCAGGCAAAGAACATATTGTCGGTTGGTAAAACAGAGTTACAGATAGCCTATGTTACATGGACTTGGGTACAACTATTAGGTGTGAGTGTTTTGCATCTTGATTCATCTAATCCCAAAAATTAGAATGTTGAGACACAGCTGAATTTTTTAAGTATACAATTTTTTTTTCTATCCACACCCTAGGGAAAAATGAAGCAAATGTAACATAGAAAATGCAAATCAGGCATTTATATTATAGAAATACCCATGCAACAAAGAAATAGATTAAGAAATATACCAAAAAACTTATAATAGTAACTTACAAATCTGCTTCTCTCTTCCATTTTTGGACACCCCTCAGGCAAATGTCCTACAAACATGTCTCATACCTATAACTATGCCATCTCATTCTGGACATTATATGTTTAACGAATTCTGAAGTGTACAAGGACCTTAGCTATTGCTGTCTTTAAGGCAGCAAGTTGATCAGGCCCAAACCCAACGCAGAACAGGATTTTCTTCTGGAATTTTTTAGCTCCAGTTTTGGCACCTTTGAAGAAAGCTTCAGATTTATGGGTTTGGGGGACTTCTGGCCTTGAGATAGGAATTTTGCTTTGGATTTAGAGGTTTGGGTTGGAATTGGAAATGTGGTTTGGTTTGGAATAAATGGTCTGGAATGTGGCATTGACTTGGAAATGGATATGTGAGGAAGGCGGCAGTGATTATGAGTTTCCCTACTAAGAAAGAGAAGGATGCAAGAATGATAAGATATCTTTTGCAACATCTAGAAACAAAGCAACAATTAGAGGAACAAAGTACAAACCATACATCTCAAACCATTATATGCCTAGAAACAAGGCAGGTAGTTCCCAGTAAGCAACTCTAGAGATCTAGCACCCCCATTGAGCAAAGGGTCAGCCACTAGTCAACTGATCTAGATTTCGAGATAAAAAATAATAAAAAATAAAAAAAATAAAAAAAGAAACAATGTCTCTAGCAAATGCATGACAACTCCTCATCCAACAAGCAACCTGCCAAAAGACTTGTCTCCCATGGAGACCCATGAAATATATAGTTTTCTTCCTTTTTTTTTTATGAGAACCCATGAAAAATATAGTTGAGAAATTGGCTTCCACAAGAAGGCAACTTACACCCAAATCAGTAGCCATGTTTAAGCTCAGGATCAACAGCATTCCTCTTCTTTTTTTTCTTTTTTTTTTTTTTTTGATAGGCAAATAAAATAAAATCTATCAAGGACAGTAGACTAGCTTGAACCTCATCGTGAAGATACTTGTAAGACCACATGTCTAGACTAGACATAAGGGAGTCCTCAAGAGATTGGTTTGTGCGTTGCACCCCTTTAAGGTTCTTCAATGGTGTTCCTTCAAATTGACCAGAAAAGGCAAAGAGGAGTTGTTCCTCCAAGCCTTTTTTCTCTTCTTACCCACAAAGCCCATATTCCAACCTAGTAACAAGTCCTTCACCAAATATGAGAGAACCCAGGAAATGCCAAATAAAGAGAATAAAAAGCATCACAGCCCTCTAGCTTTCTCACGATAGATGAGGAGATGGTCTACTGGTACTTCTACATTTTCACATACAACAATAACCTGCAAAAAATATCCTCTTCTTTTAAGTTCACAGTTAAGACCATCCCAAACCACTTCCCGCATGAAAAAAAAGGGAACCCACTTTGGTACAAGCCCAAAAGCCCCACACTATCATTGAGGGAAAAGACACTTCATCCTCCAACTCCAAGGTAGAGTAGAAGGACTTCAACATGAATTCTGCACTTTTGATCGTCTTCCACACCATTTTGTCATCTCTACTTCTTCCTACCTCATAGAGCTTCTGAAGAAGCTCCTCAACATGATCCATCTCCCAATCTGAAAAATGTCTTAAAAAGCACAATATACACATGACCAACTAGCCCTCTACCTCACGAGCATCATCTACCCATCAATGTTGTCAAAAGTAAAATGCGATGTCAAGGCAATAGGACTCTTTTTAGCCTAAGGCGAAAGGCCAAAAAAAAGGCAATAGCCCAACTATGGTAAGACAATAAAAAGTAAATATACCTATTTGATACTAAAACAATACAAGCATCATCTACAACAATCAACACTATTAATTTCTCATCCCTTGTGGTGTCTTATAAAATTAACAAAATATTAATAATTATTCAAAGAATTAAATATTATATGCCACATCATAAAAAACATCATATTGTTGAGAGAAATTCATCTTGTCCAAATGCACATTCTAATTTTCCAAACATCTAAAAGTTAGAATAAAAACAAAATAAGAGAATGACCATCTTAGAGAAGCTTTAGGCCTCATCATAGTCATCATTGAAATTAAAATTGTCATCACTTCCATTAAGACTAGATTGATTGCCCTCCATCTCATTATCACCGTGATTGATAATATAACATTTCATCTCATACTTTATTTAATCTAATGTTAATGGAATTAAATTATAATCTGTGTTCAATTTTAACTCATGGTCAAAGGCGATCTACCTCCATGCCTTGCACCTGTTCCTAAGGCGACTGCTTAGGCATCACCTCCTTGAAGCAACCTTGCCTAGGTCCTCAAGAGGCAATTTTTATCTACCTCACCTAGCCTAGTGGCCCAAGCACCTAGGCAATCACCTTTGATAACATTGCTTCCCATGCCTACTTAGAGGCTACAAAAGAGGATAAAGATGGAAAAGAGTCATTTAAAAGCAAATTACCACCCCACACATCTAAAATTTGATTCTTCTTCTTCTTTTCTTTTTCTTTTTCATTTTTTATCCTTCTCCCATAGCCCGCCTTAAATATCATTTGGCTTTAAAAACTCCCGATCCTTTTCTTATTGACTTCCACAAGCCAACACCATAACCTTCCCTCCCTAACCGAAAGCACCATCCTACTGGCTTTTCTCCCAACTTTCACCAAAGCATATCTCTATCCAAAGTGAATCTCCAACACTATTTCCTCAATGAAGCTTTATTAAGAATGGACAGCTCCTTGAAGCCTAGATCCTCTTTCTTTTTATCTTTGCTAATCAACAATCATTTCATTGAATGGGGTTTCTTCTCAAGAGCCCTCCTCCCCATAAAATATGCATAAAAAATCCCTTTGAATTTTCTCTAGTCTTAGAGCCACCAATTTGAGAATAACGAAAAGGAACATGAAGTAAATTGGTAGGCTACTAAGATTACATCTTAACAAATGGGATAATAAATCAAAGTACAAATGCTACTTTCATTGCTTCGATGCCCAAGAAAAGTCAAACCTTTAAAATATCATATTTTAGACCTATTAGCCTGGTTACAAGCTTATATAAGATAAATGTCTTATCAGGGCGTTTACGCAGAGTCCTCCATGAAACAATCTTTAGCTCTCAAGGAGCCTTTGTTGAAGGGAGACAAATTTTGGATGTTGTATTGATAGCTAATGAAGTGGTGGATGAGAAAAGGAGGCTGCGGGGCGAGGGGGGAAGGGGTGGTCTTCAAAATCAACTTTGAGAACGCCTATGATCATGTGGATTGGGGCTTTTTGGACCATGTGCTAGAAAGGAAGGGGTTTAGCCCAAAATGGAGATCTTGGATGAGGGGATGTTTGTCTTCAACTAGTTTTGTAATCCTAGTTAATAGAAATGCAAATTGTTGGGTTAAGGCTACTAGAGGTTTGAGACAAGAAGACCCCCTTTCTCCTCTTCTTTTTACCTTAGTAGCAAATGAGCAGGATAATGATCAGAGCAGAGGAAATCGGGTTAACTGAGGGTTTCATTGTGGACAAGGATAGGACTAAAGTGTCTTTACTATAGTTTGCAGATGACACCATTTTTTCTTTAAAGCCTCTCTGGAACATCTTCAAAAACTTAAGCTAATCCTTTTGGTTTTCGGGCAAGTATTAGGATTGAAAATCAATTTAGAAAAAAAAACTCTTTCAGTATTAATGCAATCCAAGAGTTGTTGTCTAGTTTGGCTTTGATTCTTGATTGCAGAGTGTCAAAGTGGTCTCTGTCTTATATGGGTCTTCCATTAGGAGGGAACCCAAAGTTAGTAGGCTTTTGGGATCTAGTGGTTGAGAGAATATCGAGAAGGTTGGATGGGTGGAAAAAGGCTTTTTTTCGTCTTTTTTTTTTAAAGGGGGATGGGGATTACTTTAATTCAGTCAAGTCTGTCTCACATCCCAAGCTACTTCCTCTCCCTTTTCAAAATTCCAATATCAATAGCCTTAAAGATAGAGAAGCTACAAAGGGATTTCTTTTGGTCTGGGGTGGGTGAAAAGAAAAAAAATCATCTTATCAGGTGGGATGTTGTTTGTAGGCCAAAGGAGTTGGGAAGTTTGGGTTTCGGGAAGACTTCCTTGAAAAATATTCCTCTCTTAGGTAAATGGCTTTTGAGGTTCCCTAAGGAAAGGAGTGGTCTTTGGCAAAAGGTTATTGCGAGTATTTATGGGACACATCCTAATGGGTGGGACGCCAACATGGTGGTTAGATGGTCACACAGATGTCCTTGGAAGGCTATTACTCAAGTTTTCCAGGATTTCTCCCCATATATTTGTCTAGTGGTGGGGAATGCGAAAAGAATCCATTTTTGGGAAGATCTATGGTAGGGTACTCAACCTTTATTTCTATGAAAAACCTCACTGTCTCAGTTGTCCTTGGTAATTCCCATTCACTTTCTTAGAATTTTAATTTTCGTTGTAATCTCACCGATACAAAAATTGAACTCCTTCAGAGACTCATGTTCTCCCTTAGTTCAATGCATTTTTCTCCTTCTATTGCAAATTCAAGAACTTTGTCTTTGTCCTCATCAAGCTTGTTTACTGTTAAATCTTTTTTCTTGGCCTTGTCAAATTTCTCAAATTCTATCTTGTTCCTTTTGGCCAAGTTTTTGTGGAAATCAAAAGCCCCTTCAAAGGTTAAGGCCCTTACTTGGTTAGTAGTACATGGGAAGGTAAACACCAATGATAAGCTCCAGTTGAGAAGACCTTACAAATCCCTTTGTTCTCAATGGTGCATTCTATGCAAAGGAAATGGAAAATAAATTTACCACATTTTTCTTCATTGTCCTTTAACTATTAGGCTTTGGCACAAACTCTTCTTTTTAGTAGGGTTGGATTGGGTTCCACCAAGGAGTATTAAGGACATGATGATTATTACATTTAGAGGTTTGGGGAATTTACTTAGAGGCAAGACACATTGGCGAATTGCTTGCCTCACTTTGTTGTGGATTGTGTGGCAAGACAAAAACGCTAGGATTTTTGAAGATAAAGGAAGATCGAAAGGAATGTCATGGGATTTACTTTTCTTCTATTCCTCTCTTTGGGCCTTTTGTACTACAACTTTTAGAGGAGTTCCTCTTAGTGTTTTACAACTTAATTAGACTGCAGTTAGTGATTCAAAAGTTTGAGATAGTTGAGGATTTCTTTGTATATTGTTTTCTATAGTGGGATGCTTTCTTCTTTGTTCGGTTTTTGTTTTTGAGGGAAGGACCTCTCATCCTTCTCTTACTACTATAGAGGCTTCTTTTGTATATTTACTATTATTAATACATATTTCTTCGTTTCTGATCAAAAAAAAAAAAGATTACATCTTAACAAGGTGAGTCTACCTCCCTTTGAGAGGTATTACCTTTTCCACAATGCTAGTCTTTTGTAGAACCCCCCCTCTACTATGTCCTAAGCAATCGAAGCCTCGAAAGAAGCACCCAAGGACAAGCCTAAATAAGCAAGAGGTAGTTTTCCTACTCCATAACACAATAACAACACTTGCTCCTCCACATTAAGGACTTCTCTACTAGAATTAGTTCATTTTGTTCAAGTTAACTTTTAGTCCTAAAGAAGCCTCAAAACCAAAGCAAAAACCAAGCCATAGAGATGAATTTATCTGAACAAAGTTCACAAAAATAAAAATAAAAAAAGAGTATCATCAATGTATAGAAGGTGAAAAATCTCCACTCCTTTTGCACCTCTCCCTCCAACCGTGAAACCCACCCTCCCCTACCCTTCTCAAGATAATGTCAAGAGCTTCCATCACCAAAATTAAAGGATAAGCAGATAGACAGTTCCCTTGTCTTAAACCCTTGCTACTCTTAAAAAACTTGTAGAAAGACCATTTACCAAAACTAGAAACCTTGTCATTGAACTGCAAAATTGAATTTAATCTCCATTTCTCCACAAAGCCCATTTTTCACATCACCTCCAAGAGGAAGCTTCAATTTACATGGTCATAGGTTTTTTCAATATCTAACTTATAGACAACCCTAAACTACACCCCCTATCCCCCACCTCCTCCTCCTCCTCCTCCTCCTCAACCATAAGCCCCCAAACCACCCCCCACCCAAAAAAAAAAAAAAATCTCTCTCCACCTTCTCCTCAGCCCATTCTCTACATCACCTCCAAGAGGAAGCTCCAATTTATATGGTCCTAGGTTTTCTCAATATCTAACTTACAGACAACCCTAAACCACACCCTCCTCTTCTTTAAGACTCCTCAATCTCTAATCAATAGCTTCAATAGCAATTAGAACCACATCTAGAATTTGTCTCCCTTCCACAAATGATTCTAAGATTCCAACACCACTTTCCCAATCGCTTTCTCCAATCTATTAGCTAAAATTTTAAATAGCATTTTGTACAAAGTACCCACAGGGCTAATGGGTCAAAACTCCTTTAAATCTTTGACTCCACCTTTATTTGGGATCAAAACCACAAATGTAGTATTTAGACTTTTCTCAAAAGCACATGCAAAAAAAATCTCTGAATATGCCCAATATCTTCTCCTTCTCAATATGGCCCGACACCACCAATTTCTTCAATCTATTAGCTACAATTTTAACTAGAATTTTGTACAAACTGCCCACAAGGCTAATAGATCTAAAAACTTTTAGATCTTCAACTCCACCTTTTTTCAGAATCAAAACCACGAAAGTAAGATTTAAACTTTTCTCAAAGGTACACCTTGCAAAAAAATATCTCTAAATAAGCTTAATATCTCCTTTAATAGCACTCCAATGCCTATCATTGTGGGGAAACCCCACAATATCTCCTTCAATAGTATTCCAATACCTTTGATAACCCTCCTAACGTGCAATTGACCAGCAGCTGTTGAAGTACAAACATCAAAATTTAACTTAAGCCTAAAGGGAGGAAGATGCTGAGAACACAAACCTAAGTAAGTTGATGGCAATTTACCCACTTCTAACCAAGCAAAACAACAATACGCATACATTCTTCATGCTTTCTATTGAATAAGCTCTCTTGTCCAGAAATTTTAACTTTTGGACATGAAACGATTTAAAAGCACAAAAGGACATACTTTATAAATAGCAGGTGGTCAGTATCCACTTCACAATACAACAGATAGCCATCAGCAAATAACAACTTTGAAACCTGCAACCCCCCCACACCCTCTTCCTCTTCTCTTCCCCCCACTCCCAAACTTTAAAATCTTGAATAAATACTGCCACCACTACCCTAAGAATGAAGCAATTTAAAGGTACCACCCTTCCATTTATCCATCCATATATATGCATATGCATAACAGAAACACAATCATCATCTTAATTTGACCAATTAATATACACTACAGAATGACAACAAAAACAAAGAAACCATGAAATTAATAACTAAAAGTAAAAGAAGAAAACCATAAATAGAAGCAGGAAAATTTTGCTAACTTAACTCGTCAAAAACTATGAATGTCTTCGATAAAAGAAAATCACAACATTCCATATGCCAAAGGTTTTGCATTATACCCCATATCAGACAACAGTGAACATTTTCTCTTCAATCTAGAGAGAATTCCAGCCAGAAGTCACTGATCAAAAAAGAATTCCAGCTAGAAGCCTTTCAATTGTAATATTCAATCTTAGTCTTCTTCCATTTTGCATTATTTTTCAGTATATGCTTCTTTTGTGCATCTGTCTGACTTATATTTCTCTTCTTCCTAGCCTTAGCTTTTTATAACCAACATCTCTTTTTCTTCCTTACATTTCCCATTCTTGCCCAACAAATCTTTCATTACTAACAAGAAAATGATGTTCTATATAGCTCATATATCATTTTGTACATACGCACACACATGGATATATATATGAAAATGGTCCCACCAAAGCCAAGAAAGAAAATTCTCTTTTTTACTTGGAAGGAAAAAAGAGGAATGACTCATAATCAATTTGAAATAACGATGAACCAACACTTGCTAATGGTAAACAAACTGATGGCACAAAAACTAACAAGAATGAACTGATTAACACAGCTCCAGAAAAAGTGAATAGTCTTTCTTTTTTCCTTTTTTTTGGTCCATTAAAAGCATAAAGTGCTAAGCAACTTACTTGCATGTAGAATGTATTGAAGTCATTGTAACCATCCCTGCACACATAATATACTTGTTAAAGCTTTGCCTATCAAAAAAATATATATTTGTTAACTGCTATGAGTTCTGGACACAAAAGCAAGTGATGAATTTTTTTTATAGCACAATGCACACTACATCATGACTCTGAAGAATTTTAGGACAGTCCCCAAAAAAATAGATAAATAAAAGGCAACTGCACAACTCCAATTTGAGCCAACTTATCTATAACCAAATCATAATTGAATTAGACAAGCTTTGTTTGTAGGAAAATATATATATAAGGGCAAAACTGAAAAGATTTTGAGGGTCAGGAATTTGTGACTCCACTACACTGATGTGGATCAGTTTGTTGTATTTCAGGGAGGATTCCTCATCCTTCTTATTTATTTTTTTATCCATATTTAATACATATTTTGTTTTTTCTGAAAGAAAACAAAAAAACAAAACATTAACTACTTCATGAACAAACAATACCAGGTGGAAAATATGTGCAGTCCACAAAGGTTGAACATATAAGGTTAAAAAAAAAAAAATTAAAAAGGAAACCATTTTTATGTGCACTGCTCAGTATGGAGTCAATACAAACCACAAGTTATGTGGTTAGTATGTGATGGCAATAACAGGAAGTTGGCTTAGATTTTTTTTTTTTGATAGGAAATGATAAAGACATATATTGATAAAAAGGAAGTACAAGAGAAGGACGAGATATCCTCCCACCAAAGAAAAACAAACCTACAAGGAAATACAAAGTCAAAACAAGCAACCGCTCTATGTTAGGCCAACCCCGTGGAGTTACACACTGCTAACCAATCAAGACGTATCACATTAAGGGGAATCCCCTTAAAAGCCCTAGAACAAAAAGCCCAAAGAGAAGCAAAGAAATGAATCATATCCCAAAGGTTCTCTGAATTCCTTGCTTTATCCTCAAAAATCCTTACATTTCTTTCCCGCCATACCACCCATATTAAAGCAATGCATGCAGCTTGCCATAAAACAATCCCTCTCTTAGAAGATCCAAAACCATTAAAATTGGTAGATAGCATGTCAAAGATGCTCCTAGGGGGAACTCAAACTGTCTTTGCTAGCTGAAATAATTTGTGCCACAACCCCATCGTCAAAGAGCAATGAAGAAAAAGATGATCTACTGTTTCTCCATGCTTCATGCACATCATGCAAATGTCAGGACTAAGTGCTTTGTAGGGTCTTATCAACTGTAGCAAGTCATTAGTATTTACCTTCTTGTGTACCACTAACCAAAGAAAGGACTTGACTTCGAAAGGGATTTGAGAATTTCAGACTATCCTGGTAGGGAAAACTGAAGGCAAACCTTGAAATTGGGATAAGGTAAGAAAGAAAAATTTGACTATGAACAGTCCTGAAGAAGATAAAGACCAAGATCTCATATCTGGAACCGAAGGTGATAAATGAAGACGATCAAGAGACCGCATGAGACTTTCTAAATCTTCTATCTCAGGATCGGAAAGGTTACGGCGAAAGTTAAAATTCCATGAGAAGGGATGATTGGAGCCGAGAATTGAAGAAATAGGAATATTTTTATCTGTGACTACTCTAAGTAGTCTTGGATATCGGACCCCCAGAGGTTGGTCCCCCCACCACAAGTTTTCCCAAAACCGAATTTTTTATCCATCTCCTACAACAAACCGAGTAAACTTGGAAAACTCTTGGGAGACTTGTGCAATAGCCTTCCAAGGACAACGATGTGACCATCTAACAAAAGTGTTGGCATCCCAACCATTAGGGTGTGATCCATAAATGCTTAAAATAACCTGATGCCACAATGCTGAGCCCTCCCTAGGAAATCTTCACAACCATTTCCTTAAGAGAGCAGAATTCCTTAAGGAAATCCTTTCGAAACCCAATCCCCCTTTCGCCTTCGAATTGCACACTACATCACAGCTAACCAGATGATCCCTTTTGCCTTCCCCAACCCCAGACCATAAAAAATCTCTTTGCATTCTCTCAATTCTTGCTGCTACTGAGGTGGGTATCTTAAACAAAGAAAGGAAGTAACAGGGCATATGAGTGAGACAAGATTGAATGAGAGTTATCCTGCCTCCGAAAGATAAATATGTCTTTTTCCACCCATCTAATCTGCTCGAAATCCTCTCAATCACAAGATCCCAAAAACCACAAGCCTTGGGATTCCCTCCCAAAGGAAGACCCAGGTAGAGTATGGGTCACCCAGAAGCCTTGCAATCGAGCAACTCAGCCAACCTATGAAGATGATTCTGACCAAGATTAATGCCGTCAATATTACTCTTGTCAAGATTAACCTTTAGCCCAGAAATATGCTCAAACACTAGCAAAACACTCTTGAGTGTTAGCATGTCCTCTTCTCGAGTGCTAAAAAAGAAAATGGTGTCATCTGCAAATTGTAAATGGGACACCCTTGTTCTGTTCCTACCCACCCTGAAACCCTCTAAGGCGTTTCTTTCCTCTGCTCTCAATAGCATCCTACTCAAAACATCTGCAACTAAAGTGAACAAAAAAGGGGATAAAGGGTCTCCTTGTCTTGTCAAGTTGGCTTAGATTTTGAGAAACCTCTTTTCTCTCTTCGATCTTTCTTGCATTTTTTTTCCTTGCCAATAAAGGTTGGTTGGTGTAGGCAAGATGTATAGAAATGTGTAGAGATTAACTACTTCATGAACAAACAATACCATATATATTTGATAAGAAAATACGTGCAGTCCACAAAGGTTAAATATATATATATATATATATAAAGAAACCCTTTTTATATAAACTGCTCAGTATGGAGTCAATACAAACCACAAGTTATGCAGTTAGTATGTGATGGTAATAACAGGAAGTTGGCTTCGATTTTGAGAAACCTCTTTTCTCTCTTTGATCTTTCTTGCATTTTTTTCCTCATCAATAAAGGTTGATTGGTGTAGGCAAGATGCATAGAAAGGTGTAGAGAAAGCTTTATTATGTTTGTCTTAGATCACATGTGCGTGGATTAAGGTTTCTTTAGGTTTTCAAATATGTCTCTTTTGGATTTCCTAGATTGCACATAAAGGTGTAGCTATGTCTTGGTTCTGTTGTCTTTTCTCACCACTTATGCCCATTGTATAAATCCAATATTCTTGTGGAACATTCCTCACTCCTTTTTCCTTAAAAAAAATAAATAAATTGCTACTACCTAGCTATTATTTTCATAAATTATTTATTAAAGTGTAACTAGTGATTTAAAGCTGTTTGATTAGGTCCAAGAATTATAGATGTGAATCCATATTGATATGATGGCAAGTTCCACATTACTCCAATGTCGCCTATGGTTGGTGGAAGGGCATAGAGCAATCATTTACCTGTATAGGGCCTAATTGTAACTTTTTATTTTTTTAATTACAATAATTAATTTGTTCACTATTTTAGTTGAGAGTTAACTATTAGATATAGCAACCATTTTGAGCCAAGATCAAAGAAACCCCAAAAATCCCACTTATATAGCCCAAGTAGGAGACTATGAAAGAGAATATTATATAAATAAAGATTTCAATTTTTTTTTTTTTTTTTTTGATAAGTAAGAGCAAATGCATTAAAAGAGGCAAAAAAGTCATCACGTATACAGCGGGTATACGAGGCAACAAGGGCCTCAACAACAAAAAACAAAACACCCACCACCCCTTATCTGGAGGCTAGCCACTCCAGAAAACCTATGAGGGAGACCGGCTCCTCTCCCATGTACAATTTAGCCCAACCCCATAAATTACAGACAAAAGAATGTTTGAATTTCTGAATTGCAAACTCCCCCCCTTTAAAAGCTAGCCTATTTCTCTCCTTCCAGACCGTCCAAAAAATAAATAACGGAATGGATTTCCAAAGTTTTTCCCTTTTTTTCCCCACAAAGGCTCCCCTCCAACTAAAAAGGACCTCCTTAACAGTTAGAGGAAAGACCCACTTGACTCCAAACAAACCCAAAACTAAATCCCATAACACTTTGGCCATTGTACAATGAATGAGAATATGATTTACGCTTTCCTCTTTACAACCACACAAAAAACAACGGTTGGGAAGCTGCCATCCTCTCATTTGGAGTCTATCCAAAGTCATAATCCTCCCCCAAGCGGCCTCCCAAGTGAAGAACACTATTTTGGTTGGAACTCTCTCCACCCAAATGTTATTTTTTGGAAAAACAGTAGACAAAGGGCTTTCCAACAGGCTATAAGCTTCCTTTACCCTAAACTGTCCACTGTTTCCTTCTTTCCAAAAAACCGAATCGTTCTCCACTGTTATCATATGACCCCTCAAAACTTGGAGCAAGTTGCCAACCAAGTCCATCTATCAATCATTAAAATCCCTAGTAAACCTCAGATTCCAGCCACCTTCACCAGAATTTTGGTCCCACATTTCTTCTACAGTTGTGTTCTTATAGGCTGCCAAAGTGAAGAGGTGCGGGAAGCTTTGGGACAGAGTTGAACCCCCACACCACGAATCTGTCCAAAATCTGATTTTATTGCCCTTTCCTGCTTTAAAAGCCATTTTTTCCCAACACCAGCCAGCTTCCTTCAAAATCTCCTTCCACACCCCCACTCCAAAGGCACCCACGGCCTTTTTAGTCCTCCAATCAAAGTCCTCTTGCCCATACTTCGCTATGAGAACTTGCTTCCAAAAATCCTCCTTAGCATGCGCGAATCTCCAAACCCATTTGCCAAGTAAAGCTCTATTCAACAGATTTAACTTCCTTATTCCTAACCCCCCTTTCTCCTTGTCCCTACAAACCATCTCCCAATTGACAAGGTGAGCCTTCCTTTCCAAATTTCCTCCTCCCCACAAGAAATCTCTTTGCAATTTTTCAAGTCTCCTAGCCACTGAATTAGGCATGCAAAAAAGGGACATTTGATAAACCGGAATATTAGCCAACGTGCTCTTCAAAAGGGTAATTCTCCCACCTTTGGACAGATACTGGCGTTTCCACAGAGCAAGTCTTCTTCTCATTTTTACCTCCACCCCGTCCCACACGGAAATGGACTTATTGGGAGCCCCCAACGGCAGCCCCAAGTACACTGCAGGCAGCGGCCCCACCCTACATCCTAGCTCCACAGCCAATTCGTCCACCCCTTCCACCTCCCCAACCGAGATGATTTCACTTTTAGCCAAGTTAATCTTCAACCCTGAAGCGGCTTCAAACCAAAAAAGAATCCAACTCAAATGCATTAAGTGCTCCTTCTTTGCTTCACAAAAAACAATAGTGTCGTCGGCGAAAAGAAGGTGAGAAATATGGACAGCCCTCTCTCTTCCCAGCCAAACGTTACATCCTGATATAAAACCCCCTTCCACAGCCCTTCTAATTAAAACGCTCAGCACCTCTATTCCCAAGACAAAGAGATAGGGGAAAAGAGGGTCCCCTTGGCGCAACCCTTTTGAACTAGAGAAAAAACTCACTGGCACTCCGTTCACCAGAATAGAGAATTTGGCTGTGGAAATGCAATTCCACATCCAATTCAACCACTTTGGACCGAACCCCATCTTTTGCATAACCTTCATTAGGAATTGTCAATTAATACTATCATACGCCTTCTCAATATCCATTTTACAGATTAAACCTTTCTTGCCCCTTTTTTTCCAAGCATCGATCACTTCATTAGCTATTAGAGAAGCGTCTAGGATTTGTCTTCCCTTGACAAATGCATTTTGATCGGTAGAAACCACTTTTCCTATGACTTTTTTAAGCCTATTGGCCAGCACCTTGGCCAACAGCTTATACAAACCCCCCAAAAGGCTAACGGGCCTAAAGTCCCCCAAGTCCTCAGCCCCCCCTCTCTTAGGTACCAGCACCAAAAAGGTGTTGTTAAGGCTCTTGAGAAAAACATTCTGCTCGTGGAACTCCTTGAACATGTCCATTATTTCCGCCTTCACAAATTCCCAGCAGCTTTGCCAGAAAGCCAAAGAGAAGCCATCTGAGCCTGGGGCTTTATCCCCGTTCAAATCCATCAAAGCATCCTTGACCTCAACCTCTAAAAAAGGGAGCTCCAGCAGCCCCGCTTCTTCAGGACTGATTTGCTTAAACTGCAATCTCCCAATGTCCGCTTTCCAATCCGAACTTTCTGAGAGAAGCTGTTGATAGGCATTCACTATCCCCTCCCTCACTTCATGCTCCCCTGACAGTCTTACCCCATTTATCTTAATTATGTCCATATGGTTGGTCCTTCTATGAGCAGAAGCCATGCGGTGAAAGTATCCCGTGTTTCTATCACCTTCCTTCAACCATAACTCCCTGGAAGCCTGTCTCCAATGAGTCTCTTCTAAGTCCACCCACTTAGCATACCCCTCTTTAGCTTCCTTTTTTCTGCCTAATTCCTCCTGAGTCAAGCTTCTCTCATTTTCCACCCCGTCCCAGTAATCCACTTGTTGGAGGGCCACTGCTTTGTTGCTCTCCAGACTCCCAAACACCTCCCTGTTCCAGAATTTTAGATTTCGTTTCAATTCCTTCAATTTTGCAGATAGTTTAAAGCTAGCACTTCCACTAACCACCATCCCCTGCCACCAGCTTTGAATTAGGTCTTTAAACCCCTCAACTTTGAGCCACATATTTTCGAATCTGAAGGGGATTGGCCCTCTCCTTATTCCACCCCCCTCCGGTAAGACTAGGAAATGATCCGAGGTAGGCCTAGGTGGCCTTCTTTGGACTACCCTACTGAACTGATCAAGCCAGCAGGGAGTAACCAGAAACCGATCAAGCCTGGCCCTTGATTGATTATTAAGACCCCCGCTCCAGGTGAAAGAACCTCCTTGCAGTTGTAAATCCACCAGGCCTAGCTCATCCACAATCTGACCAAACCTCCTCATAGCTAAGGTTAACCTCCCTTGTCTACTTCTTTCGCTTTGAGAGAGGATAATGTTGAAATCACCTCCTAAGCACCACGGTTCTTCCCAAATTCATCTTATCGCCTCGATTTCTTCCCATAAGCATTCCCTATCGTCCCTGGTGAACGGACCATAAACACCCGTGAACACCCAAACAACCCCATTTCCCACATTCCTAAATCTGCAAGATAACGAGAATAGGCCCTCTTCACAGTCCAGGATTTCAAGGGATCTTTTATCCCAACAAATCAAAATGCCTCCTGCCGACCCTAAAGCGTCCAGTGCCCTCCAGTCTAAAAATCTACCTGACCCTAAACTCCTTACCACCCTATCTGACAACACTTGCATTTTTGTCTCCTGAATACAGAACAAATCCACCTTTTATTTCCTAACGACAGCCTTAATTACTTTCCTTTTAAGGTTGTCGTTCGCTCCCCTCACATTCCAACTTAGGAGTTTTATATTCATTGGACACAAGCTGACTGACTCCCTCTACCCTGAACAGAGCATTTCTTCTTGCCTTCCCCCTCGTAATTAATTGAGCATTCCAACCTCTTAAGCTCTCTTTCAAACTTTGATTTTTCCAATAGACCTTTACTGTGAATCTTTTCCCGCCTTTTCCTTATTTTACCCAGGAAACACGAAATTTCCTTTTCCAAACCTTCTGTCGAGAAACCCAAGAAGAGGCTAAACTTCGCTAGGCTGCTTTCTTCCCAATTTAGATCCTTTTCATCCCTTCCTTCTTGATATTGCAATTGCCCTGCACTCTCCTCCGATATGCTTTTCACTACCAAAGGTCCGTTGAACTCAACCATATCCCAGCAGCCATTGACATTCTCGGAGGACCCAGCAGCAGCTTGGAGGCTTAGCACGTTTTCCTGGCCAGCCTCCCTAATCGCCCCAGAAAGGTCGTAACACTCCCCCTCCGGAGTCCAACCAAAAGAAAAATAGAGCGGAGGAGAGGAAAAACCCGTAACCCTTGAACCCCCCGAGAGAGACAAGGACCCATACCTCGAACCTTCTTCCACCAGCACGCAATCAGTAGAAGAAAGAAGGGAACCGGCTTCAAGCTTCCTGAAGGCTTCCTCCTCACGCCATCTTAAGAACTCAAGCTCGATATTATAACAGGCTGAGGAACAAACCAGCCCTTTGTCAGGAGACTGAGAGCCAAACGGAAGGAAGCTATCCCTCGCCACGTCCAAAGGCCCGATGGGCTGGCCCCCAAAATCCTTGAGATTGAGAGACGGGCCTAGGGGAGACGTTAAGAGAACAGGAGATCCAGAGGACGGCCCAATCTCCTCAGCTGCAACCTTCTCCTTGCCCTTAGAGCCCGCCTTAATAGACCCAGGCCCAAGCCCAGGCCCGAACCCTTTACAGGAAGGGCCTTACAAGATAAGCTCCCCAGCCTTCTTCAAGCCCACCGGATCCACAGCAAGGCCAGAGGAAGACAGCCCGGCCCAACAGAAAGGCGGTCCACCTGCTCTGGCGTCCCATCAGCTGTCCGTGACAGCGCCTCGGACCCAGCTATTACCATTTCTTCCACGCGCTGACCGGCGAGTACCCCAGCATCACCCCGAACCTCTCCTCTGGACCTCCCAACTGGCCACTGTTTTCCTCCCGTGCCCAGTCTCACAGAGGGCGAAACCTCCCACCAGAGGTTAAGGAGATACGTTGTGTCCTCGGACCTGATCTCCAGCACGCATGGAAGATTTTCCCCGTTTGATTTAACTAAAATCCTTGCCCACTGGAGTTCCTCCATCTTTTCCGTCAATGGGTCAATCTCAACAAACCCTCCACACTCATCCCCCACTTTTCTCAAGATGGATGGGGTCCAGAGCAATAATGGCAAGCCCCAAATCCTTACCCATATTTCATTCCTACATTCCCCTTCTTCCAGGCATCCGTACCTTGGATTCCAAGGCTCCAGCCCTAATTGAATCCCTCCCACCCCTCTGTTCCCCGATGTAAGAACACGTCTAGCTTCTTCCACAAATTCGAACTCCAAAAGGGCCCCACCCTCTTCCATCCTTGCCAATCCCAGCTTTCCTTTCAATCTCCATGAGCTCGCCATCGACCACCCCAGACTCTCCAAGTTCTCTCCTCCTGCTACCTTGGGGTTCCATCTTCCAACCAGGCAGGGTTCCAATCTAACTAGGTTTCTACTGATTTCCTCCCCTTTCACCTCCACTCTCACCGACGTCCTTCCCCTACTCCACGACCCCTTTCCTATTTCTGCATGTAACCTTTCATTGCTTTTCTCCTCCTTCTTGTCTTCCTTCCTCTCGACACTGACAACCAGTTTCCGAAGGACCTCCACCATGGCTAGCCAACCCCCCTTATCTCCTCTGCCCTTCGGTATACAGATGCTGTATCTTTTTTTTTCCGAGTCGACAACCCCTACCCTGATAAAGCAGCCCACCCTATTAGCTACCCGCACCATAGAGTAACTTCTCCCCATCTCTATCCAACCCTTCTCCCATTTATCTTCTTTTCCATCCTTGACGCATTGGTCCAGGCCCTCCAAGAGGAGTCTAACGCTTGCCAGCCCTAGCCGGACCCAGGACGAGATCCCCCGCTTGCTTTCCACGATGAAGAAAAGGGTTTTGCCTTTTCTCTCCTCCACTTCAACCTCAAAAACCTTCGATGCCACTCCAAAGCTTCCCCCTTGCCGTTTTCCTCGCCTCCCCGCTTTACTTTCTTCATCAACGCCTTCTCCATCGTCCTCACTCTTTCGCTCGCTCTCCCGCTCTTTCTCTCTCTTCTTTGTTGTGCATCTTAGGCTTCCCACAACCCCCTATCTTTCACATCTTTCTATCTTCAAGGTTCATAGAAATGAGCTCTCAAGTCTTTGATGTTAAATGACTTTTATTCAACCAATTTATCATCCTTCTAGCTTCACGAAAGCCCTAGGTATGCTCTTTTCTTCTATAAACCTTACAATTCCAAGTGACTTTAAGATCAATGTATATATTGGCAAGGTTTTACAAACAAATGCTTCTCTCTTGGTAGATATCTTTGAACTCCCAATTTGCTAACCTTGGCCCTCAACTAAAGAACAAGATCATGTCCTTTGATAGACCAAGGCTTCAAAACCTATCCAATGTTTATTTCCAATGACCTCTAAACTAAATAGAAGACCATGAGATAATCACCAAAAGGTCCCCTTCTTAAGGTTTCTAACCCCCATCAAAAAGGTCTCTCCCTAACCTCATGTAAAGCTAAGAATTGAGCATTAAGAGCCAACTTTTTTTTTTCCAATTAGAAATGAAATATATATTCATAATAGTAAAGTTTAAGGGAACAATGAGAGGTCCTTCCCACGAAATACAAGACCTAATCAAAGTAAGACTAGAATCCTCCATTATACAAGGAGAACAACAAATAAAGGCATGTACAAAATATTTCAAAAACCAAATTAAACTCTCAACAATGTCCACCCCTTTTGACTTACAAACCAAAAACCAACAAAGTTGAATAACATTAAGTGGAACTCCTCTAAATGCAGTTGTACAAGCGGGCTAAAAGGAGGAGTAGAAGTGGTGAAGATTCCACAATATCCCTTTCGACTTGTATTTTTCCTTAAAAATCCTGCATTCCTCTCTTGCCATGCAATCCACAATACAGTAAGGTAAGCGATTTGCGAAAGAGTCTTGCCTCTGATTGAATTCCCTAATCCTCTAAATGAGATAATCATCATATCTTCAATACTCCTAAAAGGAACCCAATCCATATTAGCTACACTAAAGAGATTAAGACAGAGCACCAATGTTAATGGGTAATGTAGAAAAAGATGGTCAATTGGTTCTCCACTTTTTATGTACCACTAAGGACTAAGAGATTTGTAGGGTTTTCTCACCTATAGCATGTCATTAGTATTTACCTCTTTAAGAGCCAACTATTACCGGCCAACTCATAGAAAATCCTAATTAACTCACTCTCATGATCTCTAAAGGTGATTTCAATGCCCATTCTCCCTGGATTGGCTGTATGGCTTTCATTAAAATTGAGCATAAATTAAGACACAAATACAATAACAAGTTTTTGAATTCATAAGTTGGAACAATATTCACGCCAAAACTGGAGTATCGAAAAGCTAATAAATCAAGATGTAATTTGGCTATAAAGCTTATTAATATGTGATAAGTTCATAACCATTACAAATGGGACAATAATCAATAGGAAGATAGAATCATTTCGCAGAACATGACAAAACAATAATAGCAAGGAGTAGCACTATAAGAGACTAGTGGTTTGATCAAACTTTCTTTACATTTGCATTGTTCTTTAGAGAATAAAGAAGTGAAGAAAAGAAATTTGTAAAGCTTTAACATACTTTTTATAGTGTGGGGCATCTCTATCCAAACGAGCAAGAGTCCCAGCCAAAATAGACACCTGTACATTTAAAATTCAAAAAGAGGAAAATTAGACCCAAAAACACCAAATCATGTTACAAAAATATTGCAACCAAGAAATAGCATAATGCCCCCAATTAATAGGATTAATGACAATAAAATTTAAACACCAATGATAGGAAGCTAGCATAACAAACGTACAAATGCATGCCATAAATTGAATTCTCAGCACTTTATGCAGTAAATGTAATAAACCAATCAATAAAAATTACAAATTCACTACAATTAACATGTTTCACCATTATACACTATGATACCTGGATCCTTCAATTTCATCAAATGTACCTGTGTCAACATGAAATGACATGGGTGAGGATGTGGGTATGGGATCCTTGTCAAACACTCTTTTTTATAAGCAGATCCTTGTCAAACACTCCTATTTTACTTTAGGTGTGGTTTTATTTTTTTCGTTGATATCCTTTTATTCTTTCAACTTTCTTCATAATAATTACACGAAAGTAAAAAAGAAAGAAAGAATTTGCTGAAAAGTGAATTTTTAGAAGAATATTTAGGGACAAGAGGAAAAAAAGGGATTAGAGGGAAAAGATTGAAGCTTTTAAAAAGGATATTTTCACTTCCAGTTTACTTTTAATGGATTTTTCTTTTATTATGTGGCATCCCAGTACCCATGCCCATATTTTAGATCTTTTTTAGCCTAGTCCCTATATCCTACAATTTGAGTTGTGAAGGATCCAACACCTACACACATACCCATATCCGACACTCATACTTGAACCCATGCAACATGGATTATACACCTAAGATAAGTGCACATGTTGAGGTCATCAAATACACAAATAGAAATATATTGACACAAGCTAATTAGAAAAAGGGGGACGCGTCCCAATTACACAAGGAATATACAAAGGGTGACAAAAGGCTTATAAGAAATAAGAAAAAATAAAATGGACCATATACAAACAATTATATTAAACAAAAAGGAACAATCAACAATCAAATAACCTCTAGACAAGAACAAAAGGGAACTAATAAAAACATCTTTCAGAGATTGAACTAAACACTCCATGTCAAAGGTCATATAGCTCAACACTTGCCAAATAGTCCAAAACAAAAATAGAAGGATCATTCTCCATACTTCACTTTTTTCTTCTCTACAAAACTCTTGTGCCACCAACTCCATTAACAATCTTTAAGCAAGAAAAGTATTTTCCTTGTTCTCTAAATCATGTGACATTAAGTTATTTCTAAACAAAAAATGCTGGTCATAACAATTAATAAAGTTGAGGCCTAGATGACGTTGCAAGGGTTAAGAGTGGGGATGAGGAGGTTCCAAGTTCAAGTCCATGTACCAAAAAAGAGTTACCTTCACAAAAAAAAAAAAGAAGTTACCTTCAAAGTTTCATCAAATCTCAACATATTTCTTGGTATCTAAAAAAGTTCATATTTTTGGCAATATAAGATATAGGATGCAACGGAAGAGATGTTATGAGATTTGATTTTGTTCTATTCCTCTCGATGGGCTTCTTGTACTACAGCTTTTAGAGGAGTTCCTCTAAGTGTTTTACAGCTCAACTGGACTGCGTTGTGCGCGTCAAAAGTTTGAGTTTGTTGGGGTTTCTCTTTGTTTTTAGATTTCTATTGTTGGGTGTTTCCTCTTTTGTTCAGTTTGTGTAGGAAGGACCTCTCATCCTTCCCTTGGTTTCTTCTCTTTCTTTTGTATCTATTCTTTCTCCTGTATCTTTTCTTCTATCAATATATTTTTCTTCATTTCTGATCAAAAAAAAAGATATAGGATGCAACATATCTTATAAACTATCCCATTCAGAATAAAGTCGTAAAATATCTCATGTTCTTTTGATAGGTAATTTTTTTTCTTTCCCTTTTCTTTTCTTTTTTTTCTTTTATTTTGGTCCTCATTGGAACTTGAACCTAGGAAAAGTACATAAGAAAAGGAAGGTAGGATTCCTTCTTATGATTTACTCAAGAGCAAAGTAAACCACTGTAATTGGATGGGTTGGAAAGAAAAGATAAGCCTGAAACTCCTAGGAATGCTATAACGGTCATTGTAATTGTCACTACCACTTAAAATGTAACTATCAATGCCCCCTTGTGTTATACGTGACACTTTTACTAGCACAAACTTTACCATTTGAGTCAAGCCTCAAGACCTCCTGTGCCATCCATATTTAAAACCTCTATTTACAATGCAATAAAACTTTTTAGCATTTTTAGCTACAATCTTAACTTTGCTTGAAAAGAGAAAGTATTGATTTAGGCACCCATTTGTAACAAATCTTCTCCTAATAGAATTTTCTTTTCTCTTAATAGGAAACAAAGCTTCTAATAGATTTTTGGGATCATATGCACAAAGCTTCTACTGAACAAAGTACAAAGTTGGTGAAATACAAAAAAAAATGTTAAAATAATTTTTATACACTAAAAAAAAAAAGAAAGAAAGAAAGAGAGATTTACTTCTAATTTTAGTAGTAACTTGATTTTTAAAAACAAAAGACAAAGAAATATCATCTCTCAAAGAAATCAAAGTATTACACTAGGGACTTGTGGTGGAGGAGAGATTTTAAAAAAGGCTTGCTATGTGGGGGGAGGCTTACTCTAATTAAAAGCACCTTATGTAGTTAGTCAGTAATTTCATGTCATTGTTTTTTGTTCTAAGAAAGGTGAAATTAGGCTCAAGAAGATTCAATGTGACTTCTTTGGGGGAGCACTTTAAAAATAAAAATAAGAAAGCCTCATTTAGTGAATTGGTTAATTACTTGCATGTCCAAGAAGAAAAGGGAGCTTAGTATTGGAGTCCCTTTTTTTAAGACAACTCCATGACCAGGAACTTGAAAGGACAAAGGCATTTTTTGGAGACTACAAGAGAAAGCAATGTGAAGGGATGAGGAGGATCAATTAGTTTAGATGGACTTGAAGTATGAGTAATTCCTAGTCAAATTCTTCTATTCCTCTTTGTTGCTAGGAAGGTTAGAGCCCTTCCCTGTGGATGTAATTTAAAATCCATGGGTTCAGTTGGAATGGTTATCATTTGCCTAGGAAGCAACCTTGGGGAGGATTTTGAGACTAGACTAGCTTAAAGGAGGTGATGAATGTTGGAGAACAGATTTTTCTTTTTTATAAATATATGTTGAACAGATGTTACATGTAAAAATGAAGAAGAGTCAATTGACAATATCTTCCTTCACTGTTTTAAAACAAGAATCCTGTAGCAGCTAGTTTACCCCCTACTCGGAATAGTTTGGATGGTGCATTCTTTAGTAAGAGTAACTCTCTTGAGTTAGGATCGTCCGTTATTGGAAAGAAGCAGAAAAAACACTCTAAGGGTTGCCCCTTTGTACTTATTTTGGATTATATAGAAGGAAAGAAATGGGAGATAATTTGAAAATATTGAATGAAAAAATCAAGCAATCATAACCTCTTTTATATGTAATTCTTTGGAGTAGGCTAGATTTTACATAGATGATATCTCAATGTCTATGGCAGACATTATTGATTATTTGAGCTCTAAGTCGAGGAAGGGAGTTGTTTTCCATTTCTCTCTTCTTTGTCGTTTGCCTTATGGTATCTTTTGTACACGTCATGGGTACTTTAATGCACCCATTTTTTACGTTCTATTAATACTTTTTTTGTTTGCCTATCAAAGGAAAAAAACACTATGGAGTTGTGAAATCATGAGGGGCATGGAGCTTGGAGACGTGGGAACCACAACCACCTAAACATAGGTAAACAGCAGAAGAGCTTGTCTGGATTTGGCAAGTGCCTTCAAAAGGTTGAGAATCAATGTTTTTTTTTTTTTTTTCCTTTTCCAAAATGAAGGCCAATTGGCTCTAGGTTTTTTCTTTCCTTAAAAAAGGCCAAAATTTTATATAAGTAAATATGCTAGAGACGGGTATAGGTGCATGAGTGTGCTAGAGGTAAAGGCACATGCCTGGAGCCAAAGTGCATGCGTAACTGATGGCGCTGCTCTTCAGCCAGCATGGTGTTCATCCAAGGGCATGGTGGTGCCCCAAATCTGGGCACTTGGTGGTCAGGGTTTGAGGGATCTAAAAGGGAAGTAGTAACCGAGAATTTCCATCCTTGCATCCATCTGAATCATTGGATATGAATCGAAGATTTTGAACCACTGGTACTTGACTATTCAGCAGATAGTGGCACATTTAAATTGAAAAAGATGTTCAATCAGCAACAACTAACCAAAGACTAAGGAAGAAAAGGACTTTTATGGCATTGTATTTTACGCCCCAGACGTGTTAAAAGCAATAACATTGCTGGGTTTTTTCTTTCTTTAACATTGTATGCTTCAAAGTCCATTGATAGATGCTGGGCATAAAAAATCTTCAGCGACAATATAAAACATAGGACAATTGGAGAAAGAAAAGATTTATGTCACTGCCTTGGCAATTTAATATCTTTTTAAGAAAGAAAATTTACCCAATCCTTTTTTATTTAATTTAATTAATACATAATAATTACCTCCCTTGTTAAGTAACATATTAAAATTTTGTTTTTGCTCAACTATTCATAATTGCAAAAAAATAAAATAATAATAATGCTAAAACTAAACAGATCCTTCAAAAGCTAAATAATTGATTACAGACTATCCTCTCCTGCTTTAACAAAGAAGCATGTGAATTTTATCCACCCTTGCAACGGAAGGAGAAGTATAATGAAAATACCTTCTCTCCACTATCATTTCCAACAACTCTGATTTCTAGTCCAACACAAGCAGCCTCAGGGGCAAGAGGAATCTCCTCATAACTCAAAAACTGTATTGCACCAGGATCATACCGAAAGAAGCCAAAATCATGGACCTAGAAGAAAGTACATGCAATGTTAGTGGTTCGTGTCTTGACATACTCAAATGAATACCAAAAAAAAAACAACATTTAGTCAACAAAAGATGACATATATTGAATCCTGCAGAATAATTCTCTTCCAAATAAAAGGATAGTGGATGGTAGTTGTTTTCTAGTTCCCATCTCACTTGAACCGGTATGTTAAACAGCCATAATCATCACAAACAATAGAACTAAGAGCGTATAGGTTTCCTTTATAGTGGAGGAGCTTCAATCAGATTCTGATCAGATTCTAATATTTTTTGGGAGGACCCCTCATCCTTCTACTTTTTATCCATATCTAATGTATCGTTGTTTCTGATAAAAAATAAAATAAAAATAATAGAACCAAGAAACGTTGTACTTACAGGGTCTCTGTATATCGGATACACTGGAATTTCTTCACGGTTCACAAACATGGCCTCCGCAACTACCGGCCCTATAAACCATAACAGTAAAACAGAATTTGAAAAAATCACAACACAAATTGATGTCAAAAACTGAGCTCCAAGCATACCAGGCTTAACAACATGACGATTAGTGAGAATGATTCCCCGGCGTTTATCGACCACAAACCCAGTGGCATAGCTGGCACCGGCGGCCTCGGTATCAAAGGCCCGACAAGCGGTGGTCCGGAGCACCACCACCGCCGGAACCACTGTGTTGAGTGCCTTTCTCCAATCCTCAGCGGTGGCGACATTTTCCCGGAAGGGCGGATCGATCTCCATGCAGAGCTCCTCCTTCATACAGGATTCCATTCCGATGGCCTCCTCCGATCCCAATCTCTCCAAGGGATCACCCATTAGGAAACCCTAAATGTTGGGATTCTTGGACTTTGATCGGAGAAAAACTGGGAGAAGCGAAAGGAGAATTGGGGGGACTAGGGTTTCACAATGGGATATAATCTTGGGGAAAAGGGTGAGAGTGAAGAAGGGTTTTGGTTAAATCGAGTGAGAGAGTCAGTGAATGGGACTCTCAGAACGTGCAAGCAGCCGTTTTGTCTCTTTGGTTCAAGTCCACTCTCCGTGCTGACGAGGTTCAATCTCAGCTCGCCACCAAAACGATTTGGATGACGACGCAGCGACTCAGAGACTCGGGGACTCGGAAACTCGGGACTCGGCGTCTTTCCAATTTGCGCATCCTCGCGGTCAATCATTATTCGGAAATAATTATTTAACAAATAAAACTATGAAACTTTGAAGCTATAATTTTTGGGGAAGACCATAGCGATAGCTTTTAAACTTTGTATTTATCATGATCACCAAAAGTTACATTTAAGGTTTTTTTTATTATTAAATAATAAAAAATTATTTTATAAAATCAAAATATCACATATGCACAGATCGAAACAAAGCAGAGCTCAAATACTCTAGTCTTGTTGTCACCCTCTCTAAAATCCTACTATACACGTGGAGTTTTATTAAGCTTTCATATTCTATTTCAAAAAACATCTCTCACTCAATAATGAAGCTCATAAAATAACGAAAGTAAAATTAAAATCTCAAGCCCAAATTAATATAAATCTATATCACATTAAAATAAGTCCAAGCCCACATTAAAATTTTAGTCATACCCTACATCATAAGCATATTAAAAAACCTAAGGCATCAAGCCCATATGAGATATATACCAAACCCAACAAATCAAATTCAAGCTAACATTCTAGAGCCCACAAATAATGCCCATAATCAAAATCAATAAGCCTACATTGAGATAGTATATGGGCCCAAAATAATGATTAAAAATCAAAGTCTAAAGGGCCCCATATCCATAAACCACTACTATAGAGATCAAGGGGAAGACTTACCCATTTTGAAACTCTAGGAAACCATGGCCATGGATGGTAGAGGAAGGTGGAGCTTTTGAGGACAAGTTGGGCAATGTGGGAGTGGGCAAGAATTGGCGGTGATCAATCCTTATTGGTGGCTATGTAGAGATTGATAATAAACAAAGAAGAGAGAGATGTTAACAATGTAACGAAGTTGGTAGAGAGATGGCATCAACATAGGTGGCATAGTGAAGATAGTGGTCGTGAAAAGGAGGGGAAAAATAGGAAGAAAAAAAATAAAAAAATAAGGGAAAAAAATGAATGAAAGAAGGGATGGAAAGTGGATGTTGTTATGAAGATAAGTAGGAAGGGGAGAATGGAAAGTGGGTGTTACTATGGAGATAAATAAAAGGGGAGAGAGAAGAAAACAAGGAAAAGAAAAGAAAGGAAACAAAATAAGGCTTAGTAATAATAATATGTGATAATGGGTTTGAGACAAAATTTAGGGTCTATAAACATATACCCCTCTTCAATAGAGTCCACAAGTGAGATGAGTGTATATACAAGTGAAAAGAAGGGAGCTCTGTTGAAGAATAAGAAAGACCACCAAATATATCATTCTATAACACAAGTTCACTCAAATCATGAAAGGTGTTCAAGGGTGGCTGAGGGGAAGGGGTAATATTTATGTGAAACTCTAGTAGGCTTTGTCAAAGAGGACTATGTGGGGTTCATGCTATTAAGAGGGCCGAATGGGCACACTATAAAGGAGACAAGAGAAGAAATAGATGACAAGGAGAGTGACTCAATGTCAAATGATGGATAACGAGGGACAATGTCTACATGAAGCACAGAGGGCTACACTATCAAGAAAGGCAAATGGGCACATCAGAAAGAAAGAGATAAAAGGAAACAAATTATTAAGGAAGTGACTTAGTGTCAAACAATGGATAAAAAAGGCTAAGGTTCAACTTGAAAGCTCTAACAGATAAAAGGGGACAAAAATGAATAACTCAAGGCTATGGATGAAAGGAAAAATATGAAAATGTGAAAATTTCAGGGCATAGCACTAAAAGAAAGCAAAAAAAAAAAAAAAGACTAGATAGTTAAGGCACGACACTAACAAGAGACATAAAAAGGTCAAATAATCGAAGTGTGATAGTAACAAAAACATAAAAATATCAAACAGTTTAGGCACGACACTAACAAGACACATAAAAAAGCCAAACAATTAGAATGCGACACTAAAAATAAAAAATAAAATGCCAGATAGTTATGACATGACACTAATAAGAATATAAAAAGGTCGAACAATCTGGGTGCAACGATAAAAGAAAGTAGAAAAAGATCAACAATTGAGGCACGATACTAATAAGAGATATTAAAAAGATAGAACAATCAAGGTGTGACATTAAAAGAAACATAAAACCGTCGGAGAATCAAGGTGTGACATTAACAAAAACATAAAAGAGGTTGAACAGTTAGGGCACGACGCTAACTGGAAAATAAAAAGGTCGGGCAATTTGAGTGCAACACTAACAGAAACATAAAGAAAGTTGGACAACCAAGGTGTGATGCTAATAGGAACATTAAAAGATTGGACAATTTGGGCACGACACTAATAGAAACATAGTGGAAGTCGAATAGTTAGAATGTGACACTAACAAGAACATAAAAAGGTTAGATAGTCTAAGTGTGTCACTCATAGAAACATAAAGAAAGTCAGACAGTTAGGGCTTAATAGTAACATGAGACATAAAAAGGTCAGATAGTTGAAATACAATACTAACAGAAACATAAAAAGGTCGAATACTTGGGGTGTAGCACTAATAGGACACATAAAAATGTTGAACAATCGAGAAGTGATGTTAATAAAAGACATAAAAAAAGTTGGACAATCAAGGCGTGACATTAATATAAACATAAAAATGCCAGACAATCAAAGTATGACACTAATAGAAAAATAAAAAGGCTAAACAATCAAGGGCACAACACAAGAGAAAGATTAAGAGATTGGATAGTAAGGGCACAATACTAAAGGAAACATAAAGAGGTTGGATAGTCAGGGCACAACACTAACATAAAACTAAAAAGACTAGACAATTGAGACATGACATTAATAGAAACATAAAAATGTCAAAAAGTAGGGACATGATACTAATAGAAATATAAAAAACTCAACAGTAAGGACACGACACTAAGGAAGGATAAAGAGGTTAAACAATTAGGACGTGACATTAAAGGAAACATAAAAGGGTCAAACAATCAAGGCATGACACTAACGACAAGATAAAGAAGTCAGATAGTCAGGACACAACACTAAGGAAAAGTATAAAAAGGTTGGACAGTTAGGCTGGAACACCAAAAGAAACATAAAAAGATATGACAGTTAGGGTGCAACACTAAAGGAACATATATAGGTTGGATAGTCAAGGTGTGACACTAATAAAAACATAAAAAGATCAAATGATTGGGGCACAAAACTAATAGAAAATATAAAGAGCTTGATTTGTGATAGTAAGGCACAATTGAGATGATTGGAAATGTGACTAGGATAACACTAAACATGTGATTGCAAGCCAAGGAATGATCCTAAAGTGTGGCTCCAAGCCAAAGGATAATTGAGAAGATTATGAAATAATAAGGCTCAAGATGATTGATGGGCAAGATAAATAGTGAAAAGGAGAACCTAAAGATACGATTTAAGGTTGAAATATGACCTAGATGATACTAAAAATGAGATTTCAAAGACTGAAAGACAATTTGCATGAGATTAAAAAAAGGAAAAGACATAAGATACAAAATGTTATAAAACAACTACTGCACTTTAGGATAAGTTCATGGATAATGAGATAAAAATCTCTAACCTTAGTAAAAAAGGCTAAACAAAGTTGTGTCATAGGACTATGTTGGTAAAAGGAAACTATATAATGGATAGAAACAAAACTAACCAAGACTTCGAGTTTAAATGCAAGTAAATCAAGACATGACATGTCAACTATCAAAATAAAAATAACATTTGTAGTCCATCGACAATCTACCGGGTCATGCCATCATGGACAATGTTGTACTGAATGTCTTAAAGGCACAAGAAAACATGACTAGGAAAATTTGAGGACTAATCTACATCCTCCTCTAATTAGGAGAGTGGTATAAGGTTATGTATGATGAAATGGGTAGGCTTGAAAGAGGATAAAGGTAGAACAATTAAACTTTGACAAGGTAACTACATGTGTGAAGATATCAAGGGTGGAATATTTAGGTATGTAACAAATACAGGTGAGTATTCAAGATTAAACCAAATATACTAAGAAGAATAAACCTAAAGCATCATCATTTTTATAATCCATCAAAATCCCCAATCATAATCAAGTGGTCATATCTCAATGTCAAATATCCAACAAGGTGGCTATGCCCTAATATAAATAGCACTCCTTACGATGGCTATGCCCTAATATAATCATATCAAATCAATATCTCTCAACCATCTTATACTCTAATATGAAAGGAATATCTAATCCTCCAAGAAAGTGGCTTTACCCCATCGTGATATGTGATTCATCATGCTCCATGAGAAAAAATGAGATGGAAATGCACTAGTATAAAAGAATAACAAGATGAGATATCTAGTAATCCTCACATCACTCATTATACTCTACTGTAAGAATATATTTGATCACCTCAAAAAGAAAGGTTATGCCTTAGTGTAAGAAATCAAGTTGAGTGTCTATGCTTTAATATAAGTTCTCTAGAATGGCTATGCCTTAATATAAAATGTTCTCTCAAACTATTATGCCCTAGTATAAAATATTCTCTCAAACTACTATGCCTTAATATAAATTGTCATCTCGAAAATCAGACATCCATGAGAGGGTTATGCCTTAGTGTAGCATCGTCTTGTAACTCCTAATCCATCATACTCTATGAGAAGGAATGAAGTGGTTATGCCTCAATATAAACTATCATCTCAAAAATGAAACATTGATGAGAGAGGTTATATCTCAATGTAAGGTCATCTCGTAACTCTTGATCTATCATAATCTAAGTAATCTCCAACCAACCTTAAGCTACCTATGTGTGAGCTGTCAAGCACAATGAATGATGTCATGGCCTCAAGATGATATCAAGACTCAGGATGTAATGTAGGCTAAGGTAATAGGTGAAAGGAATGAAAGAAAACTAGACTCAATAATCCCAATGGTAAAATCTCTATGCCTTTGGCATACATAATGCAATAGAAAAAAGAAGCTCCAAAGTCATGGACTTCACAAATACTTTATGATACAAATGACTGAATGAATAAAAAAATCACTATTGATGAAAAGAATAGTGAATCAATGAAAGCAAGATAAGAACAAAGACTGCACAAGTATGCAACAATCTAGATGAATAAGTTAGCTAAATGAAAAAGACAAGAGTGAGACTCTATAATAGGCTCATAAAAATCAAAGGAATAATACAATGGTCGAAGGTAAAATAAACAATGTTATTGGATGAGAACTCAATACACAAGCAAAAACCAAGATGACTAAGGTAAATGAAGTTAAAACTTTGATTGAGAAGTGTAATCAAGTATATGAACCTTAAAAATATGTCATAGATAGAAATGAACCTTCAACTCAATCATAATTTGATGTATGGGTAGAAATGGATACATAAAATAGGAAAACCAAAATCGTCATATAGGCTACCTACAAAGACTAACATCACAACATTTTTTTTTATTTTTTTATTATTATTTATTATTATTATTTTTGGTTTTTTTTTTTCATTTTTAATTTTTTTTTTATTCTTTATAATAGTCAAACCATTGAATTCAAGAAATCATACACAAGGATCCTAAGGTAGCCAGATAACAAATCTTGTTATATACATATTGAAAAAAGTTATTCCATATGTACAAATATGAACTCATGGTGATAGAAATAATGAGTGATCACTCAAATAGGGACAACAAACATTGAGAAAAGGTATGGTAGAAAGTATAAAGAAATGATCAAGATGAATACAATGAATACAAAAGATGAATCAACTATGAAGCTCATGATTTAGGGGATCTTATCCAAGGATTGAAATATCAGTAAACATGGATATATCGGTACTTGGATTTTATGGATATATCGGAAATATCGGAGAAATATCGGTGGATATTTTTACACAAATATCGGTGGAGTGAAAATTATTTAAAATTCATAGGAATACTTGAAAAAACTCCAAAAAAAAAATGATAAAATAAGTAAAAATACATATTTTAAAGTTATCTTATAAGTGTAATTGACATATATATAATTAAGAAGAAAAAGATATATATCAGTAGATTCGATATTTCAATTTTAAAAATAATAAATATGAATTTTGAAAGCGTATAAAGTTAGAATTGAGTTAAAAAATATTTGATTTTATTGAATAAAAATAATTTATACATAAATGTATTAAATATGATATTACAATAGTTCTTAGTCTAATAAGAAAGATCAATGTAGTTCCATTATATTGTTAGATGAAGGGAGTCCATACAATATTTATTTTTAAAATTTTAAAATACTTTTATTAAAACATATTTTATCATATTTTAAATGAAAAAATTAAATTAATTTATATAAAATATTTTATTTGAGATTTAATTTTTTAAATTTTATTAAAAATACATAGTAACTACTTTTTCCATTAATATTAATTTATTTAATAATCAAAATAAAGGTAGAGAGAGGAAAATTATTCTCATGATTTGTTTATTTTTTTTTATCTCTACTAAATCTAACAATCAAAAGGGCACCCACTTCTCTCACTCGGGCATCGAGAAGCCCTTTTCTGAAGTTGCACTCCAGACAGGAGAATCCCTAAAAAAGCCCTATTTTTTCCTCTGCCATTCTCAATCCTCGTAGGTACTAATCTAATCAAGTTATTATTATTATTTTTTTTTGCAACCCCCGTTTGATTAAAATCCATCCCCCATTCGATTTCCGGGAAAATTCATCATCGTTTGATTTCCGAGAAAATCCATGCAAAACCCCCAAAGAAAACCAACAAAATTGCTTTTCTTTTGCTCCCTGTGTTTTCTGGATCTGTTTTAGGGGTCTCTTTGCTGTTGTGCCATTGGATTTAAATTTCACGAACCCTTAATCCACGATTTATCAACGATTTATCGGTCCCCCATCGATATTTCGGAGAAATATCGGCGATTTTGCCGATTTTTTGACGATATTCCCGGGAATCGATAATCGGGGGCGAATATCATATCGAGGCCGACTGATATCCGAAATTTCGACGAAATATCGGCGATAAATTCCAATTTTTCAATCCTTGATCTTATCTATAAACAACATATACTAAGGTGCCCTTAACCCAAGGTATGAAAAAAAAATGTGTCATGAATAAAAAGGCTAAGCATGCACGACTCAATTGGCTAGCCAAGGGTAACTCTATACATTAAGGTGTTGGTAAATAAGCTTATGAAATGATGGTTACCCATCCTTTACGCACAACCTCAAACATCATGCTCTTAAGCTCTCACACAGTTGACACTAAAGACTAATATCCATAAAAAATAGAGTCATGCCAAATCTTTAAAATCATCTGAAAAAGACCTCAATCTGAATACTTTGTAACAACCTCAAGAAGCTCCTCTAAACGATAAAATAGTTAATAAACTCATCAAGCTATAAACCTTCCATTTTGTCCTCATAGCATATATTAGTCATCATCCTTGTTACCCTTGACCTTCCATTTTCATGTAGTACACATGTAGGATCTCCCTTCTACTTAGCTATTCATCGTGCTCCTTGGTGATCTGTTTGTTACTCAGTTTGAAATTGACTATTGGGCCACTTTTAGAGACCTTTTGGGTGGAATTTTTTGGATCCATAACATGAATTTAGAGGCACTCTAGGTTCTCCCAAAGTTTTAGGGCGACCAAAGCTTGTTTTGGCACTTTTTGGCCACTCGAAACCCATTTTAGCCTGTTTTGCCTTGTGATAGAGGTTCAACTAGTGCTCAACTGCTTGAGGTAGCCCTAGATCCGTTGAGACAAGTGGTCAATTGGTTGAGGCAAGCGGTCAGTCAGTTTCTCAACCAATTGATTGGGTTTTGGGCCAATTTTGACTCATTTTCAAGCTTTTTTTTTTTTTTTTTTTGTTGGTCTTTAAGGGTCCAAAGGAGTATTTTAGGTTAGTTTTTAAGAGATTTAACCCTAAGTTAATGTCTCTTTGAGTTTGGGTTTAGTTTAAGAAGACTTTAGATATTTTGAGCTTTTGGTGAAATAAGGATAAATGTCCAAATCTCCATCCCCCTTGCCCTATAAAAAGAGGCCTTAGAGGTTGGTTTGAGAGGAATTTTCTGGGTATTTTAAAAGAGGAAACTTTGCCAATTTTCACACAGAGAGAGAGAGAGAGAGAGAGAGAGAAAGAGAAAGAGTTTTTTTCCAGAAGGTAAGTTACTCATTTATGTGGACATAGCTTGGTAAGTCACTTTGACTCTGTTTTCTTCTTCTCATTCACTATTTATTTTCTTTCTTTAATTACATCTTGAGACTATTTGATTATTGGGTATGGATATTGAAGGTCACACATTTGATTGCTGATTATCTGTTCATAATCTATAATTGTTGTTTTTCTTTCCTTCCTTTGCTTCATATTCATTGCTTATGAGATTGCTTTATTTTTAATTTATTTGTTGTATTATGGTTTTGAAGCTTTGATTGATTTGATTTTTGATATATTTTGGGTATTTTTACTCATTTTCAACCCCATTGATCACCCATGAGATGAAACTTTGTTAAGATTTGAAATCCTTGTTTTCTTTTAATTTTCTCTTTTGGAGATTTTAGTTTTCTTCTTCATTTTAAAGATTTTTGAAAGTCTTGTTGATTTATTTTGAAATAAATTTACAGCTACACGTGTTTGTTTATTTCCTAAAGTGATTTTCCATAGAAAATACATTTTTTTTTCTTTCAAATATGGTTAAACCTATTTTCAAGTCCTCTTTGGTTGAGATTTCAAGCTTCTATAATAGTCTTTTTTCATGGCTAAGGTCAAGTCTTCTTTTGTAGGCTTTGATTTCATTATTATGCTTGAGAAAATTAATAGTTATTTTTATGTTTTTTATGATTTTTTGAAAAGCTTTTTTTGAATTGATTTTTAATGGACCATTCTTAGCCCTTTTGGATCCCCTTTCATGGTCAAGTGGGAATTGGGATTGCAGTCATTTTAAGTTTAATAATGGTTGTCACGTTCCTTGGTACATAATGCATGATTTCATGTGAGAATATCTTCATCTATGGGTATTTTTATGTGAATTCTACACTTTTTTTTTCCATGCTTGAGTGCTAATTTGGTCCTTTATGCCTCTTATGAGCTCAAATCCATACTCATTTGAGGGTTAAGAAGGATTGAATGCCATGTGGCTAATCAAGGGCTCATTCTTTTGGTTTACATAACTCATTTTCCAAGCTAATGATTTTAGATTTTCTTGATTTTTGGAAGCTTAGACTAGTCTTACAATCTAAATTTAATAAGATAATCTCTAACCCTTATGAGCTTCTTTTCATGATCATTGGAGGGTTATGGAGGTGGATTAGTCCATGGAAATTAACTTGGGCATTGGTAATACCCACACTCTTTGATTTTCAAAATTCACTCACTTGTTGACCTATTTTTGACCCGTAAAATATTTTTTTAAATTTAGACTCTTTGGCTTATCTTAAAATATTTTTTAGGCTTAGATTGTGTTTTAAACTTCTTAAATATGTTAAATAATTTTTGTTTAACTAAAAAAATATTCATTAAGTTTGATGAATAAATGAGTCTTTATTAAGTGTCCAAATTGTGCCATGTTTTTTTACCTTCGAAATGTATTTGCAAATCAGTTATATTTTATGGGTTTCTAATTGTTATATATATATATATATTTTCTATGTACTATACTTCTTAAATAATGATTTGAGCATTAGATTCATTCAAAAATCATTTTCTAAGTTTAATAATTAATTTCATCTTTATTTGATTACTATGCTGACTTGAATATGGTATTATGAAATGTTCTTTGAAATATAGATTAATTGGTGCATGTTTGAGCTTTATAGAAATTTTTAATGTGTTCTAGACACTTTGAAGATATTGCATAATTTTTTTTTTATTTAAAATTATCTTATCTTTAAGCTTGTCAAATAATTATATCTTTGCATGACTTCCTGTTCTACCCTATTTCTGAGCAATAATATGTTTGGTTAAATTTAGGATAATTGGTGCTTGTTTAGACACTATGGGCTTTTAGATTATATTTTAGACACATTGAAAATGTTGTAGGATTTTTATTTTGATTTTATCTCATGTTTGACTATTTTATTTGGATTTATTTTGTATCTACCTGCTTGTTGTCCAACATCTATATATCTTGTATAAACTTGTTAATTTTGTCTCCTTTTGCATGCTTCCAACCTTTTTTAACCCTTGATTAGTATTGTAGACATCTTATGCATGTTAAAAAGACCTTCCTTTGTATCATATCTCTCCTTTAACTATTTTATTTGGATTTATTTTGCAATTGCATACCTACTGCCTAGTTCTACTATATATTAGCTTATTTTGCTCCTAGATTAGTCATCTTTGCCTCTTGATTTTAATTGTGTACATCTTGTATATATTGTTTAACTCTTGCTTTGTTATTGGATCTCCATTTTTGCTTGTGAACTAACCTTCTTTTCCTATATAAGATTGCTGCTTCATTTGGGCATTATTAAGGTACACTTTCTTTTTTTCTTAATTCCTTTGATATGCATACCATACTTTGAGTGTTCTTTGCCTATTGCTCTACATCACCATTTCCTTGTTGTATATTCTTATTTTTATCCTAATATTCATTAGTCTATTAGTCAGCTGTAATTCCATCCACTTGTTTGGTAGAGACTTCTTTAGAGCTTAGACGAGTGCTACCCTATGGTACATTTTCAATAAGTAACCTTACCTTTAGACTTGGACTTAGTTTTCATAGACATGTTTTTCCTTTCAGAAAAGAGTCACTCTCAAGGTTTAATATCTTATTTCATTTTTCCTTTAAAAATAAACAAAAATAAGTAGTGACTTCAATTTTTCTAAAAATCAATTTTTCATAATAAAAAAACGAGTCTTACCATTGAGTAGAGATGCATGTGAAAATGCAGGTCCACATAAGCAAAAAAACATATCACTCATCGTAAGCCACCCTTCATCATGCAAGGCTCACCTTGGGTTCAATTTTCTCAAAATCTACATGATCGAATTGGAAAGAGGATAAAAAGAAACGGTAATAGTACTACATAATGAATAAATAAATAGGTTGGAAAGATGTCAAGGTAGATGGTGTTGTACAAACTTTAATGCGAAGGGATGTAAAAGTCATGTGACGATATTAGGGGGCGATAATGTACAAGGCTTAGAATAGATATATGTAGGTCTACAAGGTATGAAAGTTATGAGTAGACAAGGCACTACTTTGACCACAAAACAAAATATGTCATTGTCTTGAGCTCTCTAGGTGAACCCTCTAATCTTTGGTCAATAAGCTTAATATCCTCCATGATGGATCGAACCCTACAATTATCATATGAAAATGAATAAATATCTCACATCGAAAGTACAACACATGTCACCACAAGAATCAAATACATGCTCAAGGAAACGATAAAGTCATTATAAAAATCAATGCGCACATCCACGAGTAGGAAAATATACTAACTAGTCAAAACACTCTACAAGGGATACACAATCTAACTTTATCACAAGTAGAAAAAAATGTGATGTCTTTGTATATTATTGTTTATGGTTTAGAAGTTTGTTTCAGATCCTCCCTTCGGTTTCCTTATACATACTTGTTGATAAAATTCTTAAAAGAATTAATAGATTTATTATTATTATTATTATTATCATCGTCATCATCATCATTAACTTGAATAGATATTATGAATGGCTTGTTAATCACCAAAATGACAAAACCCTAAAGCTTTATATCTATTAAATTGTATAATATTATCAAATAACAGTGATGACTATTTAATTTGATGTCTATAGTATGAATAATTTGTTAGTCATCAAAGTGGCCAAATTAGAAAGTTTTTATAGATGTCAAATTAAATAAAATTCAACTACTCATGATTATGTAATGTCATACATGCGATGACATAATGATATGTATATATAATTTTTTGCTTTTATCATGAGTATATTGAAGCTCATTGATTATAAAATATTTAAGGATTGCCCAAAGGTTGATTAGTTAATTTTATATCTATGAACATGATTGTGGTTAATTAATATGCCTCATTTTGATATGTTTAGTATATCCAAAGATAGCAAACATGTCAAGTTAGAGTATATATAATTACCAATTATGTGAAATTAAAATTAAGCATCAATTATGTTTATTGTTGTATATTGTAGGATCGCTTGCTCACTTATAGGAGATCTAACCATCTAGATGTGGTTAGATATTTATATTTGAATTATGCTGGATGTGTTGATACAAGAAAATCCACATTTGGCTATTTGTTCCTTTTAGCCGGAGGTGTGATCTCATGGAAGAGTGCAAAGCAATTTGTCACTACTGCATCCACTATGAAAGTTGAGTTTGTGTCATGCTTTGAGGCCATTGTTCATGGGTCATGGCTACGAAACTTTATTTCAAGAGTTGGAATTATCGATAATATTGCCAAGTTAGTGGAAATTTATTGTGATATCTTTGCAACTGTCTTTTTTTCGAAAAACAACAAGTATTCAAAGGGTGTTAAACGCATGAAAGCAAAATACTTTGTCATTAAAGAAGAAGTTCAACAACAAAGGGTGTCAATTGAGCACATTATTACCAACCTTATGATTGCAAATCCATTAACAAAAGCATTACCACCAAAGACATTTAATGAACATGTTGAAAGAATTGGCATTATCGGGTACCGTTGTTGACATTATGTTATTCTTTTGTGCTTTTATGTATTCGACACTCTAAGTTTATTTAAATATTGTTTATGATATTTGAATACCCGTTTCTCGTTAGTATATACATAAATGAATTATGTGAGTTTTAACAAGATTTGTCTCTAACGAAGACATTATTATTGGACCATTATGATATATCTCATTATAGGTCATGTTAAGTTTGAAACTAAATATTGTGATACATGGAAGGGACTATGTCGAGATAATGACATATGACTTTTATGATCCTTACTAATTTTTGCTTAATGATGATTTATGATGTGACTAAAGTAAAAAATGATCTAGCTTATACTATGCGTATTATGTTTTATTATTATGAAACCATGATAATGCCACATGGGCCAAGTAGGAGAATGTTACTTTTTTTTTTTTGCCTATGTGGCTTATTTTATTATTGATTATCTTTTATTTAATTTAAAAGATAATTATGATTAACTGTTCACGTTGATGGAACGTGATAGGAAACCCTATTTAGATTTGGTCCTCTCTCGACCCATTACACATACAATTTTCTGTCCATCAAGAAAGGGATCAAAAGAGAGAAACCAAGTTTTCCTTAATTTGTTCTTCTATGCAAAGAATTTTTCTTCAAGATCAATCTTATGGATCAAGGTATGTTTTCTTGATTATTTATTTTATTAGTGAAAATCACAAAGATTTGAGATTTGGGAATTAGGGTTATGATTATTTTGTAGGAATTGGGGTTATGATTGTTTTGCATAAATTAAAGACTAAGAGATTAAATTTGGGAATTAGGCTTACAATCGTTTTGCATAAATTAGAGAAACCCTGACACTATGAATGAGCGGTTAATTATTTGATAATAATTAAAACTAAAAGAAAGAAATTTAAAGAGAAATACATGAAGATCTAGGAAAGGGAACAAAAAGAAACAAGCCATGCATGAAGAATTAATAGGAAGTAGTGAGAGCATTCTTGGAGGTGTTCCTAATCTTGGTTGACTCAATAAGAGATTTATCAGTAAATCTGAGTAAATTATAGGCAGGTTATAAGGACAGCTAGTATTCATGCAGAAAATCAGCATCAGAATTCGTAACTGCATTTGATCAGCTAGTTTAGGAAATCTGTACAGCTCATTCTTTCCTTTATTTTCACATATGTTGTTATACGTTAGCACAAGTTTAGGAGTAATTTTAGTTTCTCAAATCTGTATTTATACCTCTTCTTCTAATAAGAATTGTGTGAATCATTTTGTCTAAACCTCTATATGGTATCAGAGCCTTCTCAAAACTCCAACGAGTATTTCCTGTCTTTCTCGCTTCTGCTATGGCCACTTCTTCCTCTGATAGTTTTCCAATAGCCATCAATGCCACCCAGCAAATTACTGCACGTCTCACACCAACCAACTTCCCTTCATGGCATGCTCAATTTGAGTCTCTCCTCCTCGGCTATAACCTCTTTGGCTATGTCGATGGCACTCATACCTGCCCCCCCTACTAACGTCAACTGATGCAGCTGCCACTACGGCTCATCACCTTTGGTTCCGTCAGGACAAACTTATTCTAAGTGCAATTCTGACTTCAGTGTCCCCAGCTGTGATACCGCTCATAGCAAACTCCAAGACGTCATATCAAGCCTGGACTAAACTGACAAAACTGTATGCTAGTCGATCCAGGACTCGTGTCACGCAGCTCAAAAAGGATCTCACCCTCATGCAACGTGGCAATCGCAGCATTACAGAGTACCTACACTCTGTAAAAACCATTGCCGATGAGCTTGCTCTCATCGATGACCCATTATCTCAAGATGACATCACCCTATATGTTCTTCATGGCTTAGGATCAGATTTTCGTGACATTGTTGCTCCGATTCGAGCTTGAGAGTCTTCACTCTCATTTGAAGAATTACATGATCTGCTACTTGGTCATGAGGCATATCTTCGAAGGCTTGACTCCACTGCTCAATCCTTGGTAATTACTGCCAATACCACTCAACGCAGGGACTCACGCTCCTCAAAGAATCAGTCTTCATCAACTTATCAACAATCCAAGAATGACTCCAGATCAAAGTCTCGGCAGTCGAAACAATACAAGTACCCTCCAAGGTGTCAATATTGTGATCAACAAGGACACATTGCAAAATACTGTCCGAAATTGAAACCCTCTGAAGCCACTGTGAACTGCACAACTACTACTTCCAGTCCAGACAAACGTTGGCTCATTGATTCTGCGGCTTCCCATAATATCACTTCTCAGGTTTCAAATTTACAATTTCACTCTGAATATGATGGTACTGATGAAGTTATTATTGGAGATGGAACAGGTTTGCCCATTACTCATTCCGGTTCTCTTACTCTTTCGTTTCCAAACAGAAAATTTCAAGTTGAAGATACTCTATGTGTTCCTACCATTAACAAAAACTTGATATCTGTTCACCACTTCACAAAGCAAAACAATGTTATCCTGGAATTTCACCCAACTTATTTTCTTGTGAAGGATCGGAGAACGGGGGAGATTCTTCTTCAAGGACCGTGTGAAAATGGAGTTTACCCTCTGCCCTCATCGCCTGCTGCTACTCCAATTGCTTTTGTCCATGAACGCACATCAGTAGTTGGTTGGCATCAGCGCCTTGGTCATCCATCATCCAAAGTTGTCACTCGCCTCATTAGTTCTTTCTCCCTTCCCACCACTTCATGTCTTTCTGGTTCTAATAATTGTCATTCGTGTTCTATCAATAAAGCTCATCAGTTACCCTTTCATAAACATGGTCTAACTAGCATAACGCCATTTGATTTACTTTACACTGATGTCTGGGGACCTTCTCCCACTCCTAGTCTCAATGGCCAAAGATATTATGTTATTTTTGTTGATCACTTTACCAAATATGTGTGGTTCTTTCCATTGCATCAAAAATCAGATGTTAAAACCATATTTCCTCATTTCTACAAAATGATTGAAACTCGTTTTAACATAAAAATTAAAGGAGTTTATTCCGATAATGGAGGAGAGTTCACTGTTCTTCGACCCTTTTTCACAACCCATGGCATTAGTCATTATACGACAGCCCCTTATACACCCCAACAAAATGGAGTGTCTGAGCGTCGTCATCGCCATATTGTGGAGACAGGTCAAACCCTTCTAAGTCATGCCTCTCTTCCATCAGAATATTGGGCTTATGCTTTTGCAACAGCCACATATCTAATCAATTGACTTCCATCACCTGTTCTTCATCATAAATCACCTCTTCAAGCTCTATTCAAGCAACAACCTCGGTATGAAAAATTACGTTCCTTTGGATGTCTCTGCTTTCCCTTGATGAAGCCGTATAACACAAACAAATTTCAAACGAAATCTGTTCCTTGTATCTTTGTTGACTACTCTACTAGCCAAAGTGCATATCTATGTCTTCATCTACAAAGTCAGCGCATATACACCTCCAAACACGTAACCTTTGATGAATCTGTTTACCCCTTCAAACAGGTTTCCATGCAATCACCCACTGACTCATCCCCACCAGAAACCTCTTCTTTTTCAGGACCAATTTTGCAGCTTGCTTCCAGGGAGCTTCCAGCAATCACACGGGCTCAAGGAGATATCCCCTCTGCTTCTTCGACTCCAAGTGAAGATCCAGCTCTTGTGCAACCTCAAGAGGCACACCTCTCCACTTCAGATCAGGTAACTCTTAGACCTTCTACTTCTGTTTCTCAACCAGAAAATTCAATACCATCCTCTCCACCACCATGTCCACGAACCATCATCACTCGCTCCATGAACAATATCTTTCGGCCAAAACAACTCCACACCACCACCAAGCACCCCTTACCTGAACCACCCGAACCAAGTTGTGTCAGTCAAGCTCTTAAAGACCCTCACTAGCGCAAGGCTATGTCAGAAGAAGTGACAACCCTCCTTCAACATGGGACGTGGGAACTGGTTCCTCCCACTCCTGGCCAGAATCTTGTTGGGTGTAAATTTGTGTTTCGGAAGAAACGAAATCTAGATGGAACAATCAGTTGATATAAAGCTCGACTTGTCGCTAAAGGATTTCATCAACGGCCAGGTATTGACTACTCTCAAACCTTCAGCCCCGTCGTAAAGCCAGCAACAATTAGGCTTTTTTAACCATTGCTGTCATGCATGGCTGGCCTCTTCGTCAATTAGACATCAATAATGCATTCTTGCATGGTAATCTTGAAGAAACAGTCTTCATGCATCAACCTCCAGGATTTGAAGATCCATCTCAACCTCAGCATGTTTGCAAGCTCAAAAAGAGTATCTATGGTCTTAAACAAGCCCCACGACAGTGGTACAAGGCCCTTCGAGATGCACTCCTCAACTTTGGTTTTATTCCCTCGGCCACTGACAACTCTTTGTTCATCTATAAGTCTCATGATATCTTGTGCTACTGCCTTGTTTATGTTGATGACATAATTGTCACAAGCAACACACTCAGCTTTGTGAATAACATTATAAACAAGCTTGGCTCTACATTCTCAGTCAAAATATGGGCTCCTTGCATTATTTCTTGGGAATAGAAGTGATTCCAACGCCACAGGGGCTCTTTCTATCTCAACATCAGTATATACGGGATCTCCTTTCCCGAACCTCCATGGAAAATGCTAAAGAAACACTCACTCCAATGTCCACTACAGCTAAGCTTACGGTTCAAGATAATTCTGAATGTGTTGACAGCACTGAGTATCGCAAAATCATTGGAGTACTTCAGTATTTGGGACTCACTCGTCCCGATATTGCCTTTGCAGTCAACAGATTATCTCAGTTCATGCAGAAGCCGACAACAAACCATTGGGCAGCAGCAAAAAGACTACTCAGATATCTTAAACAGACCATGTTTCATGGTATCCTTCTCCAAAAGCATGATCAATTCCAACTCAAGACCTATAGTGATGCGGATTGGGCATCAAATACGGACACTCGTGTTTCAACCACTGCTTTCATCACATTCATTGGTCCTAATCCAATCTCATGGTCTGCACGCAAGCAAAGGGCAGTATCAAGATCATCTACAGAAGCAGAGTTTCGGGCACTAGTTACTGCCACATCAGAAACAGTTTGGCTTTATTCTCTTATCAAGGAACTTGGTCTCACTCTCAGAGAAGCACCTCAACTGTTTTGTGATAATATTGACGCCAACCATTTCAGTTTAAATCCAGTCCAGCACACACGGATGAAACACATTGAAATTGATCTCCTCTTTGTACGAGATCTTGTCCAAAAGGGAACTATTCGTGTTCAGCACATCCATACCATTGATCAACTAGCTGATCTCCTTACAAAATCACTCTCACGTCAACGCTTTCAACTGTTAAGATCCAAGATTGGTGTTGCAGATGGCACCTCCATCTTGAGGGGGCATATAAGGACAGCTAGTATTCATGCAGAAAATCAACATCAGAATTCGTAACTGCATTTGATCAGCTAGTTTAGGAAATCTGTACAGCTCATTCTTTCCTTTATTTTCACATATGTTGTTATACGTTAGCACAAGTTTTGGAGTAATTTTAGTTTCTCAAATCTGTATTTATACTTCTTCTTCTAATAAGAATTGTGTGAATCATTTTGTCTAAACCTCTATACAGGTCCTCCTGCAATGGCTCGAATAATTGGGCCACCTATCTAGATCCAAAGTCCTATGTAGATATGCTTCACCATAGCTGGTCCGATGCTTCTTGCTGGGTTCAATGATGCTCCTGATACGAGCCTTCAATTATTTTCAAAGACAATTTCAAATGGGTTAGCCATATTTGTTAAATTCGAAGATCAAATTTTCTAGAATCATTCAACAGAAAATTTAAAAAATAATATTATTGTTAAAGTGTAGAATTACGTGGCCATCATGACATCAAACAATATAGTCATTCCAATGGCGAGACCAGCAAAGCCTCCACTCTACATCAAAAAAGAATTAAATCAAAGCTAAACTTTGATTGTTAGATAATAAATCAAAGCTCAAGACCAGCAAAGTCTTCAGCTTAATGAATTTTATTTGTTTGTTTTTTTTTCTTAAAAAAAAAAAAATTGATTTTTTAGATTCATTATATTTTTTAAACACTTTTGGGTAAGCGTTTTAAAAACAAAAAATATATGTAAGAACATGAAATGTTCTTAACTTATTTTCTTTATTTTTAAATGTGATTTTAAAAATAATATTAATTTATATTATTTTATTTTTAATCATTTTTCATATTTATATAATTATTTTTTAAAATAGTCTTTAGGAAGAAAGTGAAAAAAAGGTAAAATAAAGGAGAAAATGGATTTTTTTTGGTTATCAAACATTTACAAATAAGACCTATAATTCCTTCTAATAATTTTGATGGACAACAAGTTTTATTAAAGCTTAACAGAATTCCTAATAGGTTAAAAAGAATAAAATATGTTTAGTGGTAGTCGTTTCTATTTTTTGGGAAGAGTAATGGATTGGAGGGTAGATGAGAAGGAAGGGAGAGACCTGAAGGCAAGGGAAACGATGAATAACAGCAAAAGCAATGGTAATGGAGGGATTGAGGAGAGCACCAGAGACATGACCAATAGATTATATTATTGCCATTACTGTTAAGCCCCTGTCATCGCTATTCCTGGTAATGTCACTTGCCCATATATCTTATTCACTACCACTGATCCACATCACATAAATATCATAATCTATGTCCCTATCATCTCTGCAACCAACTCTCTCCCCCCACTCCTTTTTGTCAGATCCAATTCCAATATGTATACAAATCAAAACAACAAAAGTGTTTTTCATAATTTTATCTTTAATCACTAACCTTTTGTATGAATGTTACAATTGTAGGTGAAATCCAAAAATTGAGCTTGCCAATGGCTTTGCGCCTAGGGGCATTGCCCATACCTTCTTCAACCTTTGAGATCTCCTCTATCATTTCTTCAGCCTGCTGTCTTGCCCTTCACAAAGAAACAAGGACAGATTTCTAGAAATTATGAAGAAGAATTTGATGGGTTTTTCTTTCATGTTTTTTTTTTTTTTTGGGGGAGGGGTTGTTTGTCTTATTTTGTTAAAATAGTTTAATAAGTTGTTGTTTCAAAATTTATCAGAAGGATTTACCACATAAGGGATGGTTTTAATGATACTAGTCAACTTCTTGTCATCTTTTGTGTGGGCAATTCAAAATACTCCAGTTATCTAATTTTGAAATTATTTTAAAATTCAAGTCCAATTCTTCTGGGAAGTATTCCATTGTTTCAATTAATTGGGCTTCTTTAATTTTATTTATTTATTTATTTTTAATTTTGTCTGCTTTTTATTTAATTTTGAATTATTTTAAGGTAATTTTTTAAAAAAAGCATCTATTTGTTTTTTTTTTTTTTTTAATAATATCAACTCTAAATTGTATATGCAAATGCCTAATACACCCTATATTATATTCCAATATTTGCTATTAAGAAATATGAAATTTCTCTCACATTTAACAAAATCCAGGATTAAAATATTTTAAAAAATTATAAGTAAAAAAATTTATTTTAAATATAAATATTTTTAAAATTGTTCATTTTTAGCAACAAATTTAATTTTTTTTATTTATTTTGAACAATAAATAACATAAAAAATAATTTTTTATGATATATGATATATGTATATATTATATCTTAGCTTAACATTAATGTATCCTATGTACAATGGATATAAAAAAAATGGTTAATAGTATATCTAAGTAGGGGTGTAAGCAAAATCGAAAAAACTGACAAATTGATCCAAACTAATCAAAATCGATCATATTGATTCGGTTTTAAAAAATAAAAAAGTTGATTCGGTTTGAGAATTTTAAAAACCAATCTTGTCGATTCAGTTTTCGATTCTTGTCTCCTAATTGATAAAATTTGAACCAAACCGATATTTTAAAACTTATATATAATTGTTTGATTCATGATAAATTTGTTTATATTAGATTCTATTGAAGTAATTCAATGTTTTTATATTATGGTTAAATAAATTTTAAATACATTTAATATATTTTTAAAATCAAATCCAAGTTGCTTTCAATTAATTTTAAAAACAAATTAGACTTAGAGCCTAATATAAACTCAAATTAATAGGATTTGGGCTCAAAATAAACACAAATCTACAACTAGATTTAAAATTAAAAAGATTATTAAGTTGGGTCAAATCCGATCCACAAAAACAAAATCAAACCGACCTTAAAAGGCTTGGTTTGGTTCAGTTTTTTCACTTCAAATATAGTCAGTTTGGTTTTTATTATGTATACAACCAGCTGTATCGATTCAGTTAATTTTTTATTCAAAAACCGACGGAACCTACCCTATTTACACCCCTATATCCAAGTGTAAACATCAAAATTTTTAGTGAAATAAATTATCACTAAATCGCTCTTCAAAAAAATGTGGCCCCCCAATTCGACAAAATTTGGGATTGACAAGAGATTGGTCCTACATTTGACATGTGACATATGTTAAAAAGGTGACACATGACAAATTTGAAAGACTACAAAATTTAGTCTTACAAATAAAATTAAATCTTTCTCAAAGGAGAATTAAAAAAAAGAATATTCGAACAAATTCTTAAAGGATAAAAATATTTCAATTGAAATCAAAAGAAAAATAAAGGATAAATAAATATTACAAATTTCCTTAATGAAGAAGACAAGTTCCTAAAATCAAGCAACTAAATTTTATGGAATTCCAAAATTTAATTCCCTAATTTCACCTATAAATAGGGTGACTTCCTTTAATAAAGAGATGTCAGGGATTGACAAAAATGACTCCACACGAGAAATGAAGCTTCCTTTAATAATCCAATTTTTCACAATTGGATTAATTTTACAATTATAGATAGAAATCCTAATTTAAGTCCACTAGGTATTTGTATCTTATAAATACCTTATCTAAAAAGGTTTTTGTTCTTTGATGTAATTATTGAAAAAACCTGATTAGCCTTTTTTGAGCTTTAAATTTTTAAGACATTTGTTTTCACCTTCTCTGGATCAGAAGGAGATCGTCATCCCCTCAGCCGCTGAGGTAAGATCTATTAGGGGAATGTGTAGTGTTGCATAGTAGATGAGAAGTTAAATGTAGGTGTTGGGGAGTACGAGTATTTAAAGATAACATCAACTAAGTAAATCTATGTACTATACTTTTGAATAGTAAATTAGTGATTAAAGGTAATTTGACTTTCCTATTTTTATATCCACATGTGGGCGGTTTTTCATGTAAAAATATTGCATGTCTTGATTGTTTTTTAGGCTTTCTAAATTTAAAAAGGATAATTAATTAATTTAAGTTATTAATTTTTTGGGCTAAAAAGTTTAAACACCTATTCACCCCTTTAGATATTTCCCATACTAGATCAAATATCTTTTAATTACCTTTTCAATGTTCTTTGAAAAATTTATTTTTTTAGTGATTAATTCAATTTTGTTATTGAAATGCCTTAAATAAATATCTAGGTCTCACGATTAAGTTCTAATAATTAGATGCTTTTATAAACTTTTTTTTTATTAAAAAATTATCGATTAAAATTGTGATAGAACGTGGGCTTTTTATTTAAATATAAGTTAAATTATTTACAAACTAGGTAATTTTGCTCATTATTTTCTTTTTAAATAGGATGGAAATTGAAAAAACTTAACAACTTAATAAAATAAAAAAATTAAAATATGTTTGAAGTTAGAAACTGATTTTGTTATGTTTCTTATGTTGTTAAAGTTTGTTATTACATATGGTTATCAGAGAAAATTGAATGGGAGCATTTCACAATTATTTCTTTTATATTTTTACTTTGCTCAACATCTTAATTTGGTATCAAAACATTTTTTGACTAATGTCAAAGGCAATCGATCAACCTAATCTAGCTCCTACTTCGATCTCATCCACTGAAACTTCTCCCTTTATAAAATCCTCAATCAAATCAACCATTGCAACTCTGATTGCAATGGTATCAATTGCAATTCCTTTCTCCTCTAATATCAAGACTGTTTCAATCAAGCTTGACAGGAACAACTATGACTTTTAGAGATCTCAAATTCTTCCAACATTAAGAGCCCACAAACTTGATGGCGTTCTCCTTGATCAATGCCTCATAAGTTGGTTATTGTCATCCATCTTTAAGTCTATGTTTGGACACATGGTTTGCTGCATCAACTCTATTGATATTTGGTTTACCTTAAAAAGACTTTTCATCTTAGAATCCAAAACAAGAACCATGCAACTTTGTTATATGTTGCAATCTCTCAAAAAAGGTTCCCTCAACATCAATAACATACGAAAAATACATCTTTTGATTGTTTTTTCTAGTTTTAGTTATTTTATCAACACATCTTAAAATATATCCTAATTCTTGTACTTGAGGTTATAGGCCTCAACTACATTGTTTCCTTTCATTGTTGACTTATGGAAAATTAGAAAAATACAAGAGAGGGAAAATAGATGAAAGGAAAATAAATAAAGAAAATAAAAATAAAAAATAATTTAAAAAAAATTATTGTTTTTGTATGATATTTCAAACTCATTTTACTTAATCTTAACTTTTTTATATAAGAATTAAATATATTGAAAATAAAAAGTTTTTAACTAATTTTAATAATATTTGATTTTTTTTTTCATAATTTTTATAATAAAACCAAACATATGAAAAAATATAAAAAAATTATTTCCATTACGTTTTCCTATCACCAAACATAACATTAAGATTATCTTATTTTCTTATTTTTAAAAACATATTCACATATTATAAAGAATTCACAAAACATAACATTAAATTCTCTTACTTTGTTCTCTTTTAAAAAATATTCACATATTATAAAGAATACTTTTATTGTATTAACATTAGCATGTTTCAAACATAAAATTAAATTCTCTTATTTTCTTAATTTTTTCTAAAATATTCACATATTACAAAGAATATTTTACTATATTAACAATAGCATGTTACTCAAACAAACATATCTAATAATATTACTACCATTCATATTAGAATCCAAATCTTTATTTCATGATATATTTTTTTTTAGTAATTTCGATAATTTCCTTTTGATGGTAGTAGAATTTTGATTCTCCATGTACATGAAAAAATAAAAATAAAAATCCATGACCCAATATTAGATTGGTCTTCACTGATCAACCATTTTTGAAAACTAATTTTTACTGATGAAATCAATAATGTTACTTCACACTTAAATGGCTAGTATGGAAAAAAAGTAGCATCTAAGAAAAAGGAAAAAAAAAAAGAAAAAAAAAAAGAGAGAAATTACATGATCATCCATGAAGAATTAAGTGGAAGTACTAGGGACACTCTTGGAGATGGTCCTGAGCAAGGAGCTAGTCTTGGTTAACTCACTAAGAGGCTTCTCAGTAAATCTGATTAAATTATATGTAAGCCCCCCTGCAACGGCTCCAATAATTGGGCCAATTACATACACCCACAGTCCTTCATAAACATGCTTCACCAAAGCTGGTCCAATGCTTCTTGCTGGGTTCATTGATGCTCCTGATACAGGCCTTCAATATTTTTCAAAAACAAAATTTCAAATGGGTTGGCCACATATTTTAAATTTGAAGATCAAAATTTTTCAAGAATTATTTAATAGAAAATGGAAAAAAATATTAAAGTGTAGATTTACCCGGCAACTAAGACATTCAACATTATAGTCATTCCAACCGCGATCCCAGCCAACTTTCCGGTCTGCATAAAAAAAAGACTAGAACCTTAAAACTTAAGTTGTTAGATAATAGATTAACAATGTATATAAGAAGCGAGTATATTGGATACCGCTCTACTATCGGTGGCAACGCCCGAGATGACGAACATGAGTAGGAAGGTGATGATGATTTCAAGGACTAAAGACTGGCCATGAGATCCCGCAGGAACAGTTCCAAAATAAGCTTCACGATCTATATTGAACATGAATGATAATGTCCCACTTGCTAGAATTGAGCCCATTAATTGACCTATGATGTATAATGGAACCTACAACATGTACTAAGTTATGCAAGTGCCAAATCTAGAACAAACCCACCAAACTATGAGTAAACGTAAATTATGCTTTTTAATTCATAATATTTGATTTACATGAAGTAATTTTAAAACGACTTTAAAACACCTTTTTTTTGTTGGTTTTTGAAACTGATTCTTAAAAGGGTGTAATTTCATTATATTTCTTTTTTTTTCTTTTCCTTTTTCTTTGTTTGGAAAATGTTTTTTTGGAAAATATTTTTAAAAAAAATATAGAAAATTACCTTGACAAATAACAATTTTTTATTTTTAATTAATTTTTTTAGTTATTTTTATGGTTGTTTTAAAAAAATAATCATATAAATATGAAAAAAAAATTAAAAATAAAAAATTACATATCAAAATTATTTTTAAAACATATTTTAAACAATAAAAAGCATATTAATAACATTTCAAGTTTTGAAAGATGCTTTTAAAATAATCTTCAAAAACAGCTTTCAAAGATATTGTATTGGGGAAGTGTTTTTAAAAATGGTTTTATAAAGTTTTCTAAACAAAATTATATTTGGAAACTTGAAATATTTTTTTAATTTATTTCTTATATTTTTAAGTATTTTTTTTTTAAATAATTCAAAACAAAACAAAACAAATGAAAGTATCCAATAATAATTAAAATATAATTTCATACTTTTTATTTTTAAAAACAAAAAAATTATTTTATCAATGTTTTTCTTTTTCTTCTATTCTAAAGAACTGAAATTGAAACACATATCCTCCAACAATCACTTTTTGTTAAAAATAACAAAATTAAATAGTGAAAATATAAGATGAGAAGTGACCTGCCAGTATGGGAAACGTCTGAGAATGGCAAAAGTAATGGTGACGGCGGGATTGAAATGAGCACCAGAAATATGACCGAGAGCGTAGATCATCACCAACACTATCAAACCCCATGTGGCTGCTACTCCTGGGAATGTCACTGACCCATATATCTTATTCACTGCCACCGATCCACATCCCGCAAATACCACAAAATACGTCCCTATCACTTCTGCTATCACCTATTTCCACATTTTCATCACCAACCCATTTCCTCTATGTCATCAAATTAATCCAATACAAATGAAAAAAAAAAAAAAAACAATTTTTAATGACTGACCTTTTGTGTGATGGTTACAACCGCAGGTGAAGTACACAAGTAGACCTCGTCAATGGCTTTGGGCTTATAGGCATTGCCCAGACCTTCTTCAACCTTTGAGATCTCTTCTGTCATTTCATCTGGCTTTCTTGACATTACTCAAAGAAACAAGGAGGAAACCCTAGAAACTATCAAAAGGGTTTTGAGGAATTTAATGTAGTTTTTGTCAAATTTGAGATCAAATGGTTTGATTAGTTGTCATTGGAAAATTTATTACGTGGATTCACGATGCTCATTTTGATGATAATTAATCAACTTTTTTTTTTTTTTTGGCATTTTTTGTGGATAATTCAAAATGCCAGAATCATCGGATTTGAATTTCAAAGGCCAAACCCAATCCTTTCGGAGTCTTCATACTCTTTCAATTAATTGCGCTTCTCTAATTAATTATTCCCATTTATTTCTTAAAAAAAATAATCATAATATAATAACTTAAAAAGGTAAGTTGAGATACATGTGAAATTAGAGAAGTGATTTTTGTAATTTAACTATTTTAGGTATAACTAATCATTTGTTTTGAGCAGAATCATCGAAGTGTTTTTTTAAGAAAAATGCTATAAATAATTTGTCAACATTATGGTAAGTGAGTTTTTTAGAATTTTAAGAGTATTTTCTAAATTTTGTCAATCACCTAATATTTTTTAAAATATTCGCTAAAATCAATGTCAAATTGATTCTTAATTTATTTAGTGAAAGATCATTATTAAATTTTTTAAAGTGAGAGAGCCTAACTATATTTTAGAGTATAATTATCTAGATTTTAATTACTTAAGTTGTTAATTTCTCAAAAAGAATGCTACTAAGGAAAAAACATATTAATTTAATATAAGTAATTTCATTCCATTAAAAATAGTTTTTTCCTAAAAAGATTTCCCATTATAAAAATAATTTAACTTATATTTAAATATTTAAACAACATCACAAATCTCAAATAATAATTTTGAAAAAGGTTCATACCAACATCTAATTATTAGAACTCACTCCAAATTATTTAAGGCCTTCGGACGACAAAATCGAATAATCACGAAAAATAAAGGGAAAAATGGGTTTTAATTCACTAATATGAAAATATATGAAAAAAAGGAGCCTCAATTTTTTTTAATTAGTATCATCTTCATTTATTTAAAAATAATTTGAAATACATGCATTTTAATGAGTTATTTAATTATTCCTTAAAATGGTGAATCATGTAAAGGCGGGTCATTGAAAAAATATAAATTTGTTAAGAACTTTTATAAAATAATTCAAGAAGCATGTATTCAAATAGTAAGGGTTTGTTTGATTCCTGTTTTCAAGAACTATTTTTTATTCTTAAAAACAAAAAACACAAAAACTTGTTTGAGGAATGGGGTGTGTTTTTGTTTTTTGTGTTTTCTGTATTCTCAAAAACTATCTTTTTGAGAACAATAAAAAGATATTTTCATTATTTTTTCACTGTTAAAAGAATAGATTATTTTTCATATTTTATCTTCCTTCTTTGTGTGTTTTCTTAGTTGCTTCTTGTGTTTCCACAAAGGTGAGTTCCACCTAACCACCACACCCCCAAGCGCAAGCTCTTTCTTTTTCCTTACATTATTGAAATTAATATACTTATACATGGTTACAAAGTCATCATTTGTTTAAGAAAATTATAACTGGTGTAAAAAATTCAAAGTGGACTAATTTTTTTTTAAATTTAAATGAATTGTGCAAATGAAAATTATTTATATATTTATAATATTAAGTTAATAGAAGAAAACACTTTATTGATTAAAAAAAATAACTTTCAAACATGTTATTTGCTTTACTTATTCTAAAAAGCATTTTTATTAACTCAACCAAATATGTTTTCTAGAATTCAGCTCTCAAATATAATTTTTCTTTTCTGAGAACACAAAAAAGCTGTTCTTAAAAATTATTTTCCAAAACAATTTTAAAACAAGCAGCAGACCCTAAAATTTCAAAATTGTCCCCTCAAGTCTTTTGTTTCTGGCCAACTAATCCATTTGTTTTGTTTTGTTTTATTTTTCGTTTTTTTGTTTTCCTTTTTAACCCAAGTGAAGATAACTTTATGATGCTTTATCAAATTGACACATGGCTAATCACTTTGTCACATTATTTTTATTTTTTTCTTCTTCTTCATTTTACCTATAAAATAATGCACATTCTTTTTAATATGTTAGTTACACATTGTTATAAAATCTTTTTAATTTCATTTTTTTTTTTACTTTTTCATCTGTTCATATTTATTAATTCCAATTATTTATAGACATTAAACATAAATTAATAATAATAATAAATATATGATAAATCATTAATGAGAAAAAAATATTATAAAAGTAAATACATAATAAACAAATTTCGAGGTTTAGAAGATAATATTTTATATATTCATGTTAAATAAAATGTTTATTTATTTAATAAATCTTATTTAAATAAAAATATATTTGTCATATTTTTTTATTGTTTATCTTTTTAAAATTTTAAATTTTCATGTGAAAATTAGAATAAATTATTATGATTTTTAACTTTTTGCATATGATTCTTACTTAATTGTAATTTTAACTTTTTTTCTTAGTTAAAATGTTTAATATTTTTAATTAAAGAAGATAAATTTGATTGTGGCTCTTAAAATTTTTGCATACAAAAGTTCTGTATTCATAAACACAACTTTTGGAAGAGAGGCTACTATTCTTTTATGAAAATTATTGATAAACACAACTTTTGGGGAAGATGGTATTATGAAAAAAATAACATTTAAGTGTGTTAAAAGTGTCACGAAAGTATGTTACTTTTAACACACTTTAGTGATTTTTTTTTTCATAAAAGAGTGGTATCTTTTTTATGATAGTTGTGTTGATCAATGAACAATTTCAATAGACAAAAATTTTAATTTTTAATAAAATTAATATAAATGAATAACTACAATTTTTTATGAAAAATATGTTTTATTTTTTATTTTATATAAATTAAAATTTAAAATTTTAATAAAGCAAAATGTTAGAACGATAATTGACTTTTTGTTTTCTTTAATTAAAATATTAAAAATTTTAGGCAAAAAAAAAAAAAAAATTAAAACTGTGATTAAGCTAAATTCATAACCAAAAAGCTAAAATTATAATCATCAAATGTGATTTTCACATAAAAGTTTTAAATTAAAAAATATATAAATAATAAAATAATATAAGAATATAATAAGACTTATAAAATAAATAAATATTTTATTTAGCAAAAATGTAGAAAATCTTATATCCTAAATATCTAAATTTGTTCACATGTATTTATTTTTATATTAAATTTATTTTCATTATTTATTTATTATATATTATTATTTTATGTTTAAAAATATATATAAAAAAAATTGAAATTAAAATTTTTTTATCAAGCCAACATATTTATAAAAAAACAAAAACAAAAAGAAAATGGATATATTATAGGGGAAAGCAAAAAAAAAAAAAAAATGAAAAATGAAAAATCATGGGGCATGGTGATTGCCATGTGTTAAAAGTTTATTTATTTATTTTATTTAAACAATAATAATGATGAGCTCATTTGTCATATCAAAGTATTTGAAAGAAGAAAAGAAAATAAAGGGAACAAAACAAGGGAATCTTATGTTTTGAGCGGTTGATCCCAAAATAATAGAGATTTTAGACTCCAATTTTTCCAATTTCAAGAAACATATGTTAATGAGAAAGATTATTAGATTTTTATGCCCTTTGTGATGAATGGGCTTTTTATACCCAATATGCCCTTCCCTATCCTCTAAGTTAGTTTCCGCATCTGAAAAGCCAAGAAAAAAAAAAAAAAAAAAAAAAAAACCCTACTAGAACAGAAAAGCAAACAAAACAAAAACTGTCTATTTGCTTCATCTCCCATGGACACTGAACCTTGAAACTAAACCCAAATCTCTTCCTTGTTTTCCTCTCATTTTGGAAAACCAAAACACCCTAACCTTTTTTATCTTCCTCTCATCTAGGAAAACTGAAAAGCCCTAACCTGTTGCTCTCATTCAGAAAAATGAAAATCCAGTGCGATTCCTACCTCACCCTCCGAAACCTTGGAACCTAAGGTAAGTGCGCTCTCTCTCTCTCTCTTGGGTTATCTGTTTCTTTAGAAAATAATAGTCAGAATTTTCTTAAATTAAAGGATTTTGCTTTTCCTTTTTTGTGGGTTTTTTTTTTTTTTTTTTCCATTACTAAGGTTGAGATATTTTTCTATTAAAGGATTTTGTTTGATCAAGTTTTGTAATGTTGTGTAGTTTGGAAAAGATAGTACGATCTACATTGAGTTTAACAGTTGTTTTGGGGGGTTTAGGGTTGGTTGGTGGTCTTCTACTATTTTAGGGTTCAGTATCGACAATTTCAATGGACAACATAGCAGGCTGTCAATTATATTCCTTCGAGAGAATTTTTAACTGCTTATTGTTATACTTGTATGATATTTGCATGAGTATGACATTTTGGATCCATCCAATTTATTCATATAATTTTCAGGCAGTTGAGTTTTATTCTTAATTGATTGTTAGAATTTTTTTTGTTCTCCAATTGATAGTGGTTAATTTTTTCATGAATTGCACATGGCTACTTAGAATTTTTGGAACTAAGAAGGTCTTGATATATTCAGATGAAATTTAAACAGCTAACATGTCAGTTTCAAACATCCTGAAAATCAATTAGCCAAAGCTCATTGGTAAACAAAGAGATTTCAATCCAATTGTATAACATATTTTTGAATGAAAACTAATTTTAATTTTCAATGGAAGTGAACTTCAAAATTTTCAATGACTTCTCTAGTATTTTCATAGAGGTTTTATTTATTTTTGTTTATTTTTATTTTTTTAACACTATTTTCATGATTGAAATGGTTACCAAAGTTAATTATTTTTATTTTCATTCTTTTGCAAAACCATTGGCATTTTCACTTTGTTTCTATGTTTGGAAGCCAATCAGATAAACTGACAAGGAGATGACTCTAATTTTATTAACTCATCAATGCTCAACTATGATGTAGATTTTGGCAAGAATGAAGTAGAAATACTAAAGCATGAAACAAACTACTTGAAGCCACCCATCTTTGAAGAGTTATTGGAGTTGCTTGCTACCCACCAGTTGAAAGTGATATATCAGCCTCTATAGATCAAGTGAGGTTGGATGAAATTAGTAATTTAGTAAAAAATTTAGAGATGGCAATATGTTTGTATGTAACACTATACTTCTCTTGATCATATTATTTCGATACCAGGTTGTAATTTAGTAAAAAATTTAGAATGGGTGATATGTTTGTATAATTAAAACAAACATAATGCCATACCTCTTTGGATCATATTATTTCAATCTTTTAAAGACTTAACAATGGTAATTATGGTACTAATAATAAACGTTACCTTATACCTCTTAGAGATTATTTTGAACAAAATCTTTCACCACTAACTTCATCTAGTTGTAGCTTCTCTTTATAGGACCATCAACAGACACATGTGGCCTCATTGCATTATAAATGGTCTTATTCATGATTTGGATTGATGGAATATAATTGAAATTACAGTATGTTAGTGATGTTAGAAAAACATGTGCATTTCACCAATTTATGAAAGCATATAATTTTATAGACTACACAAATATGACTAGATTGACATATTTCAATCAATATTAAGCAACCAACCTCAAACATTTTAGAAAACAAAAAGTATAATATTAAGTTTATTCAAAAACTAACATATGATATATTAAGCATTCACATTAAATGTTTTAAGTGAGAGGATGGTGTATGGAAATTTCCATTTTAAATGTTTTTTCATGTGTTAGAATGAGAATAGCTGAAATGGGGATGTGTTGAGGTTTATTCCAAATTTAATGTTAAAGTGGCATTGTAGAAGAAACAAAAGCTTTGTAATCTCTGTTTTTTCTACCATTGGTTTTAAAAGGTTTTCTGGGTTTTGAAACAAATGCTATAACTTCTGTGTCATTCTTTTTTCTCCTGCAAGGAATTCCTTCCCTTCTAATGAACAATTGATAAAATTAATTGGAACAAAAATGGGTTAAGATCTTTACAAGATATTTGCTTAATAGTCATGAAAACAACAACAACCACAACAACAACAACAACAACAACAATAATAATATTGTTTTCTTTTTCTATTACTAATTGATGGAAGTTTCAATCTAATTGTAAATTAAAAGGGATACACTAATGGTACAAAAAATTCAGAACATCAATAACGGAAAATTTCACAACTACAAAAAGACTACCACTAGTAGCAATTAAATCATCAGCTACCAAAGCATGATCATAGGCTTAACTGCTCATACATGCATCTCAAGGCACTATGGGCTCAAAGGATCTTGCTTTGGATGCAATGCTAGTGAGAGTCAATTGACACTTCTCTTGTTGCTTCTCTTAGCTCAACTTTCTTGCAAGGCCATTTGAGCATAAAATTTATACTCAATAGTTAATATTCAAATTTCCTTCAAACTTATAAAACAAACATACAAAAGAATATTTTAACTTCAAGACATGAAATCTTGGTCTAAAATTAACTCAATTTCAAAACCACGACTCCTAGAAAGTAGCTACACATGTTAATCATCAACAAAAAAATAACTACTTAGATATTGAGATGTAACTAAAGTTATATTAAATAGAAAATAAATGATATCCATAACGGGGTCATGCATTAATAGTATTTATGATATTTGCAGTTGAATCAAATGGAATTCACACCAATATTTTCTTTTTTCTTAGGGAAATATAAGCCAATCAATAATGTAAGATCCCACAATTGATAATCAACCTGTGTGATAAAAGATAGAATTCATACATCAATCTCAAACTCATAGGCCTACACATATAATGAACATGCACGATGCATCCAAAGGGCAAGGCTCATTGCTTGAATAGCAAAGGTAGTTCCTATGGTTGTGAAAGGTAGGTCGTATGGCTGAGAAAAGGTAGTACCTAGGGTTGACAAAGAAAGTACCCAAAGTTCACTAAGGTGGTACCCAAGGTTCACTAAGGTGGTACTCAAGGTTCACTAAGGTGGTATCCAAGGTTCACTAAGGTGGTATCCAAGGTTCACTAAGGTAATATCTAAAGTTCAAACATCTAATACCTAAGGTTTGAAGGGGACTAACATATAGAAAAAGAATGTCATGTTGAAATCTAAATGGCAATTGAAGAAGTAGCTTAGGAGTATACAAGTTCCACAATTATCTCAATTGATCTTGAAACTATGGATTCCATCTTGCTTGAATGGCAAAGATAGTTCCTATGGTTGTGAAAGGTAGGTTCTATGGTTGAGAAAAGGTAGTACCTAGGGTTGACAAAGGAAGTACCTAAGGTTCATAAAGGTCCACTAAGGTAGTACCCAAGGTTCACTGAGGTAATACCTAAGGTGCACTAAGGTAGTACCCAAAGTTCACTAAGATACTACCTAAGGTTCACTAAGGTAGTACCTAAAGTTCACTAAAGTAGCGCCTAAAGTTCAAACATCCAATATCTGAGGTTTGAAGGGGACTAATAACCTATAGAAAATGAATGTCATGCTCAAGTCTAAATGACGATTGAAGAAGTAGCTTAGGAGTATACAAGTTCCACAATTATCTTAATTGATCTTGAAACTATGGATTTGATCCTACTTGAATAACAAAGGTAGTTCCTATGGTTGTGAAAGGTGGGTCCTATGGTTGAGAAAAGGTAGTACCTAGGCTTGAGAAATGAAGTACCTAAGGTTCACTAAGGTAGTACCTAAAGTTCACAAAGGTAGTACCCAAGGTTTATTAAGGTAGTACCCAAGATTCACTAAGGTAGTACCTAAAGTCCACTAAGGTAGTACCTAAGGTCCATTAAGGTTGTACCCAAGGTTCACTAAGGTAGCACCTAAGGAAAGAAATCTACCTATGATTGAATGGTTTACCATGAGAAAGTAAATTGAACCAAATAACAAATGAAAATATTCTAAGTCACTTAAATTGCAACTATTTACCATTTAAATTTCTTATTCCCACCCATTAAATTTTGTAATTTAGCCCTTCTTTATTTTTTCCGAATCCTAACTATATATAGATACAAAATTGTGCACATTTTTATAAATCTCAAGCAATGATGGAAGATAGAAGAATAATACAAGTATATTTTTTTTATATTCTCACTTGATACTATTATCAGCGTGGAAGTTAATTTCTTTGCTACTTTGATAGAATTGTTTGATTTGCTCATAGAGCACAAGAGCAATTACTCTAAAGTTTAAAATATATTAATCTCCCTATTGTTTTCCTTATTCAGTGTAGTTTGGGTGATCCCTTCTTCGGTGAAAGATACACTGCTAAGTTGGCATGGTTCATTTGTTAGGAAAGAAAGGAAAATGGTGTGCAAAGTTGCCCTTCCTTTGCATTCTTTGGACAATTTGACGAGAACATAATCAAGAACTTTTGAAAATAAGGAACATACTGATCAAATAATAAACTCTCATTCCTCTGTAATCTTTCAACTTAGGTTAGCATGTACATGAGGAAAACTCAATGCCTTTCTTTGATTTTGTAGATTAGGTGGAATCTTGTTGAGTGTCAAGGTGGTTTTTTATGTACTCTCTTTTAAGGTCATTCTTTAGGTGAACCTTAGGTACGTCATGTGTACATTGGTGTACTTTTTCCTATTATTAATTCATACATGCAAATATCTTTATTTACCTAGCAAAAAGAAAATAGTAATCTCGTAAGGAAATGTGTGAGTGCGTAAAGTTGGATAAAGATTAAAAAACAAAATTACATTTTAGTCAAGACTTATGCTTTCTTGCCTAGGCCACACCCCAAGTAAATGTTGAAGTTTTAACAAACTAAAACAGATTGCTTTCTTTTTTTCCCAAAAAATCATATAATTTTCATATCACCATTGTTCATAAATAAGAATATAACATGAGTTACACGAGCAGTGTTCTAATGTTTAAGTGATGAAATTAATAACAATAAAAACGAAGCATTAGATCCATGGTTGAAGAGCAAAGCATTTAAAAAAACCATTTTTGATCCAATAATCCATAAAAAGATTCATTCTCTACTTTCAATTGAAAATATTTAAGTAGAGGAATTTCAATATTTTTGTTACATTTTGGTTGTTGTCAAAAAAACTTATAACACAAATTTTTTGGTGAAACACAATTTACTTCAATTTTATGTCATGAAATAATTGCTTTAGTTTTATATTTTGGACGTATGGTATTTGTGATCACATGAAATATTTCTCCAATGTAAAATTATGATTTTTAGGAACTAAGAAGCCACCCCTAACCTAAACTGAACCAAAAAAAAAAAAAAAAAAGAACACAAATCAAGAAAACCTATTAGTGCAGCAACAAATTGAGCAGGAGGATAAAAACATACCCAACCACTAGCAGACTCGACACCTAGCTACCAATACATTAATCTCTCTTGAATTAGGAGTTGTTATAGAAGCCTTCGGAGCATCTTTGCCCAAATATATATAATTGATAGTCTACTATGTTATCCATTGAAATTGTCGCTGTTGAACCTTAAAAAAGTAGAAGATCGCTAGCCAACCCCAAACCCCTAAAACAACTATTAAACTCAATGTAAATCATACTATATTTTCTAAACTACATAATATTACAAAACTTGATCAAACAAAATCCTTTAATGGAAAAATATCTCAACCTTAGTAATGGAAAAAAAAAAATCATAAAAGAGGAAAAATAAAATCCTTTAAGAAAATTTGACTATTATTTTCTAACGAAACAGAGAACCCAAGAGAGAGAGAGAGAGAGAGCACTTACTTTAGGTTATGGGGTTTCGGATGGTGATGTGGGAGTCGTTGCTAGCATTGGATTTTCATTTTTCTGAATAAGAGCAATAGGTTAGGGCTTTTCATGTTTTCAAAATAAGAGGAAAATGAGGCGGAGAGGTTTTGGAACGAAATGAAAAGGTTAGGGTTTTTCAGTTTTCCTAGATGAGAGGAAGATAAAAAAAGGTTAGGGTGTTTTGGTTTTCCAAAATGAGAGGAAAACAAGGAAGGTTAGTGTCACAGACTTAGTTTTTTCCTAAGCTCGTGCAACACTTAGACAAGTCAAAACACTTGATCTTGCTAAGTTAGCTTGACTCCCAATGCTTAGCTTTGTTAGGCTAAGATGCTCACGACTCGGAAGCTTTAGAAGACGTAGTAGGTGACTCTTAAAGATTGGAAGCTTTATTGCTCAAGGAAGCTTTACAAGTGCTTTGAGAGCTCACTTGCTTGGTTAGGAAGTGGTTTAGGTGGTGCCTTGGCCAAATGAGGATCTCATCTATTTATAAGCACCAATGGAACTCTCTGGAACCTTGGAGGGTTCCTTACAAATCAAGAAGATTCTAGAATACCCTACAGAATTCTATGTACAAACCTATGTACAAGAATATACAAGAGATTTATAGAATTCTTTAGAAAGCCTAAGACTCCTCTCATGCCTTCCACCATAGTGTAGAGATGTGTGGACATCTCTAGGCATCTCTAGAACCTTCCACACTCTTCCTACCAATGGCTTAGTGTAGATGGCTCCAGGAGTCTCTAGAAGCTTCCTAGGCTTTATAAGCCCATGAGGAGGCTCATTTGAAGCATCCTGTGACATTAGGCTTTAGTTTGAAGGTTCAGTGTCCGTGGAAGATGAAGCAAATGGACAGAGTTTTTGTTTTGTTTGCTCTTATGTTCTGGTAGGGTGTTAGGAAGAAGAAAGTTTTTTCTTTTGTTTTGTTTGTTCGTTTGTTTTTTTCTTGGCTTTTCAGATATGGAAACTAATCTGGAGGATAGAGAAGGGCATATTGGGTATAAAAAACCCAATCAGCACAAAGTGCATGAAAATCTAATAATTTTTCACATTAACATATGTTTCTTGAAATTGGAAAAAATGGGGTTTAAAATCTCTATTATTTTGGAATCAACTGCTCAAAACATAAGTTTCCCAAAAAAATATGTGGTAGTTGGCGGCAAGTGAGAGAAGAGTTTGAGGGTAAGTTTAGAATATTAACTATTTTTACTATTTGAGTGCATGTATTGGAGATCATTTCCCCAAAAGAGATTGTTTGAAAATTAAAAGTCAAAATTCTGAAAATTGTAATTATTTTTTCAAATAATGCATGATTACATGATTGTCCCTCCCTAAAATGCTCTTTTTTACTCATGATGTTATCAATCAATTGACAACTAGACTTTTCCACATAAATGTTTCCATTCCTTCTAGATTTATTATTATTATTATTTTATTATTTGAGACTTTTTTTTTCCACTACTTCTATCCACACTTTTCAAACTACCTCACTTTTGCTATGAGATGTTTGTTCATGGAGTCTCCACTTTTCCTAAAAGGTGTTTGTTTTTTGAGGGAAAAAAAAATCCAAAATAATAATAATAATAAATCTAAAAGAAGGGAAACATTTACATGGAGAAGTCTAGTTGTTAATTGATGTTGATGACATGATCATTACAAGGAACATTTTAGGAAATAATTAGATGACTCATTAAAAAGTGTATGTATTTCAAATTATTTTTAAATAGAATAAGATAATGCTAATTTAAAAATTTGGAGTTCTTTTTTCCATATGTTTTCATATCAGTGAGTCAAAACCTATTTTTCTAAAAAATAAATAATTAAAATCTTCACATCTAATAATAACTTAAACAAGAAGATAGGTTTTTTTTAAAGGGTTTGCAAGGAAAGAAAGAAAATGATTTAAAATTCTTTGTAAGAAATTATAGAAAAAATTTCAAATGATTTAACGAGTATTTATTTTTTTTTCATTTGAGATTTCAATTCCTTTAAGGATAAGTGAAATTTTATTAACAAGAATGGATGAACTTTATATCAACCTTAACATTTTGTTATTAACATCTTTAGTTCTTCATCCCTATCATGTATTACATTTTGTTCTACACATGTTCATCTCAAAGAACAAAATTAAGGATATTTGGTTCAAAGGATAAGATCAATGTTTTAAAAACCGGACTAGTCATTTAATCAGAAAAGTTAGCAACTCATGATTCAATGGTTAGATCGATGGTTGAACTGAGATTGAACAGGTAATGTCATATATATATATTAAAATTTAAAATAATTATAAACAAATTAAAATATATAGAAATAGATTAAAAATAAATAAAAATATATATAATATTTAAATGTGAATATATTGAAAATGAAAGAAAATTCAATTATTTATTTTTAAAAAATGTATAGTTTTGTAAAATATTATGTTATTTTTATTTAGAAAAGAACATATATTTTTTTTATTTGCTATGCTTAGCATTAAAATCTATGTAGTTGGGTGGTGCCCATGTCATCTCCTCAACTTGGGATTTTCTTTCATTGATTTTTCTTTAAACTAAAATCACCAATGGTGATAAGAATAAATGCTTATAGCATATATGGGCTTGTTTGGATGGGCTTTTTGCCTAAAAAACAATAAATAGGTGGTGGCAATGTGGGTTGGACTTTGTAAAAAATCCATTAAATGGAAGGCAGACCTATTTACCAATAAATAGAAAGTGGGTCTTCTTTAAATGATAAAAGAGAGGAAGGAGGTGTTGAACCGTTTGGTTTTTTAAGAGTTGCTTGATTCATCGGTTCACCGGTCTGACTTCCAACTTAGGTGGTTCGTGGCTAGTTCGATAGCTAGGCCCTTCAATGAAGGGAATCGAATTGGAAAGGCCACCAATCGACAGTCAACTGATTTCATCGATTGATTCTGTCCAATTTCCAAAACATTCGATAAGATAAATCAATGTATAAAATATGCACAAAATGATCATTTCAATGTATAAAATAGAAGTAATTATTCTTGAGATGAACATCTTTGTTATGATTTTTATACATCTCATTGATAAAAGAATTAAAAAAAAAAATCATATTTGTATCATTATCATACTTTATATGTTTATGAGATAGTTACATTTCGAAATACACTATATTTTAATTATATTGAAATAAATTTGAATAAATCGATCCAAAACCAAAACTCTTAGAGCTTTTGCCTATAAATATCTTGCTTTTAACCCTTTGAGGGTTAGATATTGTTAAGTAATTGAAAAAAGATCACATATTCTTTAGAGAGGGTTTTGTGGACCTACAATTTTCAAGTGTGTTCCCACTCGATGGAGCGACTCACTTTTTATTTGTGAAAAATTGATTTTTTTTATAAAAAAACTTGAAGTCGCCACTTATTTTTGTTTTATTTTTAAAGGAAAAATAAAATAAGAAAGAAAACCTTAAGTGTGATTCCTTAAAAAGGAAAGACAAGTCTGAGAAAACCCAAGTCTGAGTCCGAGGGTTAGGTTACCTATTGAAGAGGTACCAAGGTAGCACCTCTCTAAGCCTTGAAAGAGGTCTCTACTAAATAAGTAAGTTACACATGGCAATTACTTTGAAAATCAATGAACACCAAAGGATCTAATCAAGAAACAAGGCAATAACAAGATAATGACCTCAAAATGATGTATGTACATCACACAACCACACATAGAGAGAAGGATAGAGCATACCTTAATCTACTTTAAGTTCTTACACTAAACATATCACAGTTAACATGCAACGGATAATGGCACACATACGACATTGCAAAAAGGGTATGCTATAATACATGACTATATACAAATCAATCCTAAAATCAAAGGAATGCTATCATACAAGAATCTATACAAATCAATAATACCAAAATCACACATGAAATAATCAAAGAAGAGAACGTACCTCATTTAGATATACAAAACTCTCCTATAAGAAATGGGTTAGTCCCCAATAAGAAAAAAAAAAAGAATGTGAATAAGTGATTACTACTTAAAAATAGCACATTTTAAATAATAATTCTCATGAATTCCATACCTTTTGAGTAGTAATTATGCCTAATATGGCTTATTAATACATTTTTGCTATTGCAAGAGATACTAATGATTTTTGTGAAGTTTTGAGCTATTTCAAGGTGATTTTTGAAACATTGAGTGACAAAAGAGAAATGAAATTAATGAGAGAAAATAATGTGGATGACGAGGAAGAAGCAATGTACTTGGACCGAGACTTGGAGCTAATTTAGAGGTAGTTGAGGTGGATTCAAAAGAAGGAAATAGAAGAAATGACAAAAAAAAAAAAAAAAAAGCTTAAGAATCAAATGTTTCAATTTCGCATGATCATGCGAAAATTTCGTATAATTGTGCGAAATGGACCAGAAGGTGGATTTGTGCTATAGGCCAAGGAGAATTTGCAAGCTGATTTCGCATGATCATGCAAAAATTTCACACAGTCATGCGAAATGGTCCAGGAAGGTGTTGCTGCTGCTGTTGCATAATTGATTTTACACGACCATGCAAAATTGGTTTTCTTCATGCGAATTGGCTGAGCTCATGTAAAATGGTTGTTTTGTTGTCAAACTCCAAATTGCTGAATGGAGAAGCTTCTGGAAGACCTCTTAGATGATGCCAAATGTCCACTTGACCTTGACTTATAAATAGAAACTTGAATATTTCATTAAGGAGCTTTTGAATACTTTTTTATTGTAGAATTTTCTATATTTTCTCTCTTGATAGATTTTTTATTTTCCATCATTTTATCTGATTTTCTCACTAGCCAAACATGCTTTGTGAGATCAAATCTCTAAGCATGAGTGGCTAAATCTCATTTTTCTCAAGGAAGGAAGATTTAGAGGCAAGATCTATGGTGAATTAGATAAATGAGCTTTAATTGCAAAGGTAATTTGATCCAATTGATTGATTAATTGAAATTTGGGGATTTTTTCTCTTCAAATTATCTTGAATGACTATTACATTGCAAACTGGGTAGATTCATTAAATTATTAAAGCTAGATTTAATGAGATCAAATAGTTGCATTGTATGAATCATTGGAAGATGATTTAAGATGAATTGAATATATAGTTTAAATTGATCTCTTTGATTAAATAACCTAATTTGAAGAGAAATTAGATCTAGACCTAAACTTAAATAAAAAATCGGTTTAGATGAGAATTTAGATTTTCAATCTAACTTAATGAAAAATAGATCTCAACATCTATTCACCATGGAAATTGTTTTCTAAAAAATCTTAACTCTGAGAATTTTCTTCTATTTTACATTTTATTGTTATTCTTAATTAGAAACCATTGTTATTTTGATGTTTCACCATAAATTGTCAAATCAATTTCACTTGATTGCAATTATTTCTTCTCCTCTCATTTAAGCCTTAATTACCGAGAATAATCCAACCTAGTGGATGACACCTAATAACCACTATACTATGGTAGTTTGTAATAAAACCATTTTTGATCGAGTACAAGCTACTCTAGAATAGTGAATTAGGTTATAAATTGTGTTTTGATGTGATAAATGACGAAAAATCAATTTATAAAAAATGGCACCATTGTCTGGGAATGGTGCCAAGGTGATTGAGGCAATCTTTGTTGGTGAGGATTAACCCTTGTGATCCACATCACAAGATTGGTTCTCTTTATCAATTCTCCACTTTCATCTTAGTTTTCTTTTAAATTTCATTTTCCTTTTATTTTTCTCTTTTGTTCTTTTTGTTTTGTTTGGTTTTTCTTTGGTTGTTTGTTGGTGAACCCTTGTATGTTCCATTGGGAATGGAATTCTAGGGGAAGATTGGAAAGAACTAATTCATCTACTCAAGTGCTAAATCTTGGAATTGCTACAAATATAATGGAACCTCAAGGTGAAGATCAACAAAGTCAACATGGTCCTGATGAAGAAAATTTCCATTTGTATCGATCTATGAGGGAACATATGCATCCATTGAGAATGAGTGCACTATCATGCATTGTTCTTCCTACTAAGAAAATGATCATCCTTCCTTATTTAGTGCCACTTCTCCTTAATTCCATGGAATGGAGAATGAGAATCCTTATATTCATATAAAGGATTTTGAAGGAGTATGTCATACTTTTCAAGAAGGGACTTCATCAATTGATCTTATGAGGCTTAAATTGTTTCCTTTCACTCTCAAGGACAAGGCAAAAATGTGGTTGAATTCTTTGAGACCTTAAAGTATTCGCTCATGGCTAGAACTACGAGCTAAATAAAGGAAGATGAGATTATTAGTGAAGAGGTTAAGAGAAAGATAAGCTCTTATCTCCACCTTTTCCAAAAGCTTTTTAATCAAGGAAGGTGGTAAATAATGCAACTGAAAATTTTGAAGTTCTCAAGTAAGTCAAAGTTAACATACCACTCCTTGACATGATCAAGCAAGTCCCTCCCTATGCCAAGTTCATTAGAGACTTATATACAATGAAGAGGGGGTTGAACATCAACAAGAAAGCTTTCTTAATGGAACAAGTTAGTGCAATCATACAATGTAAGACTCCAATCAAATATAAAGATCCGGGATGTCCTACCATTTCGGTAAATGTTGGAGATACATATATAGAGAAGGCTCTTCTTGACTTGGGTGCAAATGTGAATCTTCTTCCTTATTCAATGTACAAGCAATTGGGGCTAGAGGAACTCAAGCCTACTTCTATCACATTAGCTTTGGTGGATTGATCCATTAAAATTCTAAGAGGAATGATTGAAGATGTATTGGTTCAAGTGGATAAGTTTTACTATCCAGTTGATTTTATTGTCCTTGATACGGAGTCAATATCAAGTGGACCAAGTCATGTCCTGATTATTCTTGGTAGACCTTTCTTGGCCACGAAAAATGCTTTAATAAATTGTCGGAATGGAATGATGTAGCTCACCTTTGGAAATATGACTCTTGAGCTGAACATTTTCCATCTATGCAAGAGATATCCAAATCAAGATGAGGATGAACTAGAAAAAGTTTGCTTGATGGACACTCTTATAGAAGAACATGTGGAAGAACAAATGAAGGAAGAGTTGGAGAAGACTTGTGAAGAATTTGAAGAAAATGAAGTGGAAGAAAAAGTTGAGGAAGCTAATGAAATTACCTCCTATAGACCCTCCATTTTGTCTTTCTAGCACATGTCCTATTATGTGTTCATTTGGTACTTTACAACAATTCCCTGGTGACCCATTACTACTCATGTAGCTTATCTTTTATGAGCCAACTTGAAGACTCTAGTTGAGGGATTTATCTAACCCCATTGTGACCCTTGGCAACCCTGATTTAGATTTAGGCTTTTCCTTCCTTTTTTAGGATAGCTTTTAGGTGCACTTTTAGGATAGCACACTTAGATAATGTCCTAATCACATTAGGTTACTTAGGCACTATCCTAAACACCCTAAGCCCACTTAGGCATTTTTGGCTCATCAGGCATCACCTTAGGCCCATTTAGGTAGACTTGACCCATTAGGCACCACCTTCGGCCCATTTAGGTAGACTTGGCCCATTAGGCACCACCTTAGGTCCATTTAGGTACACTTGGCCCATTAGGCACCACCTTAGGCCCATCTAGGTTCACTTAGGCCCACTTAGGCACTCTTGGCTCATTAGGCACCACCTTAAGCCCACCTTGGTCACTTAGGTCCACTTAGGCACACTTGGCCCATTAGGCACCACCTGAGGCCCACTTAAGCACTCTTGGCTCATTAGGCACCACATTAGACCCACCTAGGTTACTTAAGCCCACTTAAGCACACTTGGTCCATTAGGCACCACCTTAGGCCCATCTAGGTTCACTTAGGCCCACTTGGGCACTCTTGGCTCATTAGGCACCACATTAGGCCCACCTAGGTCACTTAGATCCACTTAGGCACACTTTGCCCATTAGGCACCATCTTAGGCCCATTTAGGTTCACCTAGGCCCACTTAGGTTCACCTAGGCACACTTGGCCCACTTAGATTCACCTAGGCACACTTGGCCCACCTAGGCCCACCTTAAGTACACTTGGGTCACCTTAGAGGCATTCTTTGCCTGACTTGTATGACTTACATGGTTCGCATGATTTGCATTTTTAACACTTGGATGTGCTTGATTTCTTATTTATTTATCTATTTATTTATTTAGTTATTATTTGTTATTATTTGTTTAGCTATTTGTTTACTTTTATTTATTTATTTATTTTCAGAAAATTGCATGTGATCAATTATCTTATCTCTTTTTATTATGATTATTATTATTATTATTACTATTAAATGTTTTTATTAATATGTACGTAAATAATTTTTTAGTAAGTTATTATTTTTATTTTTTAAAAAGTGTTTTTAATATATTTTTGGTAAGTTAAGTTTTTCTTTTTTAAAAACAAAGTGTTTTAATATATATATTTTTATGCCAATTTGATAAATTATTATTATTATTATTATTATTATTATTATTTAAAGTTTGTTAATATTTTTTATATTTTTTATTTTTTTTGAATTGTGATGATGTATGTAAAATAGAAAACCACTTTCCAATAAAACACCACTCTCCGTTACAAAAGAAAAATGACTTTGTATATAAAAATCAAAATACAAGTTTCCAAAAAGAAAATAATAATAACACGTTGCCATATTGAGGAGGGGTCTCGATTACTCACTGCTGCACCTATTTTTAATGGGGAGATCACGCTGATTTGAAAAAAAAGAAAAGAAAAAGGAACCAGCCGCACCACTCTTGATACATGACAGCATGCATCCGAGGAATAGCATGGAGCACTGTTGAAGATTATTTTTGGGGACACTACTAAGACCCCACTCCACTCGATCACAACTCACCATCGGAAACGGCTCTTGGGCGCACCAAACACACAGCTGCAACCATTGGAACTCCAGACATGAATACGACTGCAGGTTTTGAAGGAAAAGGGGCCACACTCCTACATAGAGAGGTTCCGGAACACAGCACCACTGAGGGAGAAAGGAGGGACATGCTAGAATTTTCTTTGGGAGGAATATACATGCACCATAATTATTTTTTAGGAGTCCATGCAGAGGTCATGGAGAGTTTTCATTCATTAAGGGGTCTCCCTAGAATTTCTGAGAGAAAAAGCGGGCTGCCACTCGACATATGGCAGTCGCGCAGTCTAACGCACCTCCATGTGGGCTGCAACTTTGAGGGGAAACAACCAGCCGCACCACGGAATTTCTCCACATGACGCACCATAAGATGAAAGGCAGGTTGCGCCATTAAAGAATGAAAGTGGAGGCTGCATGTTGGAATGACCTCACACATACAGCTTGGAGATATTGCCATAGTCCGTGCACCTATTCGAAAAGGTAGGTGAGTTTATTTGTTCTTTAGTTTTTGATTTCTTTTTTTGTTTATTAGTTTATTAGTTTTTTTTTTTTTTTGTTAGATTGAAAGTTAGAGTTTTGTTTATTAGTTTTTCGATTCAATTTAGTTTGCATGTCTTTAAAATTCTAGTCGATTAATTTATTTGGTCTTATGTCATTATCATCTTGTTTTTTAATTTTAGTTTCTAGGTTCATCCTAATTAATCGTGTGATGCTTTAGAATTTTAGTGGATTAATTTATTTGATTCTATGTTATTATAATCATGTTTTAATGTTACTTTATTCTTTTTTATTTCATCATAGTTGATTCATGTGATACTTTGGGTTTTTAGGTGATTAATTCATTTGATTCTATATCATTATCACTATGTTTGTTAATTTTGGTTTTTTTAGATTGATCATACTTAGTTTACAAGACTTTAGAATTTTAATTAATTAATTTATCTGACCCCTTGTCATTATATTCATGTTTTTAAGTGTGTTAAGCTCTAGTTCTTGATTGATCCTTATTTAGTTAAGGTGTTTTAGAATTGTAAGCGCTTATGGTACTATATTTTACATTACTTTAATCATAGGTTTGTGTGTTCGATTGATCTAATTTAATTATTGATTATATCCTCAGTTTATGTGCTTGATTAATCCTTGTTAGTTCTTGATTGATATTCAGTAGACTTTATTTGATCTAAGGTCGTTTAGTTATTTGCTTGGACATTTGTAAGTTAAATTTAATTCTTGGGGGCCATCAGAAACTCATGAAGGTTGACTCCTACTCTCACCATATTGGTTTGGTTGGTTGTAAAAAATTTTACTTTGTCTTCCTCTAGGTTGCCTTTGTTTGATCCTTGTGTATTGTTGTTTGCGAATAATGTCTTTCCTTTTAAAAAGAAACCTCTTCTCAAAATGTTCCTCGTTAAAGTGCATTTCAAAACTCATTTAGAGTCCTTAGAATCAAAATCTCATTTCTTAAATAATATGCAACCATGTCTTGATTGGTTCGCATTTTTCTCAGTTTTCAATAAAAATTATGGTTTTGAGTAAGACATGAATCCAAGCTTGTGGTCCCAAATAAATGAGATAATTCTAGACTAGATTTGTGTATATCAATTGGGGAATTGGTGGAACCCTTATATAAAATCATTTTCTAAAAACCTTTTATTGATTAACTCATTCAACTTACTGCGTTTCTTAAAAGAAAATTCAATTTGATCTATTTATAATGCTTCTAAATTTTTTCCAGTGATTTTATGGTATTTTAGATTTCTTGAACTTGAATTTAGAACTTTGTTTGAGTTAAAAATAAATTCTAAAATGGAAGATATGAATGAATATTTTATATGGTTCTGTTTTCATCTAGTTCTAGACACTCAAAATATTTTTGTAAAAATAAAATAGCAGATGACTTTTTAAATTTGATTTGATATTTTTTTCTTAATTCTAGACTTCTTTAAATTGATCTTAGACACATGAAATATTAAAAAAAATCTCTTTTGAGGGAGATATGATTTTTCAAAGTTGTACCTACTGTACATGATGGATTCTGGACATCTGATTACCTGGAGTGTTTTAAATATACTTTTGAGTACTACCTGACCTTGGATTTTTATTAATTATTTATTTATTTTTTGTGATATAGACACTTTGAACAATGTGTGTGATTTTTTGTACAATTTTTTTGGTAATCTCTTATTATTTTTAAAAAATTCGTTTATGCATGTCATTATTTTTTTACCTAATCAGAACTTTCTAGAACTTTTGGGTGTCTTTGCTATAATCTATCATTTGAATGAGTGTTTGGTTTTTGGTATGTTGTTCTAGATGTGTAGGAGTTGTTTCCTCAAATTTTTTGTAATTAAATTCCACTCCAAGATATTTTTTTAGAAATTGTTTTGTGATGCTCCCTTTTTTTAATTGCATGTTGATGATCTTGTACTTTGCTTGAATTTGTTATCTATTTTTGGAGTCATTTGACTTACTTGGCTCAATTTTGGCTTTGGTATTGTATATTAGATGTAATAAAGATGTTATATAATTTATACTTGTCCTAACCACTCTAGCATTTTTGGAGGAATCTTATAAATTATGCATGTCATCCAAGTACGCTCTCTCACTTACTTTTCAGAATTTTATGAACATGCATGTTGTTGTGAGCCTTATCTATGTTTGATTCCATCCTTAGGTGTCTAGACATCTGTTTGATTTTCTTTGATTAAATACATGTCGTGTGCTATATTTTCGTGCTAACTTTAATGTCTTATGATAGCGCTTGAGAGGTAGTCTAGGTATACATCCTAACCTTTCTTTGCGATTGTGATTTGATTTCTTTTTTTGGCTTGCTAGTTTTAAAATCACCTTAGCCTACCTAGGTACCTTCAATCAATTGATTAATTGTCATTTTTCCCTCATCTTAGTCAATAGAGACATCTTTAGGGCTTAAAGGGGCGCTACCTCTTAGAGGTACCTTCCCAATAGGTAACCTGATCCCTAGGCCAAGACTCGAGTTTTTTTTTAAGACTTGCTTTTCCAAAACTATGGAGTCACTTCTTTAGGGTTTTCTTTCTTGTTTTATTTTCCCTTTTAAAATAAAATAAAATAAGTGGCGACTCCAACTTTTCAAAACTAATTTTTCACCAATAAAAATGAGTCTTGCCATTGAGTGGGGACACACGTGAAAAACGCGAGTCTACACCTCCATTAATATTTCTATGCAATGGAAGGCAAAAGAGAAGCCTTTACCTTTAACCAATGATGAAGAAGCAAAGAAGAATGAATCACCTAAGCTCAATCTCAAGCCATTGCCAAATGATTTGAAATATGCACATCTTGAGAAAGATAAGTATCTGGTGGTAATCTCTTCAAACTATCATACCAACAAGAAACTAGCTTGTTGGAAGTTCTAAGGAAATGCAAAGAAGCTATTGGATGGTCCATTTATGATCTTAAGGGGATAAGTTCTTTGGTATGCACTCATCACATTTATTTGGAGGAAAATGCTAGGCCAATTCGTCAACCTCAAAGGTGATTGAATCCTCACATGCAAGAAGTTATTCGAAATGAGGTGCTTAAGCTGCTACAAGCTGGAATTATCTACTCTATTTCAGATAGCACTTGAGTAAGTCCTACCCAAGTTATGCCTAAAAAGTTGGGACTAACCGTGGTACAAAATGAAAAGGGAGAATCTATTCCACAAGATTGGCCATAGGAAGAAGGGTGTGTATTGACTATCGAAAGGTGAATGTCGTCACAAGGAAGGATCATTTTCCTCTTCCATTCATGGACCAAGTATTGGAGAGGGTGTCGAGACATCTTTATTATTGCTTTCTTAATGGCTACTTTGGTTATTTTCATATTGAGATTGTCTTGGAGGATCAAGAGAAGACAACATTTACTTGCCCCTTTGGTACCTATGCATATAGGAGGATGCCATTTGGTTTATACAATGCTCCCTCCACTTTTAAAAAATGCATGCTAAGTATCTTTAGTGATATGCTAGAGAGGATCATGGAAGTTTTTATGGATGATCTTACCATCTATGGCGAGGATTTTGATGATCGACTCTCAAATTTGGCAAAAATACTTCAAAGGTGCATTGAGAAGAATTAGGTACTAAATTGGGAGAAATGCCACTTTATGGTAGAAAAATGCATTGTCTTAGTTCATGTTATCTCAAGGAAAGACATCGAAGTGGATAAAGCAAAGATCGAGCTAATTGTGAATCTACCACCACCAACGAATGTTAAAGAAGTTAGGCAATTTCTTGGTCATGCAGGCTTTTACAGACACTTCATCAAAGATTTTTCTAAACTAGTAGGACCAATGTGTGCCTTACTTGCTAAAGATGCCAAGTTCAAATGGGATGAAAATTGTCAAAATTGCTTTAAAGAGTTGAAGAAACTATTGACTTGGTGCACCTATTGTGAGGAAACCAAATTGGGAGCTTCCTTTTGAAGTTATATGTAATGCAAGTGACCAAGCTATGGGAGCAATTCTTGGGCAAAGAGATGAAGGGAAACCTTATGTTTTCTACTATGCAAGCAAAACTCTTCATGAGGCACAAAAGAACTACACCACTACTAAAAAAGAGTAGTTTGTAGTTGTCTTTGCATTAGACAAGTTAATAGATAGAAAAAGTGTATAGAATATCTTGCTGGAGCTCCTATAGTGATCTTCATCAATCATTCAGCTTTGAAATACTTAGTCAACAAGAAGGACTCTAAAGCAAGGCTAATTCGCTAGATTTTACTTCTTCAAGAATTCAATCTTGAAATAAGAGATAAGAAAGGTGTATAGAATGTGGTAGCTAGCCACCTATCCCGAATTTTTTTGGAACACATTCTGAAAAGTCCTCCCATCAATGAAGAATTTCTAGATGATGCTCTTTTGCAAGTGGATGCCAATCCATGGTATACTCACATTACAAATTATCTAGCCACCAGAGAATTACCTAAGGAATGACTACTCAAGAAAGAAGATTTTTCTTGTCCATGGTGCATGCATACTATTGGGAGGAACCATTTTTGTACAAGTATTGTGCTGATCAAATTATTAGAAGTGTGTACCAGAAGAAGAACAAAAAAGAATTCTTATGCAATGCCATGCTTATGCTTGTAAAGGCCATTTCCCTACTCAAAAGACAACTTTGAAGGTTTTCCAATCATGTTTTTATTGACCAATTGTATTCAAAGATGCACATGAAGTTTGCAAATCTTGTGATAAGTGTCAAAGGCTTGGGAAATTAACAAAGTGACACATGATGCCACTTAACCCCATATTGGTAGTGGAATTATTTGATGTGTAAGGGATTGATTTCATGGGGCCATTTCCATCCTCTTTTGGATACTCTTATATCTTGGTAGGAGTTGACTATGTGTCAAAGTGGGTGGAAGCAATAGCTTGCAAGCATTATGATCACAAAGTGGTGATGAAATTTCTCAAGGAGAATATCTTTACAAGGTTTGGGGTGCCAAAGGCCATTATTAGTGATGGGTACTCACTTTTGCAGCAAGACATTCGACAACATTCTTGCTAGATATGGAGTGAAATACAAGGTAGCCACACCTTACCATCCACAAACAAGTGGACAAGTGGAGTTAGCTAACCATGAAATCAAGAATATCTTGATGAAAGTGGTGAATGCAAACCACAAGGATTGGGAATTAAGACTTCTTGATGCGCTTTGGGCTTATCGTACCGCCTACAGAACAATTCTTAGAATGTCACCGTATAGGTTGGTTTTTGGTAAGGCATGTCATCTACTGGTGGAAATAAAGTATAAAACATGGTGGGTTATAAAGAAATTCAATTTTGATATGCAAAGAGTTGGGTTGAAAAGGTTCCTAGACTTGAATGAGTTAGAGGAAATGAGAAATGAAGGCTACATGAATTCAAAATTTTCTAAGGACAGACTCAAGAGATGACATGATCAAATTGTCCTTAGGAAAGAGTTTCAAGAGAGGTAAAAGGTGTTCCTATATGATTCAAAATTGCACCTCTTTATGGGAAGGCTCAAATCTCGATGGAATGGTCCATATTTGGTTCATAAGGTGCATTCAAATGGAGTTATTGAAATTGCTAATCCAAATAGTAGATGTATCTTCAAAGTTAATGGACATCAACTTGAATCATATGTGGAACCTATGGTGTTAGAATGAGGAGCTATACCTCATTGAACCTTCCATAAATTGAGTATTTAAGGTTTGTTGGGCTTAGTCTTCTAAAAGACTAACTAGCCTAATGATTTTTCACTTCCTCTTCTTTGATTTTTTTTTTGTCCTCGTGTTGTTTAATTTTTTTTTAGTCTTTATGAATAAATCCTTCTTAACCATCTCAACTGTGTTTTGAAGGACTTTTTGGATGGATGAAATACATGAAGCAAGGAAAAAAGAAGTTTTAATGGTCTATCACCATTTTGCATATTCATACAAAAACAGGGGAGTTTTCATAGCTTTGAAAATGCAAAAGTAGTATTTCTATCTTAGTTCGCATGATCATGAGAAATTTTTGCATGACTGTGTGAAACTAATATGGAAAGTTGTAGGGATTAGATGTCTTTGGACCATTTCGCATGATCATACGAAAACTTCGCATGACTATCGAAAGTTATATTGAAGACTACAATAAAATAAGCCCTCTGGACTACTTCGCACACTCATGTGAAAATTTCGCATGACTGTGCCAAATTTTAAAAAATTATGTAGCCAATAAAGCCTTTGTCTTATTTCGCACCGTTGTGCGAAAATAGGCCTTCATGCTAAAACTCTTCATCTTCTCCCCACTATTTTTAAAATTCTCTATCTGAGAAAGATTTATAGCCGGTCACAAGACACTGAAGAGGTAGAAGACCATCTATTCCTTTTCCTCTTCCATTCACACTCTCTCATCTCTCTTCTTTGCCCTAGACCACATACATTATCGAGTACTCTCATTCTTTTCATTTTTTATTTTCTAATATTTTCTTGGGCACTCTCAGCATTTCAGGTACTCCAAGTATTCTATTTTTCACTCTTCTCTTTCTTTGAAATTACAAGACGAATCTAGATTGAAAAGAAAATTGAGATTAGGATTAAGAAATTGTATTTTTTATTTGCTTTGAGAGGTTGTTGCATTTTTTTTTTTTTTTTTTTTGCAAATTTTAGACAAATCGATATCCTTTATTTGATTTATTATTCAATTCATCAATTAGTTTGTTGTGATTTTTGGTTCATTCTTGTTATAGATAGGGAATAAAAAACGAAAATCAATTGTATTTGAGGAAGAGTTTGTGAAGATTAGTAACGAAAATAGAGATGATATTGGTCTTGAATCCTCTCTAGGATTTTTCCATTTTGAATCTCCTGTTTCTGGACCTTCAACCCAGAGGTATGTCACAATAGCTTCACTGGATAAAGACAAATCAAAGATGGTTATTCTTGAAAAATTACCAATGAAGAGAACATGAATCATCAATGTTCAACAAAATCCTCCATCTTTTCTGACATTCCCTACTACTCCTTCAGTTCAGAATCTTATAGTTCAGTCGTCCATTGCTGAAGCCCCTGCTCCTACTTCGGTTGGTGTAAGGGAAGATTGCTCGAGTAGAAAATTCCATGAAGAATGCTACTACGATTTCAAGGCATTTGATGCATCTCTTATGACTCAATTTTCCATGGAGTTGTGTCGTCGATATTTTTTGGAGTCATTTTTTTATCCTCATATAATCTGGGAATTTTATCAAACCATTACTAGCAAAGAGGTTTGCTTACTCTCATTTGGTGATCTATTTTGAAATCGATGGGAGGCAAGGTATGCTGAAAGCTGAAATGGTAGCTAGAACTTTGGATATTCCTCTTACACCTCCAAATCTAGCTGAGTTTCAACTCATTACCCAAGCTGAAGTTGCTGAAATGGTTCGAGTTGTTTCTCAAAATCAATCCATCGATACACACGCAGTGTTGAAAAGAGAAATAGATTCCAAATTTTAGTTTTTAGATCATGTCCTACACTCTAATGTTTATCCTTGCCAACACTCAATGCAAAGGCAAGAAGATATACTAATGGCATTATTTAGAATTGTTGGTGGGCAATGGTAGACACCTACTAAACTATTTATGACTGCCTTATTCTATTTTGAAGACAAGGTGCATTTGAAGAAGTTGCAAAGAGCCAAGAAATATTCTTCCCTTCGATGTTGGGAACCATCTTAGAGTACTATGGCTTTCCTGCTGAACCTAGAAAAGAAAAGAAATGTCACTGTAGGGAAGTCTACACTATTTCTAGATGCCAATGAAGTGTGACCAAGACCGAGTCTACATTCGTGAGTGCTTCATTGACTATCGCTAATGAACATCATTATGTGCCTCCTTAAAATTTAATTCTTAAAGATTTTGGTGATAGAGAGGATACAGCCCCAAGACCACCAATTTTCTCCACATCAAAGGTTGCCTTTACTTCTCCAAATCCTAATGCAACCTTACATATTTTGGCTAGTCTTTCCTCTACACTAAACATAGGTCCTTCATCTCCTGATGGCTATATACATATCTCAGTTGAGGCTTTCAAGCAACTTTTAGCTTGTTTGGACATGATTCAAGAAACTCAAGCAAACATCTAGCTCTCTCAGCAGTAACTTATCCAAAGAGTAGATGACCTTACCATGGTTGTCTAATAGTGGAAATCTTCTTCCAAGAAACCAGCTAGTGTTCATGATGCTATTCTTCCATCCATCCTAGCTACATAAGAGACTAATTCTTCAGAAAGAGAGACCATAGTGCCTACCATTACTTTGGCACCTTTAGAGATCATCCCCTCCCCTCCATCTCATGTTTAAGGATAGGGAGTGTCCTCTACTTTTCTCTTGACTGTCACTTTATCATTACATATACTCATGGATTTCTTTTGCTTTTTGTGCTTATTTTTGTTATGTTGATGGTATTCACTTTTTGTTTCCTTCTTTTCCTACCACACTTATACTTTTATATTGTTTTATACTTCTATATTGTTTTTTTTTTAGGTATAGGAGCTAAAAAACAATGCTTTGTAGGTACTTTTCCTTTCCTTTCTTTGCATTTTCTCAGTTAAAATTGAGGACAATGTTTAGTTTGGTTGGAGGGAAGATAAGAAAGGAAGAGAAAGGGGTTTTTTTTGTTGATTTAGAATTGTTAGATTTTTTTTTTCCTTTTTTCCTTTGTTTGTGATAATTTTTATTAGCTAGATTGGTTTTGGACTTAATTGGTAATTTTTTTTTAGAAAAACATAGCACTTGTGTTTGATGAATGAGCATACCTGGCTTGATCTTAGAAAACTTGTTATGTTGATTGAATTTGATTTGACTTTGAAGTTTTCATTTTCCTAAGGGTTTCTAATTGAGTCTTGACACATACTGTGCACTCTAGACCTTTGATATAAGATGAAAAACTAGTCTAACCTTGAGACTTGGACTCAATTGTCTTAGTAGCTTGAATTACTTTTAAATTGAGTTAAAACACCTTGAAAAGAGGCCAATGTGCCCAACTTGAAAAAAAAATGATGAATAAAAAGGATGAGTTATGCTTGCCTTGAAACCTGAGCAAGGTCTGAGGGGGTATATGGCCCAAAGGTCTTTAAAGCCTAGTGACCTAAGCCATTTTGGTTGGGAGTCATTGACCTCAATGTTTGCTACATGGGTGATGGGTGGAGTATGACCTCAATTGTAGGTGTTAAGGTATTGGATCCTAATTTGTAAAGTCTAGGGTGAAGTTCGAGGAGTTATTGGTTGAATTAGTCCTATAAACTTGGTGCCCTATGCCTTATGGTTGGGAGTCATCAATGAATCCCCGCTACATGGACAGTATACTTGGAGATAAATACCTTTAGCATTGCACTCCTACAACAAGGCCTTTGAAAAAATAAAAAATAAAGATGGGTGCGTTCTTGACCTATGAGAGAGTGGTTTTTGTTGCTTGAGATAAATTGAGCATGGTTGGAGGGAGGATTAGTTTCTAATAGTATATCAAGGGCCTAGTTTAATTTCACTCAAGACTTGTTTGGACAGATCATTTTTGGGAATGAAAATGAATATGTTTTTGATACTTTGATTAGCATGATATCTTTTCTATTAGAGATGGTAAATGAGTTTGAGATTTTGATGATACCTACGGATGGTGAGGTGTGTTTCATTATTGACCATTTGTGTTATGAGATTTTCAAAAACATTTTCCAATTAAGTTGTTTAGTTTTTTTTGTTTTTTTAAAGTATTTTTCTCTTTCTTTCATTATACCATTGCTAAAGGGACTAGCAATGTGTTGGTTGGGGAGAATAATTACTACTAAAAAATAACACATTTTAAATAATATTTCCCATGAATTCCATACCTTTTAAGTAGTAATTATGCCTAATATGTCCAATTAATACATTATTGCCCTTGTAAGAGATACTAGTGATTTTTGTAAAGTTTTGGAGCTATTTCAAAGTGATTTTTGAGGCATTGAGTGACAAAAGAGAAATGGAATTGAGGAGGGAAAATAATGTAGATGATGAGGAAGAAGCAATGTACTTGGACTAGGATTGGAAGCTAATTTGGAGGTAATTGAGGTGGATTCAAAAGAAGGAAATGGAAGAAATGACAAAAAAAAAAAGTTTAAAAATCAAATGTTTCTATTTCACATGTGTGGACCTCGCATTTTTAGCTTGATGTGTTCCCACTCGATTAGTAAGACTTGCTTTTAATTTGAAGTGAAAAACTATTTTTTTATAAAAAGTTGGAGTCGCCATTTACTTTTATTTATTTTTAAAGGGGAAAACAAGTAAGAATAAAACCCCTAAAAGGATTCCTGATCTTTGTGAAAAAGTTGTCTGTGGAAAACCTGAGTATGGGTCCGAGGATCAGGTTACCTATTGGGAAGTATGGTAAAGACCGTAGTACCCCTCTAAGCCCTTAAAAATGGGTCTCTACTAAATAAGGTGAAGCAGACATGACAACTAACTAGAAGATTAATGGAAACCAAAATGATCATAGTTCAAAAACAAGCCCTAATAACGAAATAATAAACAAAGTGAGAGTGAGAGCGTACCTTGGTAGCAGGTAATAAAACACTATCATGAAAACAAGGTTAGTGTACAATGATAAATATAAAACATCTCACACAAAACCAATCAAAATCAAACAATTTCAACCACACAGTTTACTTGAATTATTTTTTTTAAAAAGAAATGTTATGAATGTTGGGCTACCACCAAAGCCCAATTTATTTTGTTATGAATTAATTCTCATAAATTCTATTATTTTGGAATTATGAAAACTTATTCATTTTTATATTTAAAGAAATTTGAAAATGATAGTTTTGAAAATTAAATTTGAAATTTTGGTAATTTTGGGAATGAAATTTTAAAAAATTAAATTTGGGATTTTGGAAAATTTGGAAATTTTGGGAATGGAATTTTAAAAATTAGATTTGGAATTTTGGAAATGGTAGCTTAAAAATTAGATTTTGAAATTTGGAAAATTTGGCAATTTTGGAAATGGAATCTTAAAAAATAAATTTGGAAGTTTGGAAGTTTTGGAAATTTTGGAAATGGAAACTTAAAAATTAAATTTGGAATTTTGGAAATTTTGGAAATGGAATCTTAAAAATTAAATTTGGAATTTTGGAAATTTTAGAAATTTTTTGAAATGGAATCTTAAAAAAATAAATTTGGAAATTTGAAATTTCAGAAAATTATTTGAGAATGGAAGTTTTGACAATTAAATTTGAAAATTGGATTTTTGATGAACCTAGACACTAGAAAAGAATAAGAGGTTGTGAGTAAATTATTTGAAAACTAGATTTCAAAAAAAAAAAAAAAAACAAATCTTTAAAGGACGTGGGCTTTGAGAATGGCCTAGGAGGATGGCCATGCATGGCTACGTAGGAGCTATGAGAGGGCCATATGGTGGCCATGGGTGAACCTTGGGCTGCATGGGATTTGGGTTTCGTGGAGAATGAACAGTGGAGGAGGTAGAGAGAGAAGTGGGTTTAGTGGGTACGGAAGATGAAGTGGGTATGGTGGTGGAATGAAAGGATTAAGTTGAAAGTGGTGGTGTGGATGAGCTATGAGAATGTGGGCTGCATGGTGATGGTGTGAAGGCCATGAAATGCATATGAGGGTGGTCGTGGGCTGCATAGTGGTGGTGTGGAGGCCATGGGATGCAAGTGGTGAGCTGCGGGATGTGCGGGCTGCATGGGGGGTTATGGGATGTGGGATGGCCATATGCTGGCTGTGGATGAGCTATGGGATGTGTTGGTTGCATGGGTGAGCTATGTGGGTGAGCTATGAGAGACTTAGAGCTGCATATAGGCTATGCAAGTGAGTTGAGAGAGGTGTGGCTGCATGGGTGAGCTGTGTGGGTTGTGTAGGTGAACTATGAGAGACCTTGAGCCACATATGGGTTGTGAGTTGGGTGCAACTACATAGGTGAGTTGTGTGGGTGAGCTATGAGAGACCTTGAGTTGCATATAGGCTGTGGGGTGGGGTGCGGCTGCATGGGTAAGTTGTGTGGACTATGTAGGTGAGCTATGAGAGACCTTGAGTTGCATATGGGCTATGGGGTGGGGTGCGGCTGCATGGTGGAGGTGTGGCTACATGTGAGGCGTGAGGGATGGCCTTGAAGGGTGCATAGGAGCTATGAGATGGCCTTGGGCTGGTTGTGGAAGTACCTCTTGCATTTTGAATTGGAAAATAGAAACACCTGAGAATCTGAACGAACAAATCTAATTCCTTTCCCAGGGTATATATTGGCACCACTGAATTGACAGAGTTGAGTTTTGAGAACCATGGCTATTATTGCTGCCGCAAAACCACTTTCATCTTCCCCATCCCCAATGGAGATGGGTGTACTTATAAGCGCATCAAAAAGAGCATTTGGACTAGTAGGAACATGAACTATATGGCTACAATCATTGTTGTTTACAACACCAGGAAGAGCATGAATCCCAATTATATCAATAACAAACCCGACTGCCCAAAATAGCGGTTAAAGTAGCACATATATACATCTCATCCACTGGGGGTCACGAATCTGTGGTAGTGAGCCAAAACATAGCCTTCTCTCCTCAAGCACTGATCAGAATGCAAAACCAATCGTTTAGAGCAAACCAAAAATGCAAGCCAGAAACAAGGATAGGGGTTGAGATACCGGAAGTAGAAAAGTGAAAAAAACAAGAAATAGTGTACCTAGAACAAAGTAAACAAAGTGCGCAAAACATTTAGCGAGATCCCTTTTCATGTTTAAATCAAGGGGTTCACAGACCGATGGTGCAGTAGGAAAGTTTAAGACAAATATCAAAATGAGGTTATTAACAAATTTCAACTGTAAGAGTGAGCCATATTCAGATACAAAATTATATATGAGAGAAGAGTATTACAAAACCACATCCATACCCAAACAATTGAACAATGCCCAAAAAATTAGAGATAACCAGAGAGAATGGAAGAAAAATAGAGTAATGAGTGAAAGTGATCAAAGAAGCTACAACAAACACACCTGGAAATGCTTCTTCTAACAAGAATCGCTGGGCTCCAAGCTGCTTTGTTGTTGTTGTTTTTTTTTTTTTTCTTTCTTTTAAACCTTCAGCAAATCACCTCAAAATCAGCTTTCCTTTCCCTCTCTTGCTCTTCTCCCTCTTCCCCTTTTTCATTTATAGACTCTGTCGATTTTCAACCTCCTCAAGGTTCCTTCATTTCGGCTCTTCCACTTCCTCCCCTCGGAAAACCCCAACCTTTCTTTTTTTTTTTTTTTTAAAAAAAAAAAAAAAAAAAAAAAACTTCTTTTTCCCATGTATTATTTTTTTCATTGATTGTTTCCAGAATTCCCTTTTCCATGCGGCCCCTTTGATTTCCTATGGTCCCACCTGAGTTTTTCGGTACAATTCCCTCTTTATACCTCTTCACTTAACAGCCTTCTTGTTGCATTTTTTAGAGTTCTCAAATTCCCATGCAAAAAAAAAAAAAAAAAAAAAAATTACAAAGGAAAAACCTTATAACAGAAAATAAATAAATAAAAAATCATGCCAATTTGGAAAAGAAAAACATAAAATATCAATATCAATACAAGCATATATGAGAAAAGCCTAAGAATTAATTCATGCGATAATAATAATAATAATAATAATAATAATAATAGTAATAATAATAATAAGATAAGATCACTAATCACATGCAATTTTCTGAAAATCAATAAGCAAATAAATAAATAAATAAAACAAGAAAAATAAATAAATATCAAATGCATATAATTAATAATCTAAATATTAAACTAAAACACAATGAAAAATAATAAAAAAACAAAATATCAAATTGACACAATTAAATATCAAAAATTCACCTTAAGCAATCAAAATCAAAATCAAGCCAAATACTCACCTAATCTCAAAAAATCAAGCAATCAAGAAATCAATCTTATTGAGTTAAGCCCAAAAAGCATTTGAGTAACCTAGGTGAATAGTGCCTAAGTGACGTAAGTGGGAAATGCAAAGGTGAACTAGGTGTAAATTAAACTAAGGAGATGTCTAAGTGAGCTAAGTGGGAATACAACTAAGTGAAATCTAACCTAAGATTGAAAGGTGGCTAAGGTCACAGTGAGAGTCCAAATGAGCCTAAATGGATTAGGTGTACCTAAATGGGACTAAGTGATAAAAAATGTGCTAATTGACCTAGAAGGTTTAGAAAAGTGCCTAAGTGATGCAAGGTGATCAGAAATGTGTCAAGTGACATAAGGTGATTAGAAATGTGTCAAGTGACCTAGGAGTGTACCTAATGGGTCAAATGCATCTAAATGAGCCTAGTGTGCCAAAGTGGGCTTAAGGTGGTGCATAATGAGTCATCAGGGAATTATTGTAAAGTACCAAACGAACACGTAATAGGACAGGTGCTAGTAGGACAAAATGGAGGGTCTACAACATGATCATGCAAAAATTTCGCATAACTGTGCGAAATGGACTAGAAGGTTGATTTGTGCTATAGGCCAAGGAGAATTTACAAGTTGATTCCGCATGATCATGTAAAAATTTCGTACAATCATGCAAAACGGTCCAAGAAGCTGTGGTTGTTGCTACTGCATCATTGATTTCGCATGACCATGCGAAATTGGTTTTCTTCATGTGAATTGGTTGAGCTCGTGCAAAATGGTTGTTTTGTTGTTAAACTCTAGATTATTGAATGGAGAAGCTTTTAGAAGACCTTTTATATGATGCCAAGTGAAGGAGGATCTAGAGGCAAGATCTATGGTGAATTAGATAAATGAGCTTTAATTGCAAAGGTAATTTGATCTAATTGATTGATTAATTGAAATTTGAGGATTTTTCTCTTCAAATTGTCTTGAATGACTATTACATTGCAAATTAGGTAGATTAATTAAATTCTTAAAGTTAGATTTAATGAGATTGAATAGTTGCATTGTATGAATCATTGGAAGATGATTTAAGATGAATTGAATATATAGTTTAAACTAATCTCTTGAATTAAATAACCTAATTTGAAGAGAAATTAGATCTAGACCTAAAGTTAAATAAAAAATCGATTTAGATGAGAATTTAGATTTTCAATCTAACTTGATGAAAAACGGATCTCAACATTTATTCATAATGGAAATTGTTTTATAGAAAATCCTAACTCCGAGAATTTTATTTCCTATTAATTTTCTTTTATTTTACATGTTATTGTTCTTCTCAATTAGAATCCATTGTTATTTTGATGTTTCACAATAAATTGTCAAATCAATTTCACTTGATTACAATCATTTCTTTTCCTCTCATTCAAGCCTTAACTACTGAGAATAATCCATCCTAGTGGACGACACCAAAAAACCACTATACTATGGTAATTTGTACTAAAACCATTTTTGATCGGGTACAAACTACTCTAGAATAGTGAATTAGGTTAGAAATTGTGTTTTGATGCAATAAACAACGAAAATTCAATCGATCAATAAGAATACAAATTTGAGGTTGATTTCTAAGGATCAAAGAATTAAATAAAATAAGAGGAAAAGCACACTTAGAGATATATTTCAAAGTGGCATATCCATTTAGTTAAGAATCAAATAAATTACACATATACATGCCTATAGGATCAATTGAATAAAATGCCAAATGCACATGTCAAAACTAGAGATAAGGTCCAAGATATGTCAAAGATATTTACATATACAAAACATAAATTAGAAGAGTCATATATATGCAAAATAAGAGCTATAATATATGTTGGGAACCTTAGACTACTCCATTCCCATGCCCTAGATCTCGTAAGGTACATGCATCTATCCCTAGGGCTCTCTAGATCTAAAGCAACAGAAAAGATTGAATTCAAAAACTATATTAAGATAACAATTTAGAGAAAAGGTGCTTATACCTAGATCTAGATGTTCCCAGATCAATTCCTTGCAATGAAGATCATGCTTAGAAAAATTGAAGTATTTTTTCTCATGTTGCTACCCACATGCACGTCCCATGCAATTCCTATGCATGTGTCTTGTGCACATCTTATGTGATTCTTATGCACACGACCTATACGCATTTCGTGCGGTTCTTGTGCATATGACTTATATGATTCCAATACGCTTCTTGTATACCTAAGATTTTGTGCCCGATGACTCTTCCTTGTGTTTAGGCACTAAGATAGTTGAGATCACAAGGGTAGAGGTTAGAGTTCACTCTCTAGACTATAGGCAAAAAATGATAAGACATAGAAACCCTAACCCTTAAAAGGGTATTTATAAACTTCCTATTGGGCTTAAGTGACTTAAGCCCACTATGGGTTTGGGTCACTTAATCTAGCTCTAAAAAGGTTTCTAATTTATTAATCAACCATACAAGGCCCTAGTTAATCAATTAGTCAAGTCCATAGATACCACTTACTTATCCTTGTGTAATCTTGGGTAATTACCAAAACGCCCTTATGCACAAAAGTGAACTAAAAACTCATCCAACCCCTATAAACCATGCCATCAAGGAATATGATTTTAGAGCGGGGACCACTAAAACTCATAGGAGTACTGGCTCCCTTAGAATCAAATTCTAAAATTGATTCAATATCTCACTATAGAGAATCAATTGCACTCCAATACCTTATGTATATTACAACAAGACACCAAGTGTTTGGGTCTATGACTTACTATCCACTACATGTACACTCCCCATGAACTGGTGTTTATAATCTAACAAGGTAATACTATCACCTATCAAGAGTACCTCATAAATCCTTGAGTTATAGATCCCACTTATTATGTGATCAACTAACATACTCTAACTCCAAGGAACATATGTCAAATTCCATTAAAAGAATTACTGTAACTAGAGATTTCATGATTACATGTCCTTTAGATCACCCAAGGAGACACATTGTCTCAATCTCATAAGATATCATGATGTCTTTATTAAGAATACTTATTACCACTAGCCTCCATCAATAGTAACCCAATCTATAGGGATATATGACAACTTTAAGGTCTCACCCATAAGTCAAAACCTCCTATTGATTTTCACACAAACTCAATATCCTCTCAAGGTTTAGAGTCCATGCAATATATTAGCTTGGTGAATCATGACAATTAATAACCTTATGTCATGATTCACTGTAGGTCTTGTCCAATGTGCATCATCACATATATTAGTGCACTCACCATGGGAAACCCATCTCGATCGCCAAGACAAGTCATCCCTCCAATTAGGAGGTGGTGCACTACAGTCTCTATTGGATTACCCAAATCCATGAACCAACTATGAACAATTTTTCTACTTACAAGGAACCTATGACTTGTATCTTCTATACAACTCCTAATACACCCAAGTCATGTATAATGTAAAAGACATGGGTTAAATGCTCAAATCAATGTCAATACACCAAAGGGATAGCAAAGGGATAGTTAAGTCTAACTTTGTTACATCATGTCTTGCTTTTAGGGGCTCAATCCCAACTATCTAAATATGCATAGATTTAGCCAAAATAAGGCAAAATAGGGGAACCTTCAAAATAAATTCAGAATAAATATAAAAAATGATTATTTTACCCTAATAAAAATGGTTAGCATCTTCAACATATGTAATCAAGGTCCAATAGGTCAAATAATTTAATTGCATTCCAAGCAATACTAGAAAAAATCACAAATCAACCATTACACAACAAAATCAGCAATTCACTAGAACAAGGGAGTTTGCAAAATAAATCACAAATAAATAGTTAGAGATCGAATTTTGACATGAAAAAAAATCAAAGTGTATCTACTAAATGTCTACAAAACAGCCCAATTGGCTAAAACAATAAACAATTCCTCAATTAATACTAGTTTACAAAGAATCGCAATAACTCCAAAACATGGCATGCAATAGGGGTTTGACAAAATAAAATTATTTAACCTAAAACAAAAGTATAAATTTGATTTACTTATGAATAGAGGGAACAATTTCCAATATATCCTCTTATTCTTCTTACAACAAATAAAAGCACTGTTTAAAGTAATTTAATGATAAACAACATATTGTCACCTCAACCTAACTTTTAGAATACTCTATTAATTGCAACAACTATCTATTGTGGGTTCATATTGCACACCTTTGTTTTACTTTATTTAAATATGGTGAACTAACATTGTAAGCCGATATAAATATATAAGATCACAAGGTCATGAGTTGGGCAATTTTTCGGTTCATTCTCTAAAACTTTCATGGTATCAAAGGTAAAAGGATTTTCTAGAAGTATTTTCTCTACACCCAAACATGAAGATGACTTCTTACTCCCCTAGATCTATAACATCACCAACTATAGTTATGCTAATATCCACAAAGGCTTACATTCACATTACTTTTTAGTCTTTTTTACAATCAAATCATACTTGGCTGTAAATTAGATAAGACAAATTATATTCTTTGGCATTAACAGATGGAAAATTTGATTTACGCTAATTGATTTGAAGAATTTTATGGAAGGGTTAAAGCCATGCCCTTCTAAGATATTTCTAAGATAGATGGATATAGTATGGTTAATCCATAATTCATAATTTAGAGAAGAATTGGTCATATGATTCTTAGTTGGATCTATTCATCACTCAGTCCTGAGATTATGACACTAATAATGAGACACACAACCTCACATTTTGCTTAAAGTGCACTAGAGAAAATTTTTTATGCCTTCTCGAAGGCTCACGTTGTGCAACAATGATTTCAATTTCAAACATTGAAGAAAGTTTATTTTTCTATAATGGAGTACATTCTGAAAAGGAAGAGTATTGTTGATATTCTTGTAGCTATTGTTGAACTTGTAATAAAGTGTGATCATGTGCTACAACTTCTTAGAGGATTAGGTCTTGAGTATAATTCTTGGTTTGCTTCCATCACTACATGAGATAGTGTAATTAGTCTTGGTTCGATTCACAACATGCTTTTAATAATGAATAACACTTAGAGCAACAAAATTTAGTTGAAGAAAATGTTGATGTCTTAGTTAATCTTAGACCTAAAGCAAATGACATATCTTTAATAAGTCCCAATGTCCAAGTCAGATCTAGAATTCAAATCCTAATATACAATTTTCTATTGAAATTCATCATAGTAGAACTAATTTCAATACCATTCATAGTCAAGGTGGGTGAGACAACAACTTTAGTAAGCCATAATGCTAACTTTGTAGAAAGTTCATTCACACAATCCATATTTATTAACATCATTTTGATATTAATACCAAAGGAAAAAATAATAAACCAATATCAACAATGGTTACTTCTCCTTCTACTATGAACAATGAAAAAATTAAACTTGGTTTCTTGACTTTGGAACAACACATCACATATCTCAAATGTTAGGATAGAGCCCTTGAAAGTATAACATGATGTAATAAAATATAAGTTCATTAATAAACTTATTTATTATGATTTTGGTTCCTTATTTGGATTAATTATTATATGAGCATTCATGCTCACATCACTTGCATGTATATGACTTGGGTGAATTAGGAGTTTGCATAGAAAACCCAAGTTATAAATTCCTTATAAGATGCTCAGTAGTTAACATTTGGTTCATAGATTTGGGCAATCTATTATAGATTGTATTTTACTACCTTTAATTAGAAGGATGGCTTTCCTATGGTGTGTGCACGAGTGTATATAGTTACACATTGGATAGGACTTATAGTGAATCATGACATTAGCTATCAAGGAATTATGATTCACCAAGCTAATATGTTGCATAGACTCTTAACCTTGAGAGAAGATAGAGCTAGTATTGAGGTCATTAGTGGCTTTCACTTATGCATGAGACCCTAAGGTGGTCATATATCCCCTACAGATTAAGTCACTATTTATTAAGGTGGGTGGCAATAAATACTCTCAATAGAGGCATTAGACTATCTCATGGGCTTGAGAGAATGTGTCCCATTAGGTGATCTTAGGGACATTGATCAAGAAAATTATTGTCATAATAATTCTTTAATTGGAATTTGACATATTCTCTTTGTAAGTTAGAGCATGTCAGTTGCTCACATAATCGGAAGATCTGAGACTCAAGGATTGGAGAGGTAATCTTAAGAGATTGATAGCACCTATCTCGTTAGATTATAGATACTGGTTCATAAAGAGCCTGGATGCACTAGATAGTAGGTCACAAACTCAAGTACTTTTGTCCCATTCTAATATCATAGGATAGTAGAGTGCAATTAATTCTCTATAGCGAGATTTTGAGTCAACTTTAAAATGGATTATGAGGGAGTTAATATTTTCTTATGGATTCCAATGGTCTCCATTCAAGCTCATATTCCATGGTGGCATGATTTAGGAGAGATATTGGGTTCCTAGTACATATGTATGTATAAGGGTGTTTTAGTAAAAACATAGGGTTACATTTGATCTTATGAATTGTCTTTCTATTGGGATAGAGCCTTGGAAAGCATGACATGATGTAATAATTTATATTCATTAATAAATTGATTTATTTATGTAACTTATTCTCTTTATTAACCCTTGTGCATTAATTGGTTATTTGAACATTCATGATCATATTTATTACATTTTACATGACTTAGGTGCATTTGGAGTTGCATAAAAGATACCAATCATAAGTTTCTTGTATGTTCATAAGTTGTTTATAGTTTGTTCATGGATTTGGGCAATCTAGTAGAAACTCTAAGGAAATACCTCCTATGTGGAGGCTCATAGCCTCATTATCAAGCCCATCTTGATTTTGAACCATCACTATCTCAATAGCAGGTTAGGCCTAAGGAATCAAGGGATATAGACTTTTCATATGGACACAATTATACATATTTGTAATAAGAGCAACCACCCCAGTGATGAGGTTCTTCAATTGGTGACATTGATGTCAATGATAATGGTCACGTACTTAACTTTGATATGAAGTAGTTGAATCACCCACCATGGTCCCACTTGCATAGGCCAAGGGCTAAATTGATAAGGTATGTTGATCTTACCTTAAGGATGAATAAGGCGGGAGAATCAATTTGAGAGGATTTCTATCTAGTAATAAGATCATGACCTACTTTGTAACGCCCAAGTTTTTTTTAGGGGTAATTTAGAAAATGATTAATAATGATATTAAATTAATTAATTAATTTAATAAAATAGAACAGGGGTGAAAAGGTAATTTTATGAATAAATACCCTAGGTATAAATTAGAAATTATGTTCTTCCTGTTCTTTTCTGAATCGCGTTCCTGTTAGCAGAGAGTTCTAGAGAACGTAAGATTGGAGTCGAATTTCAGGGTTTAAAGAACAGATCTCCATAGGTAAGATTCTAACTCCTAGATTAATATTTTAGATTTATTAGTTAATTTCAAACACATTAGATATATTTTTTTGGAAAACCCAAATCTAGATTATGGTTAGTTTTTTTTTTTTTTTTTTTAATTTGTTTTAATATCAAAATAGTGAAAATTTAAGATTCTGATTTATTGTCGGAAATTGGGAAATCTTAAGTTTTTAGAAAAAAAAAAATTCTTTGGAATTTTCGATTTAGGCTCGTGTTAATTTTTTTTTTTAAAAAAAGTAAATAAATGTATTGTTAATTGTGGCTTATGGGATTAGAAAAAAAAAAAAAAAAAAAAAAAGGAACGCGTGTGCACTGGTTGCATGGTGTGGGAACTATGCGTCCACTTTTTGTAACATTATGTAAGGATTTCATGGTTGAAATCTAGTTGGAGGATTTTCACATACTCTATTATTAGACTTTGATAGATACTTGGGTATGTAATATTTAATAATGTCAGAGCTTTGTGTTATTAGATTTTGATGGGTATTGTATTATTTAATAAAGGGAGATGTGTACGAATAGTATTGGGGTGGTTAATATATATATATATATATATATATATATATATATTATTATATTAGCAATGATAGAGAGTTGTTGTGTATAGGCTATGTTTGGTGAAAAAAAAAAAAAGAATGCGTGTGCACTGGAAAATAGAAGAATGGTGGAAAGAAAAAAATTTTTGCATGCGTGTGGGAATTGGAAAATAGAGGAATGAGGAAAATAATAATATTTAGTTTTAGGTTAATAAATAAGATATAGCAATAATGGCTTAATGTAAGAAATAGAATGAGAAATTTAGTATTAAAATAAAAAAAATTAAAAAATAATAGAATTTTATAATGAAATAAAATTGCAATTTGAATAGATTATTTAAATTATAGATAAATAGTAATAATTATTCCTCTTATATTTTGTTAGGTGAAGAGTAGATTTTCAGGATTATTTCTCTCCAAAGTTTTTGAGGACTTTGAGGTAATGGAAATTAATGTAGTTGTTTTTTTAAAACAATTTTTTTTTTTTTATGTACATCATTTGGAAACGTTTTGAGTTATTATTCGTTTTATGTATGGATAAATATGTTTTGCATGAAAAGTATGTTAGAACCTTATATTTTGTTTACAACAAAGAAATGTGGGAATATTTTTTTTTTGCAAAATTGAATGATTGAAATAAGTGTTTGACTCTGGTTTGTTTGGCCCTTGTCAACGGGATATAATAGTTGACTTTTGAATTTTTGGCCTTTGTTAACGGGATATAATAGTTGACCTTTACATTTCTTGGTAGGGAATGTAATTGATTTGGACCCCAGCCTCTAGGGGTTTGGTTAGAGGTTACTAGTACTAGTAGTTTTTGGTTCCATCCACCTTAAAGGAACAATTTGAGGCTAGCCACCTATTTGAAAAGTCCCACCTAACTGGGCACTATTTGATGTTTGATGAATAGAGTAAATAAATGTTTTGAATGTTTTGATTGAATTTGATATGAAAATGTTTGAATCAGAATTGAAAGTGTACAGTTAAAATTTTTGAATGTATTGGCAAAACTGACTCAAAGGTTTATGAAAATAATTAGTTATAATGTCTCCTATTTTACAAGTGACTTTGAAATGTTTGATCCATGAACTGCATTAATGTTCCTTATTGGGCTTTGAGTTCATTCCTATTTGTTGATAATTTTTCAGGTACCCTTAGTTCGGGCGAGAAGTGATGGCTAGGTTGGGGAATGGTCATCATTAGGATTTTGCTTAAGATGTCATTTTTTGGACATTGTTAGCCTATAAGTTTATGTTTATTTGGATTTATTTGGTTTTTTTTTTTTTTTAAGCTATTTAGATTTGAACTTACAAATTTGTTATGATAGTTTGAAGTTGATATTTGGAGATTATGATAATTTGTTAGCACTTGATTTATTTGAGTTTGCAATCTATTTGGATAATGGATTTTGGTTGATGGTGCTTAGTTTTAAAGTTAAGTTTGAAGATTTTAGAATTTTGTTCCGCTACTCTAAACAAGTATTTGGTAATTGATTACTTTCAATTACAATATGATTGTTTGGGTCAGGTTACACTTTAAGCCTTTAGGTTTGAGGTGTGAAATGACCTTCATGCCCTTGGAGTGGGTCTTGGGACGTGACAGAGTGGTATCAGAGCACTAGGTTGTGATCTTGATGGGAACTTGTTTAGTTTATCTTTGGGAATAGATGAGTGATGCATTAGTTTAAGTTTCAACTTCATCTAGTCCGATTCTTTTTATTCATTACAATTCTGATTTGCTTATTTGGCTTTTTAGTGACTAATTTAGTTATACCTGTTGCTTTATAGGACACCATGCCACCAAGGAGACCTGCATCTTCCCAAAACAGTCAGGCTAATGATGATATACCTTTTCCACCTGAGGCTTTGCCCCCTATGAGTACTGAAGGGCTTTATAGATACTTAGGGACTTTGGCTGGCTTGGTTGAGCGTCAAGCTAGAGCTACTGGAAGTAATGGTCAAGGACAATCCTCATCTACTAGAGGTAGCTCCTTTGATGACTTTAAGAAATTGGGTCCCCCTTACTTTTCTTGTATTTTAGATCCAACAGAGGCAAAGACTTGGATTATGAAGATAGAGAAATTCTTTGATGTCATTGATTGTTTTGAGAAGCAAATAACCTCTTATGCAGCATTTATGTTGCACAAAGAGGCACACCATTGGTGGCGCATGACTAAGAGGCTTTTGAAGGATTAGAGCCTATTGTTTGGAGTCAGTTTAGGGAGGCTTTTTATAAAAAATACTTTCCTGACACTGTTCGACAACAAAAGGTGGGAGAGTTTGTCCGTCTGGAATAGGGGAATTTGACTGTGGCCCAGTACGAGGCTAAGTTTACTGAACTATCAAGTTTTGCCCCACAGTTGATTGCTACAAAGGAGGAAAAAACATTAAAGTTTCAGGATGGACTGAAGCCTTATCTAAAGAATAAAATATCAATTTTGAAGCTTAGTGTTTATTCAAATGTGGTAGACAGAGCCCTTATTGCAGATAAGGATAATGAAAAGCTTCACCAGTATAGGGAACAACAAAGGAAGAGGAATAGAAATGATGGTGCTCATGGTAACCAAACACAGAAAAAGTCTGCTCCAAGTAGAAATCAGAATAAAGGAAAAACAACACAAAATTTAGATGGGATTTGTCCTACTTGTGGCAAGAAGCATGGGGGTAGGCCGTGCTATAGAGAGATAGGAGCTTGCTTTGGTTGTGGAAAATAGGGACATATGGTTTGAGATTGTCCAGAAAGTAAGAAGTTTGTATTTGGGAAGCCTAATGAGGATAATAAAGAGGATAGACAGAAGCCCAGAGCTCAAGGGCGGGTATTTGCTATGACTCATAGAGATGTTCAAGCTACTTCTGATATGGTGACAGGTAATCTTCGAATTCACACCTTATTCGCTAGAGCCTTAATTGATCTTGGTTCAACGCACTCTTTTGTTTCCGTATCTTTTGCTGGTTTGTTGGGTATGCCGATTGATAACATGGACTTTGATTTATTTGTTGCTACTCCTTTGGGAGATTTTGTTGTGGTTGATAAAATACTTAGAGATTGTTGTGTGATGATTGGGTATATAGAGATGACAATTGACTTAGTACTTCTTGACCTCCAGGATTTTGATGTGATTTTGGGGATGGATTGGTTAGCTTCATACCATGCATCTGTTGATTGTTATGGGAAAAGAGTGACGTTAGCATTCCTGGTCAGCCTGATTTTAGTTTTGAGGGAAAACATGTGGATAAACCACTGCATATGATCTCAGCCTTGCGAGCTAGTTCTTTGCTCAGGAAAGGTTGTCAAGGCTTTTTGGCTTATGTTGTGAATGAGGAAAATGATTTAAAGTTGGAAGACATACCCATTGTAAGGGACTATCCTGATGTCTTTCCAGAGGATCTACTTGGCTTGCCACTAGAGAGGGAGGTGGAGTTCACCATTGATTTGGCACCAGGGACAACTCTTATCTCTAAGGCCCCTTATAAGACGGCACCTATGGAGCTTAAGGAGTTGAAGATTCAACTTTAGGAGTTGTTAGATAAGGGCTTCATTAAGCCTAGTGTTTCTCCTTGGGGAGCTCCTGTTTTGTTTGTAAAGAAGAAGGATGGATTTATGAGACTCTGCATTGATTATAGAGAGTTGAATAAGGTGACGGTGAGGAACAAGTATCCCCTTCCTCGGATTGATGATTTTTTTGATCAACTTCAGGGTGCATGTGTGTTCTTTAAAATTGATATTCGGTTTGGTTATCATCAATTAAGGGTTAGAAGTGAAGATGTACCTAAGACTACTTTTTGAACTAGATATGGGTATTATGAGTTTTTGGTTATGCCTTTTGGTTTGACTAATGCACCTGCTGGTTTTATGGACTTAATGAATAGGGTATTCAAGCCTTATCTAGATCAGTTTGTGATGGTTTTTATTGATGATATTTTGGTGTACTCAAAGAGTAGGGGGGAATATGAGCGGCATTTGAGTATTGTATTGCAAACTCTCAAAGATAAGCAACTGTATGCTAAACTAATGAAGTGTGAGTTGTGATTAGATAAAGTCTCTTTTCTTGGGCATGTGGTGACCAAGGATGACATCTCTGTTAACCCTGGAAAGGTAGATGCCGTGTCGAATTGGAGGAGACCTAATACTGTGATAGAGATACGAAGTTTCTTAGGACTGGCTGGTTATTATAGGGGCTTTATTGAGGGGTTCTCTAAGATTGCCCTACCTCTGACCAGGTTGACTCAAAAAGGGGTTAAGTTTGAGTGCTTTAATGATTGTGAACGTAGTTTCCAAGAGTTAAAGAATAGATTAATTTGTGGCTCAATGTTTGGTGTGTCAACAAGTGAAAGCTGAACATTAACAACCAGCAGGGTTTTTGCAACCACTTTCTATTCCCGAGTGGAAATGGGAACATATTACTATGGATTTTGTGACTGGGTTACCAAAAACCTTAGGGGGCAATAATGCGATTTGGGTGATTGTTGATCGATTGACAAAGTCTGATCATTTTCTGCCTATGAAAGTTAATTTTTCTATGGATCGTTTGGCTTCTCTTTATATTAAGGAGATTGTGAGAATGCATGGTGTACCTGTTTCTATAGTATCTGACAGAGATCCTTGTTTCACTTCTAGATTTTGGTATAGTTTATAGAAAGCATTAGGTACTAAGTTGAGTTTTAGTACTGCTTTTCATCCGCAGACTGATGGTCAATCAGAGAGGGTAATTCAGGTCTTGGAAGATTTGTTGAGAGCTTGTGCTTTGGACCTAAAAGGTAATTGGGATGATTATTTGCCCCTAGTGGAGTTTGCCTATAATAATAGCTTTCAAGCTAGCATTGGGATGGCACCTTTTGAGGCGTTATATGGTAGGAGATGTCGATATCCTATTTGTTGGGATGATGTTGGAGAGAAGAAACTTTTGGGGCCTGAACTTGTGCAGTTGACTGTTGAAAAGGTCTCTTTAATTAAAGAAAGATTGAAAACAACACAAAGTAGACAAAAGAGTTAGGTTGATAATTGCAGACGAGATTTGGAGTTTGAGGTGGGTGATCATGTTTTCTTAAAAGTTCCACCTATGAAGTCTATAATGAGATTTGGAAGAAAAGGGAAACTTAGTCCTCGTTTTGTGGGACCATTTGAGGTATTAGAAAGAGTAGGCACTTTGGCTTATAAAGTGGCCTTGCCTCCAAGTTTATCTAAGATTCATAATGTATTCCATGTTTCGACTTTAAGGAAATATATTTATGATCCCTCTCATGTTGTGGAGTTGGAGCCTATTCAAATTTCTGAGGACTTGACCTATGAAAAGGTGCCCGTTCAAATTGTGGATGTGATGGATAAGGTACTACGACATGCTGTTGTCAAGTTGGCAAAGGTCAAGTGGAGCAATCATAGTATCCGAGAGGCCACTTGGGAGTTAGAAAAAGAAATGAGAGAAAAGCATCCTCAATTATTTCAAGACTCAAGTATGTCAAGTTAAGAGGACTAAGCTTTTGTTAAGGAGGGGAGGATGTAACGCCCAAGTTTTTTTTTTAAGGGTAATTTAGGAAATTATTAATAATGATATTAAATTAATTAATTAATTAATTTAATAAAATGGAAGAGGGGTGAAAAGGTAATTTTATGAATAAATACCCTAAGTATAAATTACAAATTCTGTTCTTCCTGTTCTTTTCTAAATCGCGTTCCTGATCGTAGAGAGCTCCAGAGAATGTAAGATTGGAGTCGGATTTCAGGGTTTGATGAAGATCTCCATAGATAAGATTCTAACCCCTAGATTAATATTTTAGATTTGTTAGTTAATTTCAAGCACAATAGATATATTTTTTTGGAAAACCCAAATCTAGATTAGGGTTAGTTTATTTTTTTTAATTTGTTTTAATATCAAAATAGTGAAAATTTAAGATTTTGATTTATTGTTGGAAATTGGGAAATCTTAAGTTTTTAGAAAAAAAAAAAAAAAGATTCTTTGGAAATTTTCGATTTAGACTAGGGTTAATTTTAAAAAAAAAAGAGTAAATAAATGTATTGTTAATTGTGGCTTATGGGATTAAAAAAAAAAAAAAAAAGGAACACGTGTGCACTGGTTGTATGGTGTGGGAACTATGCGTCCACTTTTTGTAGCATTATGTAAGGATTTCATGGTTGAAATCTAGTTGGTAGATTTTCACATACTCTATTGTTAGACTTTGATGGATACTTGGGTAATTTGGACGGTTTGGGGTGATTACTTGATTAAGTCTGTAAATCTGTTATTAGGCTCTAGATTAAAAACCCTAAGATGAGTTCGATTTTTAGAACCATGTCTAGGAAATCCATAGATTCTCAAGACACTGTAGTAAACAGTGAAGAGATCAATTATCCTAAGATCCAAAATGATTTAGATGATTGGAAGTTACCTAAGGTGCCTAATCAAGAAATTTATAAGAAAGGAACCTTTAAGTTTTTCACAGATTACACCATCAAAACCTTAGAACAGTCAGTAACTCTGGAGCAAGACGATCAAGTTATTAGACTTTTAGATAACAAGTCCATTGAAAAGCATAAGCGTGACCACTACAACTTCATACACTTTGGTATGATTCAAGTTGCAGCTAAGCCTTTGATAAGACTAGGTTTAAACACCTCAATTGTCATGTGTTTAAGGGATAATAGACATCTCGATTATCGAGATTCTATTATTGGAGCAGTCCAAGCAGGATTAAATGACAGTCCTGTTTATTTACAGTGTTTCCCTAACTTCACTCTTAGGTTAAGAGATGCCGACATCTTAGATTCGGTTGTCCTCCATGTTAAGACTCATGGCTTCAAGTTCAAGGAAGGAAACAACCCTATTTCCATCATAATCAGGTTCGCATACAAGAGTATGACTACAAGCGTTGGATCTGGAGCTTTGTGCACCTGCCCCAAAGGAGAAACCACTCTTTTCTACTCTGATATGCTAAGTAAGTCCAATTTCATAATCCCTAAGCAAATTATGTGGAAAGATGTTGAGTTTCCTGAAACTTGGCATTTTTCTAATGTTGTCCCAACTGTTGAGCAAAGATCTGAAAGGATTGAACAAATTGTTCAATATCCTGATAGAGGAGGAGATCTAATTTTCTCCAATTCTTTCTGTCATTCTAGCATCCTTAGAGTTTCAGATTTTGAGTCCTCTAGAGCCTCAACTTCTTCTATCCCTATAAGAACCTCTAGGGCAGAAGAAGGTTCCACCTTATCAAATCCTAAAAACATTAAGCTCACTAGTGTTAGAAGTCAAACCAATTTGGCCAAACCTTATTATACTGTTGATAGAGAGTCTACTCATGATTCACAGCAAGATGATAATCAGGATGGATCTCCTGATATGTCTCCTACATACTCCTAGATGATTAACACTGTAAGCTTAAGTGATGAGGACTTTGAAATTAACAAAGATCTCTTAAGGAAAGACTTCTATTCTGAAGTCAACAAGGAAAAACGTGATTGGTTCTTTAGATCTGTCCCTAAGGTTATTAGAACCATTTACCAGGAAGAGTTTTACTCTCACTTAAGACAAGAAAAGAAAAACATTAAGTATTGGATCTGGTTTGAGCTCTTCAAACAAGATGATCATCCAGATTATCCCTATAAGCGTATTAATGTCATATCCAGCAAATCTAAGATATGGAAAACTGGTAATGATACTGTCATAGAATCCATTTATCCCTTGGAAGCCAAAGAAAATTCTAGTATCATTACTATTAAGAAACAATTAAACTTTACAGAATTTGAATCAAGGACTACTTCAGATAATAAAGATGAAAGTAGTAGTGAGGAGATCGCAAGCCAAACTTCTAGTAACCAAGCAGAATGTATTAAGGGTAGTTGTGATTGCCGACCTAAGACTATTAATGTTATAAGCCAAGACCAAGAACTAGTCTTAGATGTCTTAAGAAAGGTTGAATATGAAAAAACTAAGCAAGACCTTTATGATGTCTTTAAAAAGTCTGTCAGTAAGTAAGAAGTTAAGAAGACTATTAATCCTTATAATTTAAATGAAATATTTACAAGATTCAGCCAGTAGCCTGCCAAAGAAGTAACTATTAAGGATCTTCAAGAAGAAATAAGGCAGTATAAGAAGGAGATTAAGGATTTAAGACAATTTACATCTTTTGGATTAACTGATCTCCAAGGACAAATTAATAGGATTATTGTTGGAAATCCTGTTGAAGTTCCAGAATCTTCACAAGCCAATAATGAAGAAGCAGATGCATACTTGAATACTGTCAGTAAGGTTATTTCCCAAATGTGGGAAGTCTCCATTACTATAGTAATCAAGAATAAATTTGCTATTGACCTTATTGCTTTAATTGATTCAGGAGCATCTTTAAATTGTATACAAGAGGGTTTAATACCAACTCAGCTTTATGAAAAAACGAAACAAAAGCTTTTTGGTCTTAATGATAAAAGACTTTTCATTAAATATAAGTTATCTGATGCTCACATTTGTAATTAAGGGATTTGTATTAAGCAAACTTTTATACTTATCAAGGATCTCAAAGAGAAAATTCTTCTTGGAGCACCTTTTTTAAGCTCTATCTATCCTATGTGGGTAGATGACCAAGGAATAAGAACTAAACTTTTAGACAAAGAAATCCTTTTTAGGTTTGCAAGCCCTCTAGATGAGAGATGTATAAATACTTTAAACTAGGTAATTAAAGCCAAGGAATACCATGTTAATCTCTTAAAACAAGAGATTAATTTTGTTAGGATAGAAGATCAGCTGAATGTTAAGAAAACTTAAGAAGCAATAGAAAACTTTAAGAAAAGGATTATTGAAGAAGTTTGCTCGAGCACTCCTAATGTTTTTTGGCATAGGAAACAACATGAGGTAGAATTACCTTACGAACCAGATTTCAGTGAAAAGAACATTCCCACTAAAGCAAGACCTATTCAGATGAATAAGGATTTGTTAAGTTATTGTGAAAAGGAGATTTAGGATCTCCTTGATAAGAAGTTAATCAGGACATCCAACTCCCCATGGAGTTGTTCAGCCTTCTATGTTCAGAAACAAGCTAAATTAGAAAGAGGAACACCTAGATTACTTATCAACTACAAGCCTCTTAATGATGTATTAAGATGGATTAGGTATCCTATTCCAAATAAGAAAGACCTCCTTCAAAGGTTAGTTAAGTCCAAGATTTTTTCTAAGTTTGATATGAAATCAGGATTTTGGCAAATCCAAATTGCTGAAAAAGATAGATATAAAACAGCCATTGTGGTACTTTTTGGTCATTACGAATGGAATGTAATGCCTTTTGGTCTTAAGAATGCACCTTCTGAATTCCAGAATATTATGAATGGAATCTTTAATCAGTTTTTTGATTTCATTATTGTTTACATTGATGATGTCTTGGCTTATTCTGACTCCATTAAGCAGCATTGGAAGCATCTCAATAAGTTTGTTCAAACTGTTAAGCATAATGGCTTAAGCCTATCTGCCACTAAGATTAATCTTTTCCAAACTAAGATTAGATTCCTAGGACATCACATCTATCAAGGAACCATTACCCCAATTCAAAGATCCTTAGAATTTGCAGATAAGTTTCCTGATGAGATTAAGGATAAGAAACAATTGCAGCGTTTCTTAGGAAGCCTTAATTATGTTTCAGATTTCATTCAAGAGTTAAGCCTTCTTTGTGCCCCTTTAAGACAAAGACTTAAGAAAAATCCAGCTCCTTGGGATGAAAATCATACCAAGATAGTTAAAACTGTTAAGTCTAGAGTCAAGACTCTTCCTTGTCTAGCCTTAGCTGATCCAAAAGCTTTTAAGATTGTTGAAACTGATGCCTCTGACATTGGTTTTAGAGGAATTCTTAAGTAAAAGGTTGATAACCAAGAAAAATTGGTTAGGTTTACTTCAGGAACTTGGAATAGTGCCCAACTCAACTATAGCACCATTAAAAAAGAAATTTTAAGCATTGTTTTGTGCATTTCAAAATTTCAAGATGATCTTTTAAATCAAGAATTTTTATTAAGAGTTGATTGCAAATCCGCAAAATCAGTTTTACAAAAAGATGTTAAAAATATAGCTTCTAAGCATATTTTTGCTAGATGACAAGCTATTTTAAGCAATTTTAATTTTCAAATTGAGTATATTAAAGGAGAAAATAACTCAATCCCTGATTTCTTAACTCGTGAATTTTTGCAGGATTCACTTGACCATGGCTCCCAAAAAAGACAAACAACCTCTTAAGCCCATTAAGAAATCTCCATATTCTATGAAATCCCATTCAGCTCTTTTTGAGAAATTCATGCCTTTTCATTATAATTTTGTCACAAGTCCTTGTAATCTTTCTAATAATCTAATTTGTTCAACATCTCCTAAGCATTCCTCATCCAGGAATAAAGCCAATTCGAGTTCTCTTCCTTCTGTTGAGAATTCTTTCCCCTCAAAGACACTCTTTATTAATTCTAATCCTGATTTTGTCCAAAGTCTTTGTGATTTGCAGGAAAGATGTAATGTTTTGGAAAAGAAGCTAGAAAAGTTTCAAGCTCTAGAAAGGTTTCAAGCCCTATTTTCCCCACTGGAAAATGGTGAGAAATTGCAGTCTACCCCTCTGGTAGATGGTGCTAAATTAAGTAAGGAAGAGTGGAATTATCTTAAGCTAAGATTGTATCATCATAAGAGAGAAAGAATCTACTCCCTTAAGTAAGATCAAGAAGACCTCAAAAATATAATCTATGAGAAAGCCAAAGCCTCAGCCGAAGAAAGACAAGTTTTCATTTCTTGCTATCTTCAAGATCTTCATTTTTATCTTTCAGCTATACTTGGTCTTAAGGTCCCTAGTTTAAAGTTGGTCAAAGATATGGAATTTGATGGCTCTAAATTTTTTGGATTCATGGATGAACCCTTACTCTACCAACAAGGTATCAAAAAGCTTCATTGCAACTGCAATAGAAATTTCACTATCAGTAGGGTTTGTCTTGATTTGCAGTACTACCAGCCAATCAGCCTCACATTTAAGGGTGAAGAATTACTGTTAACTCCGGAAAAACTTTTGAATCATGGTCTGGTCTATCAGTTAGTTTGCTCTGATCCCAGCCAAGTAAGTAATTTTAGAAGAAAGGTTGCTTTAAGCCTGACTTTAGGCTTTAAAGTAAGCAAGAAATTTGCTGAAGCTATCATTATCAGCAAAGCCCCAGAATGGATCCATGATGGTAGTCTTCTCCCTACTTAGCATCATATCTTTCTCCATTACCAAAACAGAAGACCAACTTTACTGTCTTCTCCCCTGGAACAGTCTGACATCTGTGTCGAGCCTCTTATCAAGCAGATTAAGCACTGGAGAGCTAGGGTTATTAGCAGAGATTTCGAAGCCTATCCAAAAAATAATGGTTATCTTTTTGCGGAAGACGCCTTTCACCAAATTTTTTGTAATAAGAGAACTGATCCTTTCCCTTTCAAATCTGACATTGAAGACATCAAGCTTTTAGAAGAAACTCGAAAGGACTACTATCACCTCTTACCCTAGGCTTGTCACTTTCCACTGACGAGCCATTACTCAAGCATGTGAATTCTACAGTTCAGAAGCAAACAACCTATTCCAGCCTTTTCAGCCGAAAGCACAGTCTAAAGTGATGATTATTCTAACCATTACAATGAAAGTCAAAAAGCAAATAGTGGTCGTCGTCCACTATTCACTATTTAAGATTCCTTTTTTGCTTATTTAAGGAGTCTTGCTCCTCATTTGTAACAATTTCAATTTTTCACTTAGAATTTCTCTCTATCTTCTTTCTAAGCTCTCTCTCTACCATGTAAACCTCTCTCTCTCTTAAGCCTTCTTTTCTATCTTTCTTCTCTCCCAACCATGTAAGCACCAAGCAAGCTTTCTTCAAAGCTTTCCCCCTTTTTCCATTGTAAGATATTCCAATCTTGTATCTCCTTATATATTATGTAATTTTCAAGTTTCAAGTGTTTGATGTTTTTAATTTTCAAGCTTTACATTTGATACCGCCTATATGGCTGGTTTTTGATTTTCTTTCGTACCTCCTACATGGATGGTTTTAATCTTTAATTTTCAAGTTTATTATACCGCCTAACCAAAAAAAGGAGAACGTGTGTGCACTGGAAAATAGAAGAATGATGGAAAAAAAAAAAAAAATTGCATGCGTGTGGGAATTGGAAAATAAAGGAATGAGGAAAATAATAATATTTAGATTTAGGTTAATAAATAAGATATAGTAATAATGGCTTAATGTAATAAATAGAATGAGAGATTTAATATAAAAATAATAAAATAAAATAAAAATTATACAATTTTATAATGAAATAAAATTGCAATTTGAATAGATTAGTTAAATTATAGATAAATAGTAATAATTATTCCTCTTATATTTTGTTAGGTGAAGAGTAGATTTTCAAGATTATTTCTCTCCAAAGTTTTTGAGGACTTTGAGGTAAGGGAAATTAATACAGTTGTTTTTTTTAAACAATTTTTTTTTTTTTTGTTTTATGCACATCATTTGGAAATGTTTTGAGTTATTATTCGTTTTATGTATGGATCAAATATGTTTTGCATGAAAGGTGTGTTAGAACCTTATATTTTGTTTACAATAGAGAAATATGGGGATATTATGTTTTGCAAAATTGAATGATTGAAATAAGTGTTTGATTCTGGTTTGTTTGGCCCTTGTCAACGGGATATAATAGTTGACCTTTACATTTCTTGGTGGGGAATGTAATTGATTTGGATCCCAACCTCTAGGGGTTTGGTTAGAGGTTACTAGTACTAGTAGTGTTTGGTTCCATCCACCTTAAATGAACAATTTGAGGCTAGCCACCTATTTGAAAAGTCCCACCTAACTGGGCACTATTTGATGTTTGATGACCAGAGTAAATAAATGTTTTGAATGTTTTGATTGAATTTGATATGAAAATGTTTGAATCAGAATTGAAAGTGTACGGTTAAAAGTTTTGAATGTATTGGCAAAACTGACTCAAAGGTTTATGAAAATAATTAGTTATAATGTCTCCTATTTTGTAAGTGACTTTGAAATGTTTGATCCATAGACTACATTAATGTTCCTTATTAGGCTTTGAGCTCATTCCTATTTGTTGATAATTTTTCAGGTACCCTTAGTTCGGGCGAGAAGTGATGGCTAGGTTGGGGAATGGTCATCATTAGGATTTTGCTTAATATGTTATTTTTTGGACATTGTTAGCCTATAAGTTTATGTTCATTTGGATTTATTTGGTTTTTTTTGGAAGCTATTTAGATTTGAACTTACAAATTTGTTATGATAGTTTGAAGTTGAGATTTGGAGATTATGATAATTTGTTAGCACTTGATTTATTTGAGTTTGCAATCTATTTGGATAATGGATTTTGGTTGATGGATGCTTAGTTTTAAAGTTAAGTTCGAAGATTTTAGAATTTTGTTCCGCTACTCTGAACAAGTATTTGGTAATTGGTTACTTCCAATTACAATATGATTGTTTGGGTCAGGTTACACTTTAAGCCTTTGGGTTTGAGGTGTGAAATGACCGTCACGCCCTTGGAGTGAGTCTTAGGGCGTGACATACTCAATGTAAGTTTGATCCTTATGATACTAGGATACCTAGCAAAGGGATATGTAATCCCTAAAACTTTTTATTTTAGCTAAATTTATTTTTTCTTTCTTTATGGTGAATGCCTAGTAATTAATGCATGGTTTATTTTCTATTATAACAACCATGTTGTATAATCTAATTAATCTCATTCTCATTATTGGGATTGAGCGTTATAAGCATGACATGATGCAATAGATTGAGATTCATTTATTTATTTATGTTTCTTAATGGTCCTCACTCAAGTTCCTATTTCACGGTGGCACATGTTTTGAGGGTATTTTAAGTATATAATTCATAAGTGTGTAATAAGGGTGTTTTGATAAAAATGCAAGGTTGCACTAGATCTTATGAATTGACCTTTTAGACTAGGCTAATTAATTAATTTAAGCTTATTAAGGCTAATTAATTAATTAGGACCTAAGTGGGTCGGACTAGGTGACCCAAGCCCAATTTGGGCTCAAGTCACTTATGCCCACATAAAAGCCTATATAAACCCTTTAAAGAGGATTAGGTTTCATTCTTCTTCTCATATTTTTTTAGATTCCAAAGAAAGGAACTTTAGCCACCCTTTAGAGAGAAAGAAGTCCACCCTTATCTCGTGCCAAGACCCATGGAAGTAGAGATTAGTGGAAGATTGTTAAGTAGGTGAGTTTTACAACGACCATCGCAGTTTCAAAGTCTTCATTGAATGGAAATTGATCTAGGAACATCTAGATCACATCTTTGAAAGTTCTAACTCTAAATCTACATTAATAATGTTTTTAATGCCATTTGTTTCCGTTGCGTTAGATCTCGAAAAAAGTATAGGATAGATGCATGACCCCACATGATTCAAGGCTAGGGAACAGAGAAATCCGAGTATTCCTAACACTAGGTTCCTATAGAAGCACCTAAAGGGATAAAAACCCGTAATTGTAAGTTAATCTATGGTTCAGATGAGTTTGTCTCCAGTTCAAATCAAAATGTGAAAATAAATTTAGTAATGAAGTTTTACGAGAGAAAATTAAACCAGATTAGTTGTTGAAATTCTTAGCTTTTGAACCAAAAATAAAAAGAACTAACGATTGTATAGTGGTTAGGTCATCTTCATAGGGAACTTTAGATTTATTGTTTTAGAGTTATGAGGTATTTTAGGGTGTGTGTGTTGGTTGGAAGTTTAAAAAAATTATTTTTAAATTGGAGAGAGTTGGGGAACCTAGAAATTGGAAAATTAAAGGAAAACGAACTCCAAGAACAAAAATTCACTTAAATTCCTTATCTCAAACTCAACTCATGAACAAGGCTATGAACCTATGCTTGTGGCTTTAGAACCAAGCCAAGAGTTTATACCAAAGGGGACAAATTGATTAATTGTGACAATTAAAATAAAAGGTAATTATCATAATAAAAATAAATAAATAGATTTATTATCAAAATAAAATTTTCAACTTTTTAAATTGAGATTCCTCTCATTTCAAAGGATACATGGAAAACCAAAGAGAATTTCTAAAGCTCCTAAAGAAATTCCTTAAAAATTCAGAAAATATTTATAGAGTTAAAAAATATTCAAAGATTTCTTGAAGAAATTAAAGACTTGAAGGCTTTTTTTTTTTTTTTTGTTTTTTTTTTTATGAAGATTGGAGACTTCATTAAAAGAGAGAAAAAAAAAAAAAAGTAGTGTTTATTTATGAAACCCTTTTAATCCAAAATTAAACATTAAATTGCTTGAAAGTGTGTTCCTATTTTTTGAAAAAAAGAATAGATGATAGGATATATTGGAGATTGTTCCCTCAATTTATAAATAAACCAAATTTACAATTTTATTCACAATTTCCTTATTTGAGAAATTTTTGTGAGTATTTATATGAAAAAATGTGGACAAAATTATAAATTTGATTTATTTATAAATTGAGGAAACAATCTCTAATATATACTTTGATTTTTCTTAAACTTTGATTGTTCTTTAAAAAAAAAAAAAAACAAAACAAAAAACACTCTTTTAAGGAAATTATCAAAAAGGGTTCATAAATAAACACTAGATTTTTTATTTTTTTTTATTTTTTTTTATGAAATTGTAAATTTTCTCAATTAAGAAAATTATGAATAAAATTGTAAATTTGGTTTATTTATAAATTGAGGGAACAATCTTTAATATATCATATAATTTTTTTTCCCAAAAAATAGAAATATCCTTTTAAATAATTTAATATTAATACTTAATCTTGGATTAGTATGGTTTTCATAATAAAGACTTTTTTTTTTTAAATGATGTCTTCCAATCTTGACAAAAAAAAAAAAAATATTCTTAAGCCTTCAACTTCTTCAAGAAATCTTAAAATATTTTTCAACTTTTCAAGAATTTTCAAAAAATTTCTTTGAGAGTTTTAAAAATTTTCTATCCTCCAAAATGATAGAACCCTCTATTTTTTTTTAATGGGGTTGAAAATTTTATTTTAATATTATCTCTTTCTTTTTTTAGCTATAATTATTTATTTATATTATGATAATTCTTGCAATAATTGATTATGTTTTGTTTACAATATTATTTTTGTTGTCGACATATTATTATTAAATAGAGTAATAAATGAATGGACAAAATTTGTTCCCTTACATAAATTCTCACTTGCCCTTCTTACAAAAATTTCTGCCAGCCCGGGAAAAAGTGGATTTTTGGTAATTGTATAGTGAATTTAAAATTAATTTTCTAAAATATAGTACATTGAAAAATATTTCCAAATTTATAGTACTTTTTACTACTTTAAAAGGTGTCTCCTGAAAAACACTTTCCATCATTTTTATATCAACAATACACATTAAAAAAAATTGAATATACATTGAAGGTATTTCTTGAAGAGACACTTTCCACAACTTTTATATCAATTACACATTAAAAAAAATTGAATTTATATTGAAAATGTTTCTTGAAGAGACACCTTTCACAATTTTTATATCAATGATAAGTTAAAAAATTTTGAATCTATATTAAAAGTGTCTTTTCAAGAGACACCTTTTACAATTCTATAAAATCGAATTTATATTAAAAGTCTCTTTATGAAATACTTTTCATAATTTTCATATCAATTGCATAATAAAAAAATTAAATTTATATTAAAGATGTCTCCTTAATAGACACCTTCTACATATTCATAAAGTTAAATTTATATTAAAAAGAGATACCTTCAACAATTCTCATATCAGTTATCCATTGAAATAATTGAAGTTATACTAAAGATGTCTCTTCAAAAGACATCTTCTATAATTTTATAAAATTAAATTTACATTGAAATGTTTTCCTTCAAGAGACAATTTTAGTATAAATTTAGTTTTTTGGATTGGTGATTAATATTAAAATAGTAAAAAGTGTTTCTTCAAGAGACACATTTAGTATAAATTTAATTTTATGGTATTATGAAAAGAGTATTTCTTTAGTATAAATTCAATTTTTTTTTAACGTGTATGATTAATAAAAAAATTATGAAAAAATATCATTTGAAGAGACATCTTTAACATAAATTAAATTTTATGAAATTATGAAAAAACACCTTTAACATAAATTCAATTTTATGAAATTATGGAAGGTGTCTCTTCAAGAGACACCTTTTGTGTAAATTCAATTTTTTTTTTTTTTTTTTTTTTGCTTTAACATGTATCGTTGATAGAAAAAATATGAAAGGTGTTTTTTTCGAAAAAAGTGTCATATATTTATCAATAGTTTTGTAACTACCATATTTTAAGAATATTTTTTCTAAATTGTTTTTTTTTTAAGAATTATTTTTTAAACTAGTTGTAGAAGTTGAAAAGGCCCGGAAAAAAGTAGCTTTTTCGTTTTAAAAAAATCAACCCAATTATATATGAAACAAAATTCAATCGAAACCGAAAGCATCAACTTTCCTGGAAAGAGAAGGGAAATGATAAGACAAACAAAACAACAAAGAAGGATCCATAATATGAGCTTAGCCATGCGTTCCATGCCAGATCTAAAGGTAGAATTGCTTTACTTTTCTGTTGTTATCTTATTTACTTTGGTATTATATGCTTTTATGGCCCTAAAGTCGATTGAGTCATTGCATCAAGTTTGTGGTGTTTACCCTTTTTTTGCAACGTGTTACTTTTTCCATATGTTCTCTCCATGGGTAATTAATTGATCTATTCTCCTTTTAAATATTCTTTTTTTTTAAAAAAAAAAAAAAAATTCCAAAGTAAAAATTGTTAAGGAAAGACTTAGAATGAATACCCATCATTTTAATTTCTTTCTTTTTTCATTTAAAGCTTTTGGAGTGCCACCAAATATTTATTTGGTCTTTTACCCAAAATATTTCTTTAGAATTCTATATACACATGCCTACCTAACTTTAATCTGTTTCTATTTATTCACCTTTTTCTAAAAGAGGAAAACTAGAGAACAAAAAAAGATTTGGGAGGGCTTTGGTTGCCGCGGTGGGCACGCAGTCGTGGCAGGATCACTATGGCTGTGGGCTGTGTCACACCCTGTCTCTCTCTCTCTCTTTTTTAATAAAAAAAAAAGGGGAAAAAAAATGAAAGAGACGATGAAAGAGAGGTATGGAAAGTGAAGCAGAAGAAAGTGGCAGAGAAGACAAAGGGAAGGAGACAAGATTTAATGAAGATATTGAGGACATCTATGTAACTTTACAAGAAGATGAAGGGGACGGGAAATGAAGATTTTTAGCCGGGCCTTATTGGGTGTGTAAAGATAGAAAGGATATAAAACATCTGTATAACTTTTATTTTTTATTTTAGAAAAATTTTGTTTTGAATCTGGTTGGACTCGAAAATTAAGTTTTGGTCCGTATAAGTTCAACATTTAAGCACAAGACGTAGCGAAAGTGTGAAAATTGAGAAGAAGGATATGAATTTTTTATCTTTTCAAAAATAATCTTTATTAATTATGAAAAAAAATAGAAAAATATTAATTTAAATTTTATCTCTTTTGTAAACCTCAATAAAATTTAATTTAATTTAGTAATTTAAAAAAAAATACACAATTTTCCAAAAAAATAAAAATAAATTATTATTATTATTATTTAAAAAACCTTTTGGAAAATATATATATTTAAAATAATGTATGTAAAAAAATAACTAAAAAAATGTTATTTTTAATGATATATTTTTAGAATATATTTTTTTAAAAAAATTATTTCTAAAAATAATAAATTTTTAAAATAGTTATTAAAAAAAATTAAAATTAAAAAATTTGTCAAATATTGTATTAGAAAATACTCAAAATAGTTTTGAATGGTGGATTGGTCTTTTCACATTTTATATCATTCCCATCAATTATACAATTTTTATGGATCAAATTTTAATTTTTATAGACCTAATTGGTCCAAAACATAATTACCGTTTTTTTTTATATACTTTATTATATATATATAAAGAAAATGAGGGGTAGAAGGCGTGTACAAATAAAACTCCTCAACCCCTTTTAAACACATAAAATATCTTGGGTCGGTTTTTATATCCGTATCACATCAAAAGTTTTTCTCCAAAGTCCAAACAACTCATCATGTATTCATATCCTATTGAAATTATATTTTATAATATTGAAAAAGTAGAGGCCATTTTCCCTGGTAGGAATATTGTTGGATGTTGTCAGTAAAAAATAAGGCCAGAATATGTGGTTTTTGTAAATGACTAATTAAATATCTTGAGTTGGGAGGACGTGCAAAGAAACCAACGATTTGGTAAGCCTCTCCTTATTAGGTAGGTAGCTCCCATGTCATCATTAAAAATTTCCTCAACAATGAATGAGAAGCTTCCCTACCTTTGATGGGTTCCTTGCCTAACTGCGACTCATTGGTGCAAGAATGCAGGCCTAGCCGCCCAGCCGCCGACCTAGTACCTGGTCCAGTCAATCAGCCTGACCCCCAAATTTGGACCACCCTCCATTGTTCTCCTATTCTGGGAGAAAAGAAAAAATGGTTGGGGAGCGAACAAGCTAACATCCATTGGACCATTCATCAAACAGACTGATGTTGACCCACCCCATGGATAATCAATCTTCAACTCCAACTGGGCATTGACAGAACGTAGGAGGGGGGAGTCACGGTCAATTCGTGGAACAAGCCATGGCACAAAATAAAACTCAAGTCACTTTCCTCATCGTAAGGGGACGAAAGTCACAACACATCACCTTTTTCCAGAAGACACCAAAGAGAGAATAATTCAGACTATCAAAGCAATTGCAATTACAGTAAGCTCCTGCTTTGGCATTCACAGTAACTTTTTTCTGATTTCAGATAATACAACAGTTTCTTTATAAACCAACTATATAACTACACTCTCAACCTCATACACCTTCCAGTTTATTGACACTTACCAGTCACCCGGTACCATCACAATGGCCTGGACTGGCATTCTCCTATATCTTATTTTCTTTTCTCTTACATGGAAAATTTGATCTCACAAACCCCGAATGCAGAAAGACAGCTGATAACCCAAAACCATCATTTTGAAGAAACTTCTGAAGTACAATTGTTAATAGGAAGATCAGTCGGTGTGCACACCACAGCTCTTTGCTGTAGATGTCTCAAGCTTTGTTCCATGCTAACTTGCACCATCTCTGCTAGCATCTTCTTAGCCTTGCGAGATTGATCCTCGCTGTCAATCTGAGAGATGAGGTTGCACACGATGTTCTCTAGAGTGTCAGGTTGCAGCTCAGATCTTGGATGAGGAGAGTCCCTCAGTAACCGCAAGAGGGTTTGTGCCTTTGACTGGGACTTGGGTGTTCCTTGAACAGTGAGCTCAAGGAGACCAGGGATTACGCCTTCTCTAAGAATTGGTTCCCTATATTTACATCGGTCACTCTGGCACATTGTTAATAGTGCCCCCACTGCATGCTCCCGGCTTTGGAGAGACCCATTCTCAAGAACTTCCACCACTGCAAGCACTCCCCCTTCTTCAGATGTCAAGGCAGTTCTCCCCTCATCAAAAGCCACCAAAGATTCTATAAGAGCACTACATTTTTCAGTTGTTTTTGAAGATTTTTTACAGGTTTTAAGCAGGTCAACTATTGAAGGGATGGGTTTTGCTTCAAGAATGATGCTGATATTATCAGAATATGTTGAGAGATTGTAAAGAGCTAACACTGCATCGACCCTGGCTTGTGGGCTTCCATGTCTAAGGATTTCAACAAGGAGAGGAATTGCACCAGCAGCACTTATGGTTGGCTTGTTAATGGTAGAAGCAGACAGTGTGAGCAAAGATGCAGTGGCATACTCCTGCATATTTGAATTCTGCGACTGAAGAAAACTAATAATGGGTTCTAGGGCTCCAGAGGCAACAATGTTGACCTTATTTCTGCAAGAAAGTAACAAAAGAAAAATCACGAAAATATCTTAACAAGGAAAATATTTGAAAATTTAGAGAATATTTTGAATGCACATAAATTCAAAGTATCTTCATGGGGAATAAGCAGAGAAAAGACTTTTTCACATTTGAATTTCCAAATGGAATTTTGCCTCTAAAAACAATTCAGAACCATTTTTAAGAATTGTTCTCCAAAACTATTCTCTGAGAAGTGCTTTTGAAAACATTACCCAGCAAGCCCCCTAGCTCTCTTTCTCTAGGGATTACTTGCAGTAGATTTCATTCCTTTATTCTTCTCACTTTATCTTCCAATCTCACTTGTCTTGATGTATACACTAAAACTTTTGGGAACAACAGTCTAAAAGTTGGTGGCTGACCCTCCCACCTTAATATAGAAGCCAAGTAAAATGTGCAAAGCTACATGCTAATTTTCCTTACAAAAATTTATACAAACCAATGTGTCTCAGCACTTCTCCTTACATGGTAGGGGTAACATGAATGCAACAAGATCCCATACACCTGGAATGATCCATGTCCATTCACATAAACGGAGCAAGATGAGCTCAGACCTCTAACAACAGAAATACTCTGGCATCACACAGGCAGGTATCACCACTTCTATGAATACCACTGGACCACAGAGCAACATGCTTCAATCATGATTTCAGCCAAAGGTTTCATTTCCATCATATCAGAGGAGGGAGAATAACTTCCTATTAATTCAATGGAAAGGGTGTTAACAAGACAGAATGGGGTTTTCTTCTTTGTTCTTATACAAATCCCAAAAAGGGATCTTGACCAGAAGCCAAGTGAGTTTGAAAGACATAAGTGTCAGGCTAAATTCCATTGAAGCAGGATGGATGTTTAAAATCTTAAGAACAAGACAAGTCGTCTGATCTTTAATGCAATAGCTAAAGCTGACTGCCACATGGTCCTCAGCCATACTAAAATAGAAAAGGAAAAGGAAGAAAGGAAGAAAGGAATCAACTTCATTCATGATTATAGCTAAGAGTGCAACATGAATAATTCTTGTATACTCTGATTTGTATGTTGCTCTACGAAAACTTAGAGCGCAATCATCTATAATCACAAAGGGTAATAATGATCTGTCAAGAGCATAATACCTAATGATTCAACCAATTTCTCAGAACTAACCACAAACCAAATATATCCGGCAACTTCATATGGGCTAGCTCATTAATATTAGCTATATGCTTCACCTTCCTCCCCTCTTTTTGGTGTTTGTGAAATATAAAATTGCAAGTCCGCTGTTTTATGTCATTCTACCCTCAAAGAAAATGAAAATCTTAGCTTAGAACAATTGATTAGGGAATCAAGACAATCCATATAGTTGCACAGCGCCCAATTGATTAGCGAATTGTTATTGAGTCACCAATGATCAAAGATCTAAGATCCAATGCTTATCTTTCTTTTCCAACCTTTTCTTAGTCATCAAATAGGGTGTCAAGTTCAGCATAATAATAATAATAAAGGTAAAACACACTATAAAAGAAATGAGTCAAAAAAGAAATAAAGAACAGAATAGTTTATTCCCTCTCACCAAACAGAACCCATGTATTAAACTTCAAAGAGAAGATAAAGAGAAAAAGTGAAAGCGAAAAAATAAAGAAAGGAAAGATTAAAGAGTGAATCATACAACAAACAACTTCGAATCCAACCAACTTTAACCACAAAGCATCCAATTCTTCACCAATCTCATAAAGCCTTTGATGGATGCAAAGCTGGACATGGGAGCATTCGGAAATGCTTACCAACTTTCAACAAACCAAATCATTTAGGGCTGTGTTTGATTCCAATGCTTGGGAGCATTCAATATTGAATTAATTTTAATTTATAAAAGGAAAATCGTACAATTGCAAAATAAAACAAAAATTGTGAATTTTGGAGAATACCAAATCCAAATCATATCTACGTTGATCAACCATGAATGGTTCTATATCCAATTCACGGAGTATTTCTAGAAAAAAAAAGGTTAGCACAGTGTTTGGTAGTTGAGAAAATTGAAGGAAGAAGATGGCAATAATTGCTATGTTTAATTGTTTTGGTTTTAGAAATTTTCAATTCAACTAACCAATAAGTAGTATTGATGGATCCTAAACAACAGCCAGAAAATTAAAATTGGAAACATCATTTTGTTACCCCTTTTAGAGCCAAAAAAAAAAAGGAAATACCTATTTTCTGTTGTTTTCCCATGGTTTCTCGCTAGCCAATCAGTGTCAAAGAGGAAACGAAAAGAGGGGAAAGGAGAAAGAATAAAGCGAGAGAAAATTAAAGCAAAAGGAGAGAGAATCAGCTCCCAATCTCTAAAACAAAAAAATGAAAATAACAAGAACAAAAATATAACCATTCACAAAATTCATTTGAAAAAAAAAAAAAACAGAGAAACTAAATCAAATCTAACAAAAATTCAGAATCAAATTTTCGACGAAAGAAAATCAAACAAAGAAAACATACTTTTCATCTTTGACGGCAAGGTTGAGGAGGGCGAGAAGAGCGGCCTCGTTAGAGTCGAGGGAATCGAGTCGGAGCATGGAGACAAGCGGCCTGACGGCGGGGGAGAGCTGCCGCCGACACTTCTGGGATGTTTTAGTGAGGCGGCGGATTTCTTTGGCAGCTTGAATTTGGGAATCAGGGTCATCAGATTGGAGGAGGTGGAGGGTACGATTGACTGCGGTGGTTGCAGTTCGGGGAGTGTCGGGGTCGGACGGCGTGGTTGGAAGTTGAGGCTCCGACTCCATCAGCGGTGGCGAGGAAGAAGAGCTGTTGGTGTAGAGAGAGAAAGAGGAGGAGGAGGAGGAGGAGGGAGAGAGAGGGCCTGGAAACAAAAATCAGGGTTGGAATATAAAGAAATAATTTGGAAATGGTAGAGAGGAGAGAAAGAGAGAGAAAGAGAGAGAAACGTAAGGTGGAGAAGAAAGGAAACGTGGGGGTAGATTTTAAGCAACAGTCGAAACCGGCTCTTTTCAACGGCTTCTTAACGTCATCACCCAACCCTCTCTCTTTTTCATTGGTTTATATTTTTCCTTTTTAAGACAACATACATTATTATCAAAATTACTTAAAATATTAATACTTTTTTTTTAATTATTATTATTTTAATAACCCCCTTTTATCTATACTTCATATAAAATATTAATATATTACTATTTTTATTCATATCACCGTCATTTTTGACATCAGGTAGATATTATTTGTTATAAACCCAAAATGATCCTACTTCAATAAGATTAAAAGAAGATCATACCCATATAATAACAAAATTTTTTCACTTTTTTTTTTTATTTGGGTCGTCATATAAAACAGACGAACCATTAAATTAACTTTTATTAATCACATATTTTATTTATATTATTTTAAGGCAACATGTAAAAATGTTTATTCTGTTACTAACCATTTTTATCACATAGAAGTAATTTTTACCATAACCATCAATTATCAATCTTACAAATAATTATCGTATGATAATAAAAATAACGACATAAATAATGTTCTTTATAAAATCAATAATGTAGCCAATTTGGCCAAGTCGGAAAACATGTGAAATGTGTGCGTCGACATCATTGTTGAAAAATAGGGGGCGTAAAAAGAGGACGAAGAAAAAATTAAAAAAAAAAAAAGAAAGTGAAATTAATTGTCTTAGTGAGGGAGAAATGAGTCTTTAGAGATGGAATAAACGTGAGATATAAGAAAAATAGCAGCATTAACTACATAATAAATATTTGAACGGCGAGCGGACAAGGGTATTCAAATTTTATAAAGTAGTGTGGGTGGGGCAGTAGGGTTGATCCAATCATACCATATAGTCTTTGGTATATTGATTTGTATATAATTGTAAATTGGTTGGTTGTTTTAGGGTCTTTGGATGGAATGATGTGTGGTTGGACTTTGGATCCTACTCCCCATCCCCCCTCTCCCCTTTCATAATTGAGTTGTTACAAATTCAAGTCTCCATATTTAAATATTTGGGCCCCTAATTCCAAATATTCCTAACTAGATCACCGTCAAAATAGTTGCTTTCATTTACCAGCTCCAATTTTCTAACCAACCTGGTCTTTTACAAAATTGGGTCAAGTTTCTTAGTTGGCAGTTGGATCATATAAGTACATAGTTATGGCAGGACAGACATATCCCCTACCCATGTTTGCTCTTCATAATTTTTTTTAATTTCAAAGTACCACATGTTTTTAAATTTTTGTTTAAATTAGGTGAGATTTTAATTTTCTTAGCTTAATAGTTCGTTTCTAACTTTTTTTTTTTTCTTTTTTTGGGCTTTAACTAAAAGCCGAAGTCAAAGCTAAAATCAAATCATAACTTTTAAAGGGCAATGTTAGTATTTGAAATTTTTTTATTAAATATGAAATGACTTCTTATATAAATCAAAATATGTAGAGCTTTTATAAAAATAACATTTTATATTTTTTTACTTTGAAATATGCTTACAAACTCTTAAGTTATGTTTGGTTTCATAAAGTTTCAAAAAATAAAATATAAAAAAATAGAAAGAAAAAATAAAAAAAATAAAAAATTTATTTAAAGTCAATAAATTATTTTTATACATTACTTCATATATTTAAATCTTTTGCGTAAAGATTAAATAATTTAAAATATATGTAGATTTCTTAATTATTTTAATCATTTTTACTTTTTTTTTTTTCCATTTTTTTATAGTAAAACCAAATATGAAAAAATTATTTTTCTTAACATTTTTTTTTCCCAAGAACCAAACATAATCTTATTGAGATTAAAAGCTAATTTTAACTTCAAAATTTTTCCTGATAACCAAACATAACCTTATTGAAATTAAAAGCCAATTTTAACTTAAAAACAATGTTGTAAATTATTTTAAAAATTAGGTGAGATTTTAATTTTATTAAGTTAAATATATGTAAAATTTAAATAAAAATCAACATAAAATCATAAATTGAGAATAAAAGTTAAAAATTTTAACTTTTATATTCTACTAAAAATAATTCAATTTTATCAAGAATTCGAAAAAAAAAAAGAAAGAGAGAGGGCTCTAACTCATATTCTCTTACTTATAGATAAATTAAAAAAAAAATTCAATATAGTTTGAAGAAATGTTTTATACGTCTACATCAATTCTCAAGTCAAAGTAATGGTGAAAACAAAACAAAATAATTGAATTTATGCCCTCAAGTCTCGACTACCAGATTGAGAGGATAAGCTCTCACTCAATGCAACCCCTAACCTATAACTAAATACCAATTAATACGAAATGAGCTTTTGTGGGTGTGACATGTTCTACTGGGACCTATCCTATTTATAATTTTGGGTATTAATCTGGTTTCAGATTTGACACCCTCCAAACAAGCACCCACCTTCCAGTCAATTGTCCAAGTCAGAAATCAGTATTCAAAAAAATCTTATTTAATTAAACTTATATTTTAAAAATAATTAAAGCAATTTGAATGCTAGTAAAAGTCACATTCATCCCCTTGAATTTTTAGCCTGTTTTCAATCGAATTGGATTTAATTGGGTAAAAGACTCTTGAAATTGGGAATTGAACCTATTTATTTTGGATGAGTGGATAAACTAGCCTATTTATGATCATCTAATGACCCTAAACTATCTTGAAAATCTGAAAAAAAAAAATAAAAATGGTTAAAGCCAATAAATAAAACTAGACCCTGTACCTAAAAGTTGATTAAGATTGGAACCTATGTAAGTCTTGAATTGAAAAATCTATTGAATCAATCTTACCTTCAATAGGGGACTCACTTACAACACCTATAGTGTGCTCAAGTTGAGTTTGTCGATGGTGACCCCTTCCACTGTTAATGGGTTCATGGTAGATTAATTTATGCATGATTTCTTCATAAATTTCAAGGTTAAAACTCAATGCATTAATTGGAAGGCCTTTGTTAATAAATTAATATAAATTTTCAGTCATAGGTAAGTTTAATGCAATAATTTCTCCATTAGTTTCAATTTAAGATTAATTGATATTTAACTTGGCCTTGATTTCTTCCAAAGCTTGAAAAATCTATACATTGGCTTCACCTAGTTTGGCAATAGTTGCTTCTATTTTAGCATTAGTTGCTTTGGAGCTAATTGACTCATCTAATTGGTTCTAATTCTCTAAATTTTGTTAATCAATTGGAATACTTATATAGATGAAGAATGATAATATTGTAGCTAGAGGAGGTTGAAGATATTTCCTCCCATATGGGGTTAACATTGTCATTCTCATACTAGATATTCTCTTCATAATTAGGCTTATAAGTTTTTCTACGTGATGCAAAACTATTAAGCACAATCATAATCATAGTTGGTTTCATTTTCGACAAAGGTCCCTTCACCCATCATGTCTAGAACTTGGTGAGATTTATTAGGCCTATAAGTTTTTCTACGTTATGCAAAACTATTAAGCACAATCATAGCCATAGCTAGTTTCATTTTCAACAAAGGTCCCTTCATACATCATGTCTAGAACTTGGTGAGATTTATTAGTTAAAGGATTGTAAAAACAAGTGATGTTATACAAAGGTTCTTATGAGACCACAAACATAACATCTTGATGGAGTCATTTGAACCTATTTGGATGAGTCTGAAGTCTTAAAATCAAATTTTAACTAGAAATTGTTGCTAAGGCCCTCAATTTTTGGATTGATGTATTTTTTTTAGTGCATTTTACGCAAAATTGGGATAATCTAGATAAGTAATAGGAAAGGCATTGAAAAACATTGAGTATCAGAAGAAAAAAATGTTAGCACACCCCTAAGTGCACCAGGATCAGTGGATAAACCCTTCTAGTGCACTAGAAAGACTTAATGCACCTATATTAGGGAAAAAGATTAAGATAAAGCACACTTATTTTCATTAAATTGATGCACCTCAAAGGAAACCTTGTTAATGTACCCATTTTCACTAAGATAGGGTGACCTAACTTCACTAAGTTGGTATGCCCCCCTCTTCATTAAATTGACATACCTTAAGGGAAAACTAGATGGTGTACCACTTCTCCTTTTCATTAAATTGGTGCACTTTTTGTGCTGGCACAACTCCTTTGAAGACTATTTGATGCACCTAATGTTAAGATAGAACCCTTAAAAATAATGACATAATGTAACATTTTGATTTTGTTACATGTGATATCAATTTCACTTTGTTATCCTACTCTTTTATTCAGTCATATTGGAGAATTTTGGCTTAATCACTTGTATTCTATATGACTTGGGTACATTAGAAGTTACATAAGAGCTTCAAGTCAAGTTGATGAGTTTGTTTATGGACTTCAGTGATCCATGAGAGGCCATAGTAACTTTCCTTCCAATTAGTGGGATGACTTATCTTCATCATCAAGAATGAGTTTCCCAAGGTGAGTGTACTAGTTTGTATGGTTATATATTAGGCATGACGTACGAAATGTCATGACTAATAGCTATTAGGTTGTCATGACTTTTTCAAGCTACTATGTTGTTTGGGTTATCAACCTTGAGAGAATATTGCATGACTGTTGAGGTCATCAGTCACTTTGACCTATATGTGAAATCTTAAAGTGATCATATATTCCATATGGAGTGGGTGATTAGTTGTTTAGGCACGTGGAAAAAGATATTCTCAATAGAGACGATATGATATCTTATGAGTTTAAAACAATATTATTAGGATAAAACCTTTAAAAGCATGAGATAATGTAACAAATTTGGATTTATTATTTATTTAATATGATTTGATTTTCACTTTTATCTAGCCTATTCTATGCATTACGCTATTGAGCATTTTTGCCTAATATCTTTTATGTTATATATGATTGGGTGCATTAGGAGTTACACAAAAGATTTAAGTCATGGGTTTCTTATAAGTAGATGATTAGTTCATAGTTGGTTCATGGACTTACATAATCCATTGAAGGTTGTAGTGCACTACCTCTTAATTAGAGGGATGATTAGTCTTGGTTATTAGGATGTGTTTCCCATGGTGAGTGCACTTAGTGTGTATGTTTACACATTGAATAGGAGTTGTAGTGAGTCATTGTGTAAGGTTATTAGGTAGTCATGATTTCATCAAACCATCTATAGTCTCTTAACCTTGAGAACATATTGAACTTGTCTAAAGTTTCATATGACTTTGGCCTACAAGTGAGATCCTAAAGTGATCTATAAATGGATTGGGTCACTAGTAGTGGAGGTTGGTAGCAATAGATATTCTCAATAAAGGTACCATGACATCCCATAGAGTTTGAGACAATGCATCCCCTTGGGTGATCCTAAGGAAGTATGTTTAATTAAACTATGACCATAGTAGTTCCTTAAGTGGAACTTCGCATATGTTTTTTGTGAGCTAGGACATATTAGTTGATACACAATAAAAACATTTGTTAGATTATAGACAACAATTCATGAGAAGATTGCCTACAATAGATAGTAGGTCATGAATCTAAGGACCTTGTGTTTTGTTGTAATATACATAGGGTTGTTGGGATTGAGCCCCTAAAAGCAAGACATGATGTAAAAAAGTTAAACTTTACTATCCTTAGGCTATCATTTTTATGCAGTGGCATTGATATGAGCATTCAACCCATATATCTTACATTGTACATGAATTGGGTACATTAGGAGTTGTATAGAGGATACAATTTATGAGTTTCTTGTAAGTAGATAAGTTGTACATATTTAGTTCATGGATTTAAGCCATCTAGTTGAGACTTAGAGGGATGACTTATCTTGGTTATTAGGATGTGTTTACCATGGTGAGTGCACTAGTGTATATGGTTACACATTAGAAAAAAACTATGGTAAATCATGACGTAAGGTTATCGATTATCATGATTCACCAAGCTATTATACTTCATGAATTCTCAATTTTGAGAAGATATTGTGCCAATGCTAAAGTCAATAGGAGGCTTTGACTTATGGGTAGGAACCTGAGGTGGTCACATATCTATGGATTGGCCACTATTGATGAAATCTAGTAGCATCAGGTAATCTCAATAAAGGCACCATGATATCTCGTGAGTTTGAGATAATGTGTCTCATTAGGTGATTCAAAGGACATGTAATTTGGAAGACAATGACCATAACATTTCACTTAGTAAAATTTAATATATGCTCCTTAAAGGTAGAGTATGTCAATTGATCACATAATAAAGAGGATATGTAACATAAGGATTGGAGAGGTAATCTTGATAAACAAGAACACTATTTTATTATATTATAAACATCAGTTTATGGGGAGTCTGCATGTAGTGGATGATAGGTCACAAACCTGAACTTTGTCTCATTGTTATTTACATAGGGCATTGAAGTGCAGTTGATTCTTTGTAGTTGGATGTTGAATCAATTTCAGAATTGGATTTTGAGGAAGCTGATACTCTTATGGGTCCCAATGGTTTCCATTCGAGCTCATATACCTTGATGACATGGTTTATCAAGGTTGGATAAGTTGTAAGTTCACTTATGCGGGTAAGGGGTAATTATGTAAAGTTGCATAGGGGTTAGCGAACAATATATTTGGATTAAGCTAATTGATTAATTGGACAACCTTGTTGGGTTAATTAATCAATTAGAATCCATTTTAAGCTAGATTAAGTAACTCAAGCCCTTAATGAGCTCAAGTCACTCAAGCCTACTACGGAACCCTATAAATACCCCCTTAGGGGTTAGGGTTTCTAGTTAGTCGTATTCTACCTCCTAAGAGTAGAGAGAGCTTTAACCTCTACCCTCCTAAACACTCACCATTTGGAGTGTCAAGATCGAGATTAAGCCATTGGGCAGAAAATTTTAAGTTTACAAGGCTTTTGACTATTGCAAATCTACTCTTCATCGAAAATAATTGGTTTGGGAGTTTCATAGGTGAAGTTTTCTAATGCACAAATCTATATCCTTTGATTATTAAAAGTGTTATTTTCACTTTTGTTGCTTAGGATCTAAAATCCTAGCAAAAGTTTCTGCACCTAACTTGAGCTTGGGATAGGGAATAGAGAGATTAAGGATTCCCTACAATGGTATTGAAGTGTAGTTGACTTTCTATAGGTGATTATTGACTCTACTTCAAGTTAGATTAAGTGACTTAAGCCCAAGGTGGACTCAAGTCACTTAAGCCCAAGGTGGACTCAAGTCACTTAAGCCCATAAGAAGCCTATAAATACCCCTTTAAGGGTTAGGGCTTCAAGTTGTTCCATTCCTTTTTCTCACATGCATTCCACAGAGAAAGATCCATAGCTTCCACCTTTGTGAGATCTCCACCATCTTTGTGTCAATTTTCAAAAAAGAGTCATCACGATGGAAGACTCTATGTCTATGAAATCTTCTACAATTTTTGTTGTACTTTTCATTAATAGGAATCAATCTAAGAACATCTAAATCTAAGTTAAGCACATTTAAACCCACAATGTTAAATCCTATAAAGTTTTTTATACTTGCTTTTGCTTCCATTGCTAGGATCTAATAAACCTAAGAAAGTTGCATGTGTTTGGATTGAGCCCCTAAAAATAAGACATGATGTAACAAAGTTAGACTTAACTGTCCCCTTGTTATCTCTTTGGCGTATTAACATTGATTTGAACATTCAATTCATGTCTTTAGTATTGTACATGATTTGAGTGCATTAGAAGTTGCATAAAAAATATAGGCCACGGGTTCTTTATAAGTAGATAAGTTGTGTACAATGGGTTCATGGATTTGGGTAATGCAATAGAGACTATAGTGCACCACTTCATAATTAAAGGGATGATTTGTCTTGGTTGTTAGGATGAGTTTCCCAAAGTGAGTACACTAGTGTATGTGATGCCCATTGGATAGGACCTATGGTGAATCATGACGCAAGGCTATTAATTATTATGATTCACCAAGCTACTATACTACATAGACTCTAAACCTTGAGAGGATATTAATCAATAAGAGGCTTTGACCTTGGGTGAAATCGTAAAATGGTCATATATCCTTATGGATTGGGTTATTGTTGATGGATGTTGATAACAACAGGTATTCTCAACATAGGCATCATGATATCTCATGGGATTAAGACAATGTGTCTCGTTTGGTGATCCAAAGGACATGTGATCATGAAATTTATGGTGCTGTAGTAATTTCTTAATTGGAATTTGACATATGCTCTTTATAAGTTAGATTATGTCATTTGATCACATTATAAGTGGGATCTATAACTCAAGGATTGGAGAGGTAATCTTGATATGTGATAACACTATCTTGTTAGATTATGGATACTAGTTCATGGGGAGTCTATATGCAGTGGATAGTAGGTCATGTACCTAAGCTTTGTTTCATTGTTATTAAATAGGTTATTTGAGTGTAATTGATTCTTTTAAGTGGAATGTTGAGTCAACTTTAGAATTGGATTTTGAGAGAGCTAGTGCTCATATAGGTTCAAATAGTCCCTGCTCTAAGCTTATATACCATGGTGGCACAATTTATCAAGGTTAGATTGACTTTAGGTTCACTCTTGTGCATAAGGTCTACATAGGAGATAGTGAACAAGGTCTCTAGATTGGGCTAATTGATTAATTAGATAATCTTATTTTGTTATTTAATCAATTAGAACCCATTTTGGATTAGATTAAGTGACCCAAGACTTGTTGGGCTCAAGTCACGTAAACCTAGTAGGGAAACCCTATAAATACCTTTTTAGGGGTTAGGGTTTCCATCACTTTAGGGGAGAGCTGTCTTCCACTTCTAAAGAGAGAAAGAGAGAGTCATAACTTCCTTTCTTCCAAAGCCCACACTTTAAAGTGCCAAGATTGTGGCATGTTGAAGATCTTGGGTGTATGAGACCTTAAAACATGTTCCTCACTACTAGGAATTTATTTGAGAACATCCAGATCCAGTTATGGGTACCATACCTTTGTATCTTTATTCTAATATGGTTTTTATAGCCATATGTTTCTACTATGATGGATTTAGAGAATCCTAGAATAGTTTGCATGCACCCTACAAGAATTATATTCTCAATAATAAGGAGTGGAGAAATCCAGATATTCCCAACAATATGCACCTAATGAGATCTATAGCTAGGGAACAGAGTAATCCAAGATTCCTTATAATTGGTATAGAGCCCCGACTTAGGAAAAAAAAATGCTAGAACCTTTCTAGGATGTGTTTACTTTTGTTTTGTAGGGTTTGTTATTTATCCTATGGCCTAAAGGGACAAATGAATAAATGAATGATTATTAATTGTTATACATTGAATGATTGAATGGTTGGATGAATTATATTTGTTTTGTAGATGGCTTATACACCCTTTAGGATTTTTTATTCAAATGTAAAAATCTAGTTTTAATTTTTACATTGGTTGAATTACATTGGTTGCAAGCTTTGATTTGAAGGAGCATAAGTTTTTGCTTTTCAAATGTAAAAGTTTGCAATTTGATCATTCTATGTGACCCTTGAGACATACGGAGGTGATCTAACCAATCTTAGAGCATCCGTGGTAGTTTCCTAACCGAAAAGGTAAGTTTTATTATGGAGAATCGATCAAAGAGGATTTTGAATTATACTTGGAGTAACTACTGCAGGAGTAGTACTCAAGCATTAATCTAACCACTTAAGCGATTGTCAAGCGCTCAAGCACCCTTCCAACATTACATCTAGTGCTTGAGTAGTTGTAGTAGCATATTTTAGGTTTTTATGATTTTAAAGGTATTTTAGAGGTTTTTTTATTATAATTTTTTACCACCATTAATTTGTTTTGTAGGCATTTTTTGGATTTTGGAAAATCTAAGGTTTGAGCTTAACAAAAGTGCAACAAGATTTCTAAGGCAATGAGAAGCTTTTTTTTTATTATTTTATTTCCTTATTTTCCATAATTTTATTTTAACCTAAAGGTTAAGGTTAAAATACTAACTTTTAGGTTTGGATGTTCCCAAACCTTAAATTCCAAGTGTTGAATAAAATTGATGTCCTCGAAAGTCTCATAAACCCATGATATTTTATCTGATGACTCAACCTTATTCCTTAGCATACAAACGGTTGGCAGTTTGGGAGGGTGGAGGCTAGGACTCTCTTCTCTTTGGATGGTGGAAGACAATAGTGATGGAAACCTTAAACCTTATGGGGTATTTATAGGGTTTCTAATTAGGTCACTTAATCTAACCCAAATTGGGTCATAATTAATTAATTTACCCTATAGGACAATCAAATTAATCAATTAGCACAATCTAAAGATGTCATTCACTAAATTATGTGCAATCTTACATAATTACCAAAATACCCTTATTCACATAAGTAAACTAAGAACTAATCCAATCCTTATAAATTGTGCCATTGTGCTAACAAGGTATATGAGCTTGAGCGGGGATCATTGGGAGCAATCAGACTGTATTGACTTTCTTAGAATTTAATTCTAAAGTTGATTCAATATCCCACTATAGAGAATCAATTGCACTTCAGTGCTCTATGTAAATGATAATGAGACAAAGTGCTTGGGTTTATGATATATTATATCCATTGTGTTTAGTCTCCTTATGAATTGATGTTCGTAGTCTAATAAGGAGAAAACTATCAGCCTTTCATGACTACCTCTACTATCCTTGAGTTATAAATCCTTCTATTGTGTGATAAATGGACATATCTTAGCTCATAAAAAGCTTATGTCAAGTTCTACTTAAAGAACTACTATGACCATAATTTACATGAACACACTTCCTTAGGATCACCCAAAAGAACACTTTGTTTAAATCCTATGAGATATTATGACACCTTATTTGAGAATACCTATTACTATCGACTTCTATCAACAATGACTTAATCCATAGAAAATATATAATCACTTTAAAATCTCATCCATAGGTCAAGTCCATTGCCAACTTGGGCACAAACTCAGTATTCTCTCGAGATTGAGAGACAACATAATGAAGTAGCTTGGAAAATTCATGACTACTTGATAGTCTTATGTCATGACTCATCGTAGGTCCTGGCTAATATGTAATAATACACATTATTGCACTTACCATGGGAAGCCCCTCCCAATGCCCAAGACCAACCATTCTTCCAATTAGGACGTAATGCATTACAACCTCTAGTGGATTGCTTAAGTCCATGAATCGGTTATGCACAAGTCATCTACTTGCAAGGAATCCATGACTTGGATCTTCTATGCAACTCCTAATGCACGTAAGTCATGTATAATGCAAGATAAGTTAGGTAAGAATGCTCATAAAGTACAATGCATGAAATAAGGATAGATAAAAATGAAACTTGAAAATCCTTAAATAAATAATGAATTCCAAATCTGTTACATCATGTTATACTTTTAAGGGCTCTATCCTAATAAGAAACTAGTTCTAATGACCAAGATCAGTCATCCTTCCAATTAGAAGGTAGTGTGGACTCACATTTTTCACAAGCGTCCTCACTTAATAGCGAGACTAGTTTCTTTAGTAAAAAAACTTATTTTTATCACAATTGGAGTCACCACTTGTTTTTGTTTAATTTTTGAAGAGAGAAAAAAAATAAAATAAAACCTTAAAAATGACTCTTTATTTGGAAAAACATGTCTTTGAAAACCAAGTTCAAGTTTGAGAGTTAGGTTACTCTCTGGAAAGGTACCATAAGGTAGCACCCTTCTAAGCCCTAAAATAGGTGGTGACATGTTTGTCTCCTTTTTACACGTAACATTGCCTTTGCTAGACTCCTTACACAAATAATCAGATTACGAACACAATTTCTAGATTATCCAATTAAAACATTAAGTCTCGAAAATGCTGGCGAATTTACTTCTCAAATATTCATTGACTATTGCATGTTAGTAGGGATAAACATTGAGCATCCTGTTGCTCATACTCATACCCAAAATGGTTTAGCAGAATCCTTCATCAAACGTCTCCAATAAATAGCTCGACCATTACTAATTAAAACCAAATTACCTACTTCGGCTTGGGGACATGCTATTATGCATGCTGTAGCTTTAGTTTATATTCGACCTCCAACTTACCATGAATACTCCCCTTCACAACTTGTACTTGGAAAACAACCAAATATCTCTCACTTACGAATCTTTGGTTGTGCAGTATATGTACCAATTGCACCTACACAATGTACTAAAATGGGTACCCAATGAAGACTTGGAATTTATGTAGGTTTTGATTCTCCATCTATCATAAAATATCTTGAACCTTCGACAGGTGATGTTTTTACAGCCCACTTGTGGACTATCATTTTAATGAGAGTGTTTTCCCATCATTAAGGGAAGAAAAGTCAATTCCTGAAGAATGACGAGAAATTAGTTGGAAGGCATCTACTATGACCTATCTTGATCCTCGTACAAATCAATTTGAACTAGAAGTTCAAAGGATCATTCATTTGCAAAATCTTGCAAATCAATTACAAGATGCATTCATTGATACAAAGAAAGGGACAAAGTCATATATCTCGACTGCAAATAATCCAGCACAAATTGATGTCTTTGTAGGACAGTTAACAAATAAATCTAAGATACGCCTGAAGCGTGGTAGACTTGTCGGCTCAAAGGATGTAACTCCCCGGAAGAGGAGAACCCAAGAAAAACTTGGCACTCTAAAAAAAGCCATCAAAATGACTGATCACTTTAAAATTGATAAATTTATAGCCCCAGAAGAGGCCTAAATAATGCAGAAAGCCCCTAAAGAGGCACAAATTGAATAAGAAGCTCTTGAAGAGGCGCATATTGAACGAGAAGCCCCTGAAGAGGCACAGGTACTTGAAAATTGTGAGATCTCAGTAAGTTATGTACACACAAGAGAAAAATGAGATTGAAATAATATTGTTATTAACAATATTTTCACTTTCCAAGTGGCCTCCTATATCATAAGAAATGAAGAAGAAACTGAACCACGAAATGTGGAAGAATGTCGACATAGAAATGATTGGCCAAAATGGAAAAAAGCTATATAAGCAGATTTAAACTCATTAACAAAATAAGAAGTTTTTGGACCTGTAGTCCAAACACCTGAAGATGTAAAGCCTGTTGGGTACAAATGGGTATTTATACAAAAACGTAATGAGAATAATGAGATCATAAGATATAAAGCGCGATTAGTAGCACAAGGTTTCTCGCAAAGATCTGGTATTGACTATGAGGAAACATACTCTCCCTTCATGGATGCAATCACATTTCGTTTCTTAATTTGTTTAGCAGTCTCAGAAGGATTAGATATGTGTCTCATGGATGTTATTACAACATTTTTATATAGATTTATGGATAATGATATATACATGAAAATCCCTGAAGGATTTAAATTGCCTGAAGCAAATTGTACAAAGCCTCATAACATGTACTCAATCAGGTTACAACGATTCTTGTATGGATTAAAGCAATTTGAACACATGTGGTACAATTGCTAAAAGAAGGGTATGTGAATAACCTTATATGCCCATGCATCTTCATTAAGAAATCAGAAACTGGATTTGCAATTATTGTAGTGTATGTTGATGACTTAAATCTTGTTGGAACTCTTGAAGAGCTCATAAGAACAACAAATTACTTGAAAAAGGAATTTGAGATAAAAGATTTTGGAAAAACAAAATTTTGTCTTGGCTTGCAAATTGAGCATTTTCCAAATGGAGTTTTAGTAAATCAATCAACATACATTAAGAAAGTGTTAAAGCACTTTTATATGGATAAAGCACATCCTTTAAGTTCTCTAATGTTGTCCGATCACTTAATGTGAAAAATGACCCATTTCGTCCTTGTGAAAAAGGACCCATTTCGTCCTTGCGAAAAAGATGAAGAATTACTTGGTCCTAAAGTACCATATCTTAGTGATATTGATGCACTTATATATCTTGCCAATTGTACACGTCCAGACATTGATTTTTCTGTCAATTTATTAACAAGATATAGTTCCACTCCAACTCAAAGACATTGGAATGGTATCAAACATATATTGTGTTATCTTCATGGAACTACTGACACAGGTCTATTTTACTCAAGGGAATCAAAACAACAATTGCTTGGAAATGCAGATGCAGGATATCTTTCAGATTCATATAAAGGCAGATCACAAATAGGGTATGTATTTAATTGTAATGGTACTGCTATTTCATGGAGATCTGTCAAACAAACAATGGTGGCCACATCATCAAATCATTCAGAAATACTAGCAATTAATGAAGCAAGTTGTGAATGTATATGGCTAAGATCTATGATCCAACATATTCGGGAATCATGTAGACTCTTCTCCATCAAAGGTGACCTGACAATATTATTTGAAGATAATATTGCATGCATTGCACAAATAACAAGGGGTCACATTAAAGGAGATAGAACTAAACACATTTCACCAAAATTCTTTTATACACATGAACTCCAGAAGAGTGGTGAAATTGATGAGCAACAAATATGCTCAAGTGATAATCTAGCAAATTTATTCACAAAATCATTGCCAACCTCAATATTCAAGAAGTTAATACATAGGATTGGAATGGGTCAACTCAAGGATATCGACATGAGGGGAAATATGCTTATAAAAGGGTGTTAGTGTACTGTACTTTTTTTTTTCCCTTTTTGTCTAGGTTTTATTCTACTAGGTTTTACCGGCAAGGTTTTTAACGAGGCAGTCCTAACATACCAAGAGCAACTTAAAGAATTATAATAATATTGTACTATTTTTCCTTCGCTAGTTTTTTCCCATAGGGTTTTTTACTAGCAAGGTTTTAATGAGGCATATTCTTCAATGTGGAGAACATCTAAGAAGGAGTGTTATAACTGAAGTAATGAATGCCACGACATTAATTATAATAAATGTTAATTAAATATTATTTATGACTTCCATTAATACTCATTAATGGAAACCATTAATGTTATTTATGAGTTCCATTAATATTCATTAATGGAATCCATTTGGAAAGCTTATAAAAAGGCTTCCCATCCCCTATAATATGCACTTCCAAGTAAGAAAGAAATTTCTCTTTTTCTCTCGTTCTTTCTATCTTTCATTCTCTTAACTCTCTTATCTGATTCCTTCTTCCTATTATTTATTATTATCAAAGTAATATATAATTTATCTTTATTACTTTATTTGTGTTGTATTTATCTTTATTTTACAACATATATATATATATATATATATATATATTAAATGTTTTTTAATGAAAGAATATTTAGTGGTGCACCCTTGGATTTTTCTCACACCTCAACCCTTCGACTCCCTTGCAAGTAGTTTTTTGCCCTTAAAAAATAGCCTTCAAATCTCACATCTGAAATTCAGTGAGCAAAGGCTGCAAAAATATCTTATAAAAAGGCATTCATGAGAACTCGTATAAGTAACATCAAGATGCGATTGGGCTTATTCACAGTGAGGTCTTCGAATGAATTTTGGAAATAAAAAGACAGATTCAATTGGGTTTATAAATGTTGGGCCCATAGCGTGACTAATGAAAAAAGAAAGAAAAAATAGTTTAAATCAATGAACAGATTGAGTCAGTTCACTAGCTAGTTTAGCGGTTTCATTGGTTCAGCAATTGGACCGTTGGGTCGATTAGTGCTCAATTAAGTGCATTGGTTTAATGGTTGGACCGTCGGGTAGATTGGTGCTCAATTAAGTGAACTGGGTTTAGCGATTGGACCTTCGGCTGGACTGGTGCTCCATTAAATGAACTAGATTTAGGACAACCGAGTGGATTAAGGCTCAATCAAGTAAATCGAATCGGATTTAAGATCGGTTGAACCTACCAATCCAATTTGATTTTTAAGACATTAAATAAAATCTTAGATGATTTGTAAAAAGAAAGAAAACATGGTTACAAAAACCTAGTTTTAGTTTGAGGTCACGTTACTTATTACTTATAAAGAAGGTAGAAGTAGAACAAAATCAACTGAGGCTCTACTAGCAAGTTGGAATAAAGTTGAATTTCAATTAATTAATGAATCGAATGTCATACAAATTAATAGTAAAAGTAATATGCAAAATATATTCAATGATATTAGGCATGGTGGGTTATTTCAAAAAAAGGAAAAAATATATATAAACAAAAGTTGCATAAAAATAACTAAAATAAATTTGTTTCTTGGAAAAGTCAATTAGAAGTAACATTCTAAATAAAATATATTATGATGAAAAAATGATTTTATAATTAAATGTAACTCTCAAGAGGGAATCATTAAAATAATTACACCCACTTAATTCATCATTAAAACAAAGGATTTTTATTTTTCAATGTGAACAAAGGACCAACTCAACTTACATAACTATATGCTTTGACATTTCTTATGCAATAAATAAACAAAACTAACTAAAGAAAGTGAACAAAACCATCATCCACGTGCCTGTCTCCATTTCAAAGCCCATATGAAATGAAAGCACAATGCATGGACGTGAAAACATGGATGGAAGCAAATGAATGAATGGATAAATGCAAGCAGAAGTGAAGGAGCATATCCCAAGAGGTCATATATGGTGGCGTTGTAGAGGCTGAAATCTTCACGTGGATTAGGCTGTGAGTTGTGGCATCTCAATGCTGAAAATGGTGCATGCGTTTTGGGGTTGCCATGTGTCGGCTGTGATGGATACCCCCCTCTCTTTCTCCTATTGTTGATGCTTATGAAGGTGGAAAATCCTTTTGTGAGTGTGGGACCTAGATCCTTCCTCTCCGGGTTGGTGCCTTATTTTTTCTTCCCCAAAATCACTTTTCTTTTTTTTCTTTTATCTCTACTTCACCCAGTTTTTTGTTTTCCAAAAAAAACTCTCTTTTCCCTTAACGTCTTTTGTGTTGAGATTTCATCTTCTGATTTTGATAACTTGGTTTTTTAAGGCTTAGCACACGACTGCCCAAAACTCATTAATTGGCAAATATTGATTCCAAAAGTCTCAAAAGGGAATGAACATATGCTTTCGTCAACTCCTAATATCATTGTTAGTTTTTTAAGTGCCAATCAAAATAACGTAATTACCTTAATGGAGATGGGATGTGAATAAGGTGATGACAATTTTTTGTAATTTAAACAATTAAGAATTTAGGGGATAATTGTAAGCAATAATATAATAAATATAATATAAAAACAATTACATATAAAGTAAGGAGAGCATGGAAGAGAAATTACAAACATTTATTTTTATAGTGATTCAATACAACCCAACCTACATTCACTCTAACTCCTTAAGCTCTCATTTGAGTGAGGGTTCTACTAGTCAAGGCTTTTAAGCCTTCAAGCTTTACACTTGAATAATGGTTCATAAGACTTTTTAAGAAATACACCACTTTTGAGTTTTCCCAAGTGATCCCACACTTTGCAATACCTCACAATGTTTATAAATGAAGGGAACAATCCTATTATACAAATTAGGCTTAATTTGATACAAATAGAACTAGGATTGAGGTGTAATAGGAAGGAATGCAAGTTAATAGGCAAGGTGCACTCAAATACACTCATTTTAGGCTCCAATAACGATCAAGTATTATTTTGAACTCATTGTCATACATAAAAAATAACATGAGGCCTTCATATAGGAGTTGAAAGCTAAACTATCTATTAGACATAGTTTGGGGTCAACCAATTGATCAACCAACTGAACTCGCTATTAGTTATTGGGCATTAGAAGGTACTATAGGGATTAAGGCCTAAACGTAAGAGACTTGGGTGTCCCTTTTATGCATTGAAATTGATTTAAACATTTAACCTCATTTCACTTGCATTGTACATGAGTTGGGTGCATTAAGAGTTGCATAGAAAATACAAATCACGGGGTCCTTACGAGATGATAAGTTATTCACAATCGATTTATGGATTTGGGCAATCTAATAAAGATTGTAGTGTACTACCTCCTAATTTGAGAGATGGTTTGTCTTGTCATTAAGATGAATTTTCCATGATGAGTGTACTAGTGTGTATAGTTACACATTGGACATGACCTATGGTAAATCATTACACAAGACTATCGGGTTGTCATGATTCACCAAGCTACTATGTTGACGGACTTTCAAATTTGAGAAGATATTAAGCTTATGCTGAAATCAACTGGTGGCTTTGACCTATGGGTGAGACCTTAAAGTGGTCATATATTCCCTATAGATTAGGTGACTATTGATGAAGATTGGTAGTAATAGGTATCCTTAATAGAGGTACCATGATACCTCATGGGATTAAGATAATGTGTCTTCTTAGGTGATCCATAGAACATGCGATCATGAAATCTATGAGCATAGTAGTTCCTTTAATGGAATTTGATATATACTTCTTTGAGCTAGAGTATGTTAGTTGATTACATAATACAGGGATTTGTAACTTAAGGATTAGAGAGGTAATCTTGATGGGTTGATAACATTACCTTGTTAGATTATAGACACTAGTTCATAGGTGATTTTGCATGCAATGAATAATAGGTCACGAACTTAAGCCTAGACTCGTTGTAATTTCATAAGATAGTAGAGTGTAGTTAACTCTTTTTAGTGAAATGTTAAGTCAACTTTAGAATTGGATTATGAGGGAGTCAATATTTTCCTGAATCCTAGTGGTCCTCACTTAAGCTCCTTAGTTCATGGTGTCACATGCTTTGAGGGTATTTTAGGTATATAATTCATAAGTATGAGTTAGAAAATTAGCTAATTCAACCTAAGGTAAAGTGAATAGGGTGATGGTCTCTTTTTGCAAACTTAAATTATGTGAATGTAAGAGATAATTATATACAAATATATAATATAAAAAAACAATTGTATGTAAATTAAAGAGATTAGGGAATAGAGAATTCAAACACAATATTTTTATAGTAGTTCACGCAACTCGACCTATATCCACTCTTCTCTAATTTCAATTTCAAGTTTGAGGTTCCAGTAATCCAAGGCTTCTAAATTGAGCCTTTAATCAATACAATAGGATTATGGTTCTAATAAACCCTTTTAAACTTTTGGCTCCAAACATCCTTTACAATCCTTAAGAGATACCTCATTCTTGGGCAAATCCCTTAAGTGATACCTACACTTGAGAATCCCTAAGTGATATCTCACAGTTAGATTTTTCTTCTTAAAGATTTACAAATAAAGATAGGAAATATTCTCACAAAATCTTAGTACATAATTTATGTTCAATTGATACAAGATAAACTAAGATTGAATTGTGCACTCGACTAGGGAAGAGGTACCCTCAACTGAGAGAGCAACCTTTTTAAAATAGAGAGAAAATTTTCAACCTCTTAACCAGTCCTTGGCGAAGAAAGGGTAACCGATTGACTCAACCATTTGATCCGATTTAGTCTACCTTTGACCGATTGAGCCCTTTTTTGGCTGAACAATCGTTTTTTCAACTTAAAACCTTTTAAACAAGTTTTGGAAATTATTTAACATAGGGTTTTAGATGAAAATAAGAAATCATCCAATTATAAACGATTTTAGACAAAATAACTCTTGGATGATTTTTGGAGCAAAACAAATAAAATAAAATGCTTGAAAAACCTAGTGCACCAACAATCTTATAAAGAGATCCTATGAAACTTAGGTTTTGAAAACACTTTTCTTTGAGGTTTTTTTCTTCTTCTTGATTTCCCTTTGGCTTGGTTTTGTCTTTATGGTTACCATTTTTGGAAATCTTCTTGCTTAAGTACACTTAAGATAAAATATTAGATCCAAACCTTGTTTTGTTATCTTCAAAATCAAGATAAACCAAACCTTGGTTTCATAGTGTGCATAAGGGCGTTTTGGTAGAGTCATAGGTACTTAAAGTAAACCCCTTTAGAGATAGGGGTGAAGCCTTACTTCAAAGTCTCTATATCCCCAAGGCTTGTGAGGCTTTGATCAATTCTCCTTATTCCTCATCATAAAAGAGTTAATCGTAGTTCCTAAGGTCTCGAGATGAATCAACTCTCAAAATGTCAGGTTGCACTAGATCTTTTGAAAGATATTTCTAGATTGGGTTAATTAATTCTGGATTAGGCTAATTAATTAATTAATTAGAGCCCATTAAGACTAATTAATTAATTAGGACTCAAGTGGGTTAGGTTAGGTGACCTAAGCCCAATTTGGGCTCTAGTCTCTTTAGCCTATAGGGAAGCCTACATAAACCCCTTAGGGGTTAGTGATTCATTCTTTCTATTCAAAATTTTTAGATTCCAAAGAGAGGAACCTTAGCCACCCTCATGAGAGAGAGATAGAGAGAAAGGGAGAGAGGGAAGTCCATCATTCTCTTAGGCCAAGATACATGAAGGGAGAGATCAGGTGGAAGATCATTGGGTAGACGAGTTCTACGAAAACTACCATAGTTTTAGCATCTTCATTAGATGGGTTTTGATCTAGGAACATCCAAATCATAGGTTTAAGTTTCTATCTCTAGATGTTTAGTATATATTTTGGTTTTTAACACCATGTCTCCATTATGGTTAGATCTAAAAAAGCTTAGGATAGGATTACATGCACCCTATTACTCCAAGGCTTAGGAATGGAACAATCTTGGATTCCCAATAGGTACAACAAGTGACCAATAGCTAAGCTCGTCCAATCGAGCAATCAATTCAATCAGTACTCAATTGCCTCAACCTATTGAAACATACTTCTACCATGAAAATTGTTTTGAACCAATCGAATGCTTGGGCCAACCAATAGACCTCTTTGATCATGTACAAATCAAACATATGAAAATATGAGAAAATGATACACAAATGACCTTTAATGGCTTGAATAATTTCAATATGAAAACTTAAATTCGAAAAAACCTTTTTAATGATGAAATGCATGTCAAAATATGGGGGTTTTATCTTTGAAATAATCAGTCTCATTTTTTTCTATGGAAATCATTAAAAAAAAAGTAAAAATGAGATCTATAGTTTTTGGAACTTTTGCATCTTTATCACAAAATCTATGGAGAAATACAACTAGATAAACTCCTTAATAGTTTGAAAACCTATTTAACCAGGAATAACATTAATTAAATATGGTTTTCATTTGTAAAGATTCTTCATACAACTTATTAAAAAAAAATTGATTTAGGCACTTAGAGGATTTTAAGTGCTTAAATAAAAATGCAATGCAATATGAAACTAGCGCACTAAGAACCTTACAAAATGATTATAGAAAAATTAACTTAGAATATCATATTTTTGAGGTTTTCTTATTTTTGATTTCCTTTTATCTTAATATATACTCTTGATTGTCTTTTTAGAAATCTTCTTGTCTAATTACACTTAGAATAAAACTATTAGTTCCAAACCTTATTTTATAATCATCAAACTTTGATTAACCAAGTCTTGGTTTAACAACCATGATGGAAGGTTGCCAATGCATTGCCTTTTCAAAATATTCTACTAATTTTCCAAGAAAATCTTACCACGATACCTAAAAATTCTGATTGTGCCTTTTCCCAACCAAAATTCAAATTTTCCTTCTTTATGCTTACCGAAAATTCTTATTTGTGCCATTTTATGGTTTTTAAAATTATGATTTGCCTTTTAAAATTATGATTTGCATCCTAATTTACATTTCAATTTTTAATTTTTTCTTCAAAAATTATGTTTTTTCTCTGTGAAAGTTATGATTTTTCACTTCACAGATTCCTATATTCCTTAAAAAAAAAAAAAAAAAAAAAAAAAAAAAATCTTTTTTAAAATCTTGATTCTCTTCTCAAAATTATGATTTTTCTCTCTTAAAAATCTTGATTTTCTTTCTTAAAAATCTCAATCAAAACATACATTTCCTTATTTTCTTTTCTTTGTTTCTACATGATTTCTTAAATTGCAAATTGAAAATGAAAAAAAAAAAAGGGTGAAAATAAGATAAAATAAAGGTAAAGATAAAACTAGAATAAATAATAGAAGTGCATGGGCTCAAAGTAAGAAGACTTAAATTGTATTTGGCTAAGAGTGTGTGAGCCTAAATTGGGTTAAGATACATAACATGAACCAAGAAGATAAACCATGTGTGTAAGGGTTAGTGGCGGGCTTACATTATAATGAGTTAGGACAAATTTTGGGGCCTAGAAAGTCCTATCTAAGGCTAAATGTCACGAGATGGTTCAAATGACCCTCCCCATAGGTGTTATATAGAGGGAAGGAAGCTTCTGGAGACTCCTAAAGCCATCTACACTAAGCCATTGGTGGAAAGAGTGTGGAAGGTTCTAGAGATGCCTAGAGATGTCCACACATCTCTACACTATGGTGGAAGGCATGAGAAGAGTCCAAGGCTTTCTAGAGAATTCTAGGGATCTCTTGTATATTCTTGTACCTAGGCTTGCATATAAAATTGTGTAGGATGTTCTAGATTATTCTTGAGTTCTAAGGAACCCTCAAAGGTTCCAAAAACTTCCTAAGGTTCCTATAAATAGGTGAGACTCTTATTTGGTCAAGGCACCACACAAAAACCACCTAAATCACTTCCTAACCAAGCAAGTGAGTTCCAAAGCACTTGTAAAGCTTTCTTTGAGCAATAAAAGCTTCCATTCTTCAAGAGTTGCCAACTACGCCTTCTAAAGCTTCCAAGTTGTGAGCGTCTTAGCCTAGCAAGCTAAGCATTGGAAGTAAGGCTGAATTAGCAAGATCAAGGGTCTTGACTTGTCTAAGTGCCGCACAAGTTTAGAAAAATCTAAGTCTATGATAGTTGATATCAAGCACGGTTGCGAAGCGGGCATTGTGAAGAAAGCATGTCGAGGTCCAATATTGAGGACGCTAGTGAGCAAACTCATGGAAGAGAGACTGAGCCTATTACACGGGGTAAGGGTAAAAAGGATAAGTTTCATGATGTCATTGCCAACATGGAGATAAGGTTAGTCAAGGTGAAGCTAGCCATGGCAAACACTCGGGAGAGGTTGGACTTGATCAAGCAAGGCATAGAAAATGGTATGAAGGATCTTAGGGAACAAATCCAAGACGTTTGTGAGAAAATGCTAGTCTCACAAGTTCAACCAGTGTTGTACAAGGAGTTTGTGTCCTTCCAAAAAAGGTCTTGAGCATGCTTGCTAACATGGAGTCAAGGATGGAGCCTTGGCCACTCGAATGAGGTCCCGAGACCAGGAGGTTAAGCAGGAGTTGGCCATCTATAAGGCTGTTGTGTCAGCATGGGTCATGGCCATACAGGAGGGCATTTAGGATGGAGGTGCCAAAGCCATAAGGGTTTAGTGGCAAGCGAGATGCCAAGGAGTTGAACAACTTCTTATGGCATATGGAGTGATACTTCAAGGCTATCGCACTAACTGATGAGGTGGCTAAGGTAAGAATTGCAACTCTTTGCCTTATCGACACAGCTACTCTACGGTGGCATCGGAGGTTCGCCGATATGGAGAAAGACATTTGCACCATTAAGACAGGGGATGACTTCAAGAGGGAGATCAAGAGATAGTTTTATCCCGAGGACATGGCTTACCTAGCTAGAAAAAACATTAGGCATCTTAAGCACACAGGCTCAATATGCCACTATGTCAAGGAATTCTCTTCACTCATGCTTGAGATTCCTAACATGGCTAAGGAGGAGTTGCTATTCAACTTCATGGATTACCTACATGGGTAGCAGAGTAAGAATTAAGGCGTCGAGGTGTTCAAGACTTAGCCACTGCTATGGCAGTAGCAAAGTCTTTAACGGATTACAAGAGGGGAGACTCCTCCAAGGTTGAGTCTTTGGAGGATAGCCATGCCACGGGTAGGGGAGACAAGGTTTTAAGAGATCACAATGCTCCTAGAATGGGATCATGCAAGATGTCTAACGTTTGGGAAGGAAAGGGTAAAGCAGAAATAAAGGAGTTTATGCCTAAAATCAAATGCTTCCTATGTGACGGTCCACATTGGGCACGAGATTGTCCAAAGAGAAAAACGCTTAGTGCCATGATCGAGGAAAGGGAACAGGAAAATAAACCACATATGGGCTCGATGCAGCTACTAGGTGTCCTCCAAGTCAACCCAAAGCCTAGTACGCCTAAGACCTCCTTATTATCAGGAGTGCAAGTAAATGAGGCAAAAAATAAGCGAGCTGAGGTAGCCCGCACACACATGGCCAAGGTCACCAAGGGAAAGGTGAACTCGATGGACAAAAGAAAACACTTCAAGCATCGAAAGTGCAGGGGTCTGCATCCATTCGAGGCCTCACAAGAGAATGAGGTGAAGAATACCCTTGCTAAACGGGTCACCAGGAGACAAAGGGTCCCTTCTGTGATAGAGTATCTAGTCCGATGGAAAGGACTACCTAAGAGGTAGACAAGCTAGAAACATGCGGATTGCTTGAGAAGGTTCTGGAAACACATTGAGAGGTTTCAAGAAGAGGCAATGACGGGGACGCCGACCGCATAGGTGGGGGAAAGTGTCACAAGATGCTTCAAATGACCCTTCCCATAGGTGTTATGTAGAAGACAAGAAGCTTCTAGAGACTCCTGAAGCCATCTACACTAAGCCATTGATGGGAAGAGTATGGAAGGTTCTAGAGATGCCTAGAAATGTCCACACATCTCTACACTATAGTGGAAAGTATGAGAGGAGTCCAAGGCTTTCTAGAGAATTCTAGGGATCTCTTGTACATTCTTGTACCTAGGCTTATACATAGAATTGTGTAGGATTTTCTAGATTATTCTTGAGTTCTAAGGAACCCTCAAAGGTTCCAGAAACTTCCTAAGGTGCCTATAAATAGGTGAGACCCTCATTTGGTCAAGGGACCACCCAAAAACCACCCAAATCACTTCTCAACCAAGCAAGTGAGTTCCAAAGCACTTGTAAAGCTTCCTTTGAGCAATAAAAGCTTCCATTCTTCAAGAGTTGCCTACTACGCCTTTTAAAGCTTCCAAGTTGTGAGCGTCTTAGCCTAGCAAGCTAAGCATTGGGAGTAAGGCTGACTTAACAAGATCAAGGGTCTTGACTTGTCTAAGTGCCACACGAGCTTAGGAAAATACTAAGTTTGTGACATAAAGCTCATCTTCAAGCCAATTCACTTGTGAAAAAAGTGGCTATAACTACAGATCAAGTAAGAAATCTAAAGTAATACAAACAATGAAAAGAAGCCTGAGGCTAAGATAACTCTTAAAATTACTATTTTTATAATAGAACCCTTAACATTGACATGATATTACAATTTGATTCATTATATATTATATTAGTTATTTTCTACCATACTTGCATTATTTATCTAATTTATATGAACATTCATGCCTATTTTAGTTGTATTGCACATAACTTGAGTGCAATAGGAATTGCATGAAAGATTCAAGTAATGGGTTCCTTACGAGGTGCTAAGTTATTCACAACTGGTTCATAAACTTTAGCAATCCATCAGCAATTGTAGTGCACTACATCCAAAGTGGTAGGGTGACTTGTCTTGGTCATCAAGATAGTTTTCCCATAATTTTCCTATAGTGGGTTTACTAGTGTATGTGGATAAACATTGAATAGGACCTATGAAGAGTCATGAATAAGTGGTTATCGAATTGTTATGACTTCTCCAAGCTAGTATATTGCATGACTCTTAATGTTGAGAGAGTATTGAACTAGTGCATGGGTCATTAATGATTTTGACCTATGGATGAGATCCTCATGTCATCATATATGCCCTATGGATTAGGTGACTAGTTATTTAAAGTAGTAATAGATATTTTCAATAAAGGTATCATGATATCTTATGGGTTTGAGATAGTATGTCTACTTAGGTAATCCAAAGCATTTGTGATCATGAAATTCATGGTCGTTATAATTCTTTCAATGGAATTTAACACATGTATTTTGTGAATAAAAGTATGTCAATTGATCATGATATAGATGTATTTGAGACTCAATGATAGGAAAAGTAATCTTAAGATGTTGATAGCTATTTTCTTATTGGATTACAAACATTAGTTCATAGGTAATTTGCATGTAATGAAATAGGTAACGAACCTTAGAAGAATGGTTTGATAAGGTTATTGATCATGAGACCTTCTTTCTTCACAATGAAAAGCACCATCCTGATCCCATACCACCCATTGTCCATTTAGTAAAAAAATTCTTCATCCTCTTATTGTCTTTCAAAGCCTTAGTTCTCTTCTCTAATACTTGGCCTACTTTCTAATCTCATTATTAAAAACCAACAGAATAAACCTAACACCTCTAATTTTCCTCAAGTTATTTATCAATATTGCAGGTAGCGTGGACATGATGCTAAAAAATGCTTTAAGATTTTTCCTTAACTTCGCTTTAAACTCTCATTTGCCAATCTGGCTACCACATCCTAGTTTGCTCACAATCCATGGACAGTAGATTCTAGCTCATTACACCACGTCACGTCTCAGATGTCAAATTTCTCCTTTCATCAACCTTATGGAAGTCCCGATGACATTCAAATTGGCGATGGTTCAGGTTTAAAAATCACCCATATAGGGATTTGTTTTTTTTTTTCTTTTAAATTATCTAATGTTTTATGTGTGCCCTCTATTAAACAAAATCTAATATCTGTTTCTAAATTTAGTAAATCAAATCAAACCTTCATTGAATTCTTTCCTTCTTATTTTGTTGTTAAAGATTTATGCATAAGGAAACCTCTACTAAGTGGAAATAATCGGCATGATCTCTATGAATGGTCAATTACAAAAGGTGTCCATACTAGCCCAGCCATGGCATTTTCTACTACTGTAATTGCCTTTGCATCTTCAATAATTTGGCATGAATATCTTGGTCATTCGTCTCTTAAAATAATGAAATCTCTTGCTCAGTCTGGTTTCGTGTCACTTTCTTCTTCTTTTTTCCTAGATTTTAGGTATTAATCTTGTTTGTGTAATAAAAGTCAATGTTTACTGTTTGGCGAATCAACTTTAAAAAGCCATAGTCCACTTGATTTAATTTATACTGATGTTTGGGAACCTTCTCTTATTGCATTTGTTGATGGTTTTTATATTACATAATTTTTGTTGATCATTTCACTAAATATATTTTGTTTTATCCTTTGTGTCTCAAATATGATGGATTTACTATTTTTTGGCAATATAAAGCTGTGGTTGAAAAATTCTTTAAGCATCTTATAGTCTTTATATGCTTTGACGATGGTGGAGAACATACTACACTAAGAGATTTTCTAGTCTCTATGGGTATTCAACATCTTAAAACACCACCTCACACTTCTCAACATAATGTTATTGTTGAAAGACATCATCAACATCTTGTTGTTATTGGCCTCACTCTTCTTCATCAAGCAAAGCTTTCTCATAAATATTGGTCACATGCTTTTCAAACTATAGTTTATTTAATCAATCGGCTTCCCACTCCATTACTCAATTTTTTCTCTCCTTATAAGAACATATTTTTTCAAAAACCAAATTATAATAAACTAAAAGTCTTTGGCTATCTCTATTTTTCTTGGCTTAAACCATACAATTCTAATAATCTTCAACCCAAATCTTCTCCTTGTATTTTTCTTGGTTACTTTATTAATCAAAGTGTGTATTTTTGTTTAGATATTACAACAAATAAAATTTTTACCTCCCGTCATGTTCGGTTTATTAAAATTGAGTTCCCTTTTTCCACATTCCCTTCCCCTAATTTTTCAAATTCCTCCAATTCCATTCATGTTTGGAATTTCCTTTTATCTTCCTTTTTACTTACTCAGCCATCTACGCCAACTATTGTGCAACAACCACTTATAGACACCACCATGGCAACCCCTTTGCACACTTTGCCACAACCCATTATTGTATCATCGCCATCTCTTTCTGTTGGCTCAAGCAATTCTCCTCATACTTGCTCTCCTTTACATAATGTTTCTATCTCATCTCCAATTTCTTAGTCTTCAGCTGCAGCAATTCCTTCTACTGATTCACTTTCCCAACCTCTAGTCACCTCTATCCACCCAACTTCCGCTCACTCCATTCCACCCCTTCCTTTTCATCCAATGACCATCCACTCCAAAAATAATATCTTCAAACCCAAACATCTTTATCAAGTGACCACAACTTGTCCTCTTCTCGACTTTGCTGAACCTACTTGTGCTTCCTAAGCTTTTAAAACTATTGAATGGTGGCAAGCTATGTCTGATGAGCTTACAACACTTCTTCGCAATGGATCATGGGAACTAGTTCCTCCTTCACCATCTCAAAATGCTATTGGTTGCAAATGGATTTTTTGAATTAAACACCATCCTTATGGATTCATTTCCAAGTACAAAGCTTATCTTGTTACCAAAGGTTTTCACCAATGTCCTGGTATTGATTTTCATGACACCTTTAGCTCGATTGTCAAACATACAACTATTCAACTCATTCTTACTCTTCCCTTGTCTAATGACTAGTTATTACACCAATTGGATGTCAATAATGCTTTTCTTCATGGCACACTATCTAAAGAAGTTTTTATGCAATAACCACTTGGTTTCGTTGATCAAACTAAGTCAAACTTTGTTTTCAAATTGAGAAAGACAATTTATGGTCTTAAACAGGCTCCTAGGGCATGGTATAATGAGCTCAAAGGTTTTTTACTTTCCTATGGATTTACTTTTTCTCGAAGTGATACCTCTCTTTTCATCTATTATTAGAATGATATTACTCTTTATTTTTTGGTCCATGTTGGTGACCTCATTGTCATTGGTAATGACAATCAGTTTCTCACAAAGTTCTTGCAAGCATTAGCAACTTGTTTTTCTATTAAGGACCTTGGTGATCTTCATTATTTTATTGGTGTTGAAGTTCTTCCAACTCCATCCAGGCTTCTATAAACTCAACACAAATACATTCGGGAATTATTGGAGTAAACAAAAATGTCTGGTACTAAAGAGTGTATTACACCTATGTCTTCTTCTCAAACTCTTTAGCTCCATGACGACTCTCCATCTATTGATGCAACCTAATTCCGTCAGGTTATCAATGCTCTCCAATATTTATCCCTCACTTGACTCGACATATCTTACACAATTAACAAATTGGCATAATTCATGAACTCTCCTTCGAAGACTCAATGGTTTGCAGCAAAACAAATCTTACGCTACTTAAAGTCTACCATACATCATGGTCTTTTTCTCAAGCATCATCAACAGCTTGGTCTTACTGACTTTAGAGATGTTGATTTGACATGCAATTGTGATGACCACACATCCATTTCCGCTTACCTAGTTTATATTGGTGGTAATGCCATTTCTTGGTGTTCTAAGAAGCAAAAGTCTGTTGCCCTTTCCTCGACTGAAGTAGAATATCACACTCTCACATCTTGTGCCACTGAGGTACTTTGGATCATGAGTCTTCTCAGTGAGTTACATGTTAATTTTTCATTTGTTTCACATATTTTTTGTGATAACATTGGTGCCACTTATCTCTCTGTTAACCCTGTTTTCACTTAAGAATGAAACATATTTCCATTGATTACCACTTTGTTCACGATCATGTCACTTATGGGTCCTTCGTTGTGTCTCACATTTCCTCAAAAGATCAACTAGTCGATGCTCTCACAAAGTCTCTACCATTAATTCCTTTTCACCAAATATGCTCTAAGATTGGTATCTCTGATGGATGCATCATCTTGCGGGGGCATGTTAAAGATCTCTCTACAAATGCTACCACCTTGGCAACCCCTCCTTAGGCTTTCGTCTCCATTTTTCCCTTACCAGAATTAGACGATTCAGTTGCAACAGCTTCAATAAATTCAATTCCTATTTTATCTCCATAGCTTTTTTTTAATATGTTATAACTAGTTTGTAATTCAAAAGTCTTTTTATCTTTTCCATGTATATAGACATCCGTACACCTAACAAATTGCATAGCTCTTGTATATGTATATATCTATCTATATATGATTCTGTACAACAAATTAAATCAATGAAGTCATTATTCAAATCATGCAATCGTGTTAAGAACTTTTAGAAAAATTATTAAACTTAGTTTTTATTTGGATATCCTTTCAATTTTTTTTTTCTAAAATAAAAAACTTTTATATAAAAGTAAAATATTCTATATAAACAATATAGATTTACCTTATGTCTTAAAAATCACTTTCATAAATTTTAAAATCTAAGCTAATAATTTTTTGATGCCTCAATTTTTTTTAAAATGACTTTTAATATCATTACTTTTTAATGTAAATGTTTAAAAATCTTGTATCTTATGTAAAAGTTACTATTATTTTCTAATTAAAAAAAGAAAGAAAGAAATATCCAAATAGACACTTAATTTTCCTTTTTTTTTTTTTTTTATTCTAAAGAGAAATCTTTAACTAAAGTGGCTATTCACAATGATTACAAGATTCACCGAGAAAGTTTTTAGAAGGCTTATATGACCCCAATTGATAAGCCTTTGGCTATGTTTTGTAATACTTGTTTTTAAGGATTGTATGTAAGTTAAAAAATAAAAACTAGTTTTTTTAGAATTTTATAAAAATGAAGGTGTTTGAAAAATTATTTTTAAAAATAGTTTCCAAAAGAGAAAAAACAAAAAACTTGTTTAGAGAAGTTTGTTTTTAAAAATAGTTTGTCAATTTTGATTTTGTAAAAATACTGTAAATTATTTTATATAATATTAATTAAATTTAATTTAGGTCTTATTAAAAATGAATAGTTTTATAATTATAAATAAACTAAAAACAATAATTTTTAATAAAACATGAATAATAATATTATAATAAAATTATAAATTATAATTTTTATAAAAAAAAAATATACTATTTTATTATATGTTAAAAAAAATATAAATATTATCATCTTCATAAAAGCATAATTGATTTTTATTTGTTAAAATTAAATAATAATAATAATAATAATAATTTAAAAATAATAATTGTTAATAATATTTTACTTAAAATGAATAACAAATAAAGTTTGACATTTTTAACATGTAAATGAGCCAAATTTTTTATTACATGTACATATTTAATAATCAATTACAAACTTCATATTCTGAAATGCTTTGATTTAAGGGATAATTGATTAAAAGGGACAAAAATCGCTCAATATTGCAAAACTAACCCCCCACTTCTTTAAGTCTCAAAAATGACCCAACTCGAACAAAAATACCCCTTAGCTATCTTTTCAGCCCATTTTCCCTCAAACTCCAATTTTTCCTTGTGCTGCGTCCCTTTTCCTTACCCCGCAAACCCATTTGTTCCATTTGTTAACCTGCAAGAAAGAAATCACGAAGGACTTTTCCGTTTATTGCAAGAGAATAAAAAGGCAACACAACACAAGGAAAAAACAGAAAGTAAGTTTCATTGTTTCTTTATTTGATTTCAGTTTTTCGAACTATACATATAAACCTTCATCCATGAAATGAGAAGAAACCCTAAGTGTCTTATTTTGGTTCCTTTTATTTTTTTAAAATCAAACCCTATTTTTCATCTTTCTAATATCGTGTGTTGATTCAGTTTATGAAAATGGCAGAAGAAGAAAATACGCTGATGAAAAATACGAAACGGAAGAGGTATAAAATTTTGGGGAAAAAGGGAAGTAAAACAAAGCAAGGTTTTGAAACCTCGTCATCGTCATCAGAAAATGAGAAGAAATCAACTAATTCAGTAAGCATTAATTTTCTACTTGAAATTTTGGTTTTTAATTTTTTTTAAAATTTTATCCCTTTTAATCGATTATCCTTTTTTTTATGAATTTATTTTTCATGAATTGATAATCTAATTGTTGAAAATTTTCTCAGCGAGGTTGTAGTCCAAGGTTTAAAGAAATATTTGAATGATTAGAAAAAACTAAACTTAACTACTATCAAGTTCACCATCAAAAGGTTTTGAAATTTTGTGTAATGAAGTTATTTGTTATGAATTTATAACGTATTTGAATATAATTTTTATGAAATTATTTTATCCAAATATTTAGAATTTTGATTTAAATATATATTTTAAGAAAAAACTGAACTTAACTGCTATTAAGTTCATTGTCAACAGGTTCCAATTTCAAAATGGTTTGGTTTTGTTTCAAATTTCAATAAACATTAGAATAATTTCTGCATTTTTTTTAGTTGCAACTTAGTAAAATATAATAGCTTCAATTGCATTAGTAAAATAATATCTTTAGAATATTAACATTTGACATGACATCCTTAAATAATATGAAAATAAAGTCTATGTTAAGATGTAATACGAAATGATGGATTTAACATAGTTGGATAAGTTTGGTAATATAATTTTGCTCAATTTATATTGATATTTTTACAATTTGTTATTATCTTGCAGATTGGCATTCCTCCTCCTCTCCTATCTTTTATATCTAAAATACCTAAAGAGTACTTTCCTGGAAAAATTGCATGTTTGTCACATTTGGTAGCTATTGAAAATATTAAGAAGAAATTAACTGAACCACAATTGGAGATGTTTAGAAAATCATGTTTTGGTCATTTTTTACTCCTTCCTGAACTTAGATTTTCAGCCCAAATTGTTCATCAATTGTTGTTACATCAATGTAAAACCACAAAAGACAATAAAATATGGATTTTATTAAAGTCAAAGGGCTTAAGATTTAGTAAAGAAGAGTTTGCATTTATTACAAGCTTGAGTTTTGGTTCTATTCCAAAATGTGACAAAAAATCATTACGAATAAGGGACACATACTTTAAAGGAGAAAACAAGGCACGTAATGATGAGTTGGAGAAAGTTTTTCTTTCTTTAAGAGAGGTAAAAAAAAAAATATATTTGAAGATGAAGATGTGATAAAGTTGACACTTTTGTATTTTTTAGAGCATGTTTTATTTGGGAAATAAGGGAAAAATTTAATAGATATGGAATGAGTTGCTTTGGTTGATAATTTGGAGGCTTTTAACAAGTATCCATGGGGGTGATTTGTTATGAGAGGACACTATTTGGTTTGCAAAGAACTTTGGAGAACCGAGTATCCAAATACCAAGCTAAGAAGAAAGCAAAGGGAGAAGTTGTAGTTAAAGCATATAGTCTTGTTGGATTTCCATATGCCTTCCAGGTTTGGGCATACGAGGCTATTCCACTTATTGGATTGAAATATGTCACTCGTGTATCTGAGAGCTATCCTCAAATATTAAATTGGAGTGCAACAAGTGCTCCAAGGTCTACTGAGGTTGAAAATGTCTTTTTAGAGCCTAATGTAAGTAATTCTTTACCTTTAAATTTTAAGAATGCAATTATAAATATTATTGTATTATTGTTTATTAATAATTATATTTGATTTGGACTTTGTAATTAACTTTTCATTCGCTCCTAACACCCACTTTAGAGGAGCAACAACAAGACTATTGCAAGCATGTAAATAAACAAGGAGCTTCAATAGAAATGCTGCACCAATCAAATGCCTCACAAGATGCCAAGAAGGATGACTTAAGGCATAAAAAAAACTCATCTAACATTGTTGCAATGGCAGAAGAAACAACAAATGATGCAGTTGCAATAGAGGTAACTTAACCTAAACTTAGCCATCATAAATAATGCATGTATGTTCTTTTTTTTGTACTTTATTTAATAGAAGATGTTCACTCCATAATTAACATGTGGAACCTGACCTTAACTAGTGTTAAGTTTATTATAAATAAACTTATAGGAAGTTAAGTCTACAGGGATCATGAAAAAACCTAAATTTAACAAGTGTGTTATTTCAAAGTGAACAAACTTATCATAATATATAAATATATAAATGTTGTAAGTGTTAAATTTTTATTTCATTTGTGTGCAATATGTGCAGAAATTATGGATGGAGTTTGTGAAATTCAGACAAAGCTCAAAGTTAAATTTTAGTCATCTAAAGAAAGAAATTGAAGGACTCAACTTGAAGATGGATGAATTGAAACAACTTTTATTAGAAGTTAGTGACATGTTTACTTGTTTATATTCTCTAATACTTCAATGTTTTGACATTTGTGTTTTCTCATATTTATTATTATTGGGTGGTGTATGCAATTCAGGTTAAGAGTTCGAATAAGGAACATGTTATGACTGACACTAAAGTTATAAAATCTAGTACAAAGGAAAATGACAACAATATGGCCTTTGATTTCCAAACTGGAATTTTTGAGGATGTTATAGATGGAAGTGGAGAGGAATGACATTCCCCTAGATGTGAACATTAGAATGGAAGCTTCTAAAAACCTTCAGCTCGCAGAAAAACACATGACTAAAGAGTTGAAAGATTATTACTCTAATGACGATCCAGTTATTGATATTGCCAAGTTGTTTGGTACCCCAACTATGTTGAGCGAGTTTTTAGTATATATCATACCTCACCATCTATCTCCTACCACTTTTAAGCGAATACGTGAGATTAAAAAATCTTGTATCTTGCAGCATCCTTTTACAGATCCCACCAAGAGAAAGAAACTAAGAAAAGATATTGAGGAACCATTAACTTTATTTGATCCTTTGCGTTCAACCTTTGAAGAAGCATTAGAGTCCTTTCGAAAGTGGATGAGTGATGACCAAGGGTGAGTTGTATACATCCATACTTGTAAATTTGTGTTCTTCACAAGTTATAAAATTACCAATGTTTTTTTCTACTCATATGTCAAAGGTCCACAATTAACATTGACTACATGCATATAGATAAAAAATGGTTTCAATCACTATCTAATCATGGTTCATGGCATGTTAACACAGTTTGTAAATGATGCATTTTGTTCTTATTTTTATTTATTATTATGTTTAGCTTATAACCAAATAATATAACTAATTTACTTTATTGTAATTGTTAGCACATTGACGTTACCTTCTTCTTTTTCTGGAAGCAGCAAATAGAAAATCCTCATATTTTTCCCCAAAAGTTTACCATAGTGGATACTATGTTTTGGGTATGTGTAGTTTGAATTTTAGTTATCATTTTTAATTTTTTGTAATAATGAATCTTATGATCTTATTTATTTATTTATATATGTTAACTTTATTCTATGTAGCAAAATGCTCAAGCAAGATGGATTAAGCATGACAAGAAATGGAACCAATTCAAATTACCAGAGAATGACATTCTTATTGATTATGCCAATGGTTCCCAACCTCTTCATTCTGTCAAATGGACTGATGTTGACATTGTGTATGTCCCCATCAATGTTCGAGCTAGTCACTGGGTATTAGGAGTTGTCCATCTTTATCGAAGGATTATATATGTCTATGACTCATTGATGGGCATCAATTATAATGCAAGATTGCAAGTTGCCATTAAACCATTAGCCAAATTGTTGTCGCATATATTGAATGCCATAGCATATTATGGGTTTCATGGTGACACAAAAGTTAACTAGCAAGAATGAGAAATTGAACGGCTGCCAGATATTCCTCAATAGGAAAATGAGTAAGTGATCTTAAATTTACTTTCATATCTTATACACTTAATCCTTAATAATAGCTCTAACATTGATTATTTGTGTACCATGTAATGGTGATTGTGGCATGTTTGTTATCAAATATGTTAAATTCTTAATGCACAACCATCTATTGAAGTCATTAACAAGTGCTCGAATGGATTGGTTTCGGGAAAAGATGGCAGCAAAGTTATTTTATATGAAATACTTGCCTTTGTAATGAATTCATGTTGATATTTCACATTTTGATAATGTAGTTGGATGGTTTGTTATATGTAATTGGATAGCTTGATATATGTAGTTAGACAGCTTGATATATATACTTGGATATTTTGATGAATGTAGTTTGATAGTTATGTATACAATTGACCTTTTAAACTAAACTTGATTATTGTCAAGTTGTTTTGTGTACAAACTTGAAGGTAGTTAAGTCCATAGTCTTAATAGAACACCTGAACTTAACTACTATCAACTTAACTGTGAACAAACTTGAAAGATATTAAGTTGAAGTCTATTCCAGAATAACATATTTAATTTGGACTTAACAGGTATCAAGTTGATCTTGTATAGACTCATAGGAAGTTGTGTCTATAGTTGCCCTTTTAACCCGAACTTAACTATTGTCAAGTTGTTTTATGAACAAACTTGAAGGTAGTTAAGTCCACAGTCTTTAGACAAAACCTGAACTTAACTATTGTCAAGTTGTTTTATGTATAAACTTGAAGGTAGTTAAGTCTATAGTCTTAAAAAAAAACCTAAACTTAACTATTGTTAAGTTGTTTTATGTACAAACTTGAAGGTAGTTAAGTCCACAGTCTTCAAACAAAACCTGAACTTAATTCCTTATCAATAAATGTGAGAATAGTTGAGTCCATAGTTTGAGAATAAACATGCAATTTTCATTCATACTTTATATATAACTCATCATAACATATATGTACAAAAGCAACAAATATTTCCATTTCTATGGGTAATGTAAAAAAAGGGGATCATTATTACAGTATTCATCTATGTGCTTATCCTATCACCTTATACAAAAAAGTAACTTACATTTATATTCACATGGGTACCAAAAAAAATAAAAAAACTCACTATTACAATTTTCATTCTATGTAAGTTCATAGAGTGCCAAAGCTATCATGATATCAAGGGATTGGTCGTTTGCATATTTTTCGATTATGCCCATATTGACCACATCGACTACAACAAGATGTGTGCTTACCCTCTCTACCAGAAGGAATTCTTACTTTTCTTGGTCTTCCTGTTGGGCGTCTTGTTTTAGGTGGTAACACAACTTTATTACAAATATGATAAGGTATTACCTAATCTATTTCATTTCTAGTTGGATAAATACACTCTGAATATGAAGATAACAATGCTTTAGTAGTAAAATACTGGGAGCACAAATAGCAATAGCATGTGCACATGAAATATGATCAAGATCAAATTGTTGACATGTGCATGAACGAGTGTCTAAATTCACTTGAGCATTAATGCCAGCATATTTAACATTACACTCCTTGGAGTTGATAAGTTCCACTAGATATGTTGCTGACATATTATACCTTGAAAAGTTCTCCATCAGCCCACAAGGTAAGTTTAGTTGACATTGACATTGCTTGTTGTTGACAAGTCACAAACCATTTTTGAAGTAAGTTTCTCAATTCTTCAACCAATTGCAAAATCGGAAGATCTTTAGCATTTTTCAACACAGCATTAAGGCTTTCAACGATCCCTATTGTCATGATATTATATCTTTTTCCGGTATAATATGAACTTGCCCATCAATCAACTCCTATATCCATCAAATATCTTGATGCTCTTGGGTCACTTATCTCTCTAGTTACCCAAATATAAAATTAAACTCTGAAACACAATAAGAATGGGTAACAACATGGAACAACTTATGAATTGCAGGATTCTTAAACTTTATCTTCAAATTTTGTCCAACGTGATAAATGCAGACACCATGCCTCGTATGGGGAAATACTTTAAGTACTGCTTTCTCAATGCTACCATGTCGATCTGATATCACAAACAAATCACAATGTGTCCAATTGTATCATGCAATTTTTGTAAAAACCACTCCCATGAGGCATCATTTTCTGAATCACCAATCCCAAAGGCTAAAATATCTGATTGTTTCCATCTTTACACGCTACAATAAATAAAGTCCCTAAGTACTTTGCTTTTAAAATGTCTCATCAATTGCAACCATAGGCCTTATTGATGTGTGAAACCCAGCAAGAGATGTACCAATCAACATAAAAAGGTATTTGAATTGATTATCACAATCAGTAACTATATCAGTAATGGTACCAGGATTTTTTTGCTCTAAAACATAGCAATAGGATGGTAAAGTGTTATAAGACTCCTCAAGTGATCCCCTAATAGAACCTAGAGCAAGTTCTCTGGCTCTCCACGCCTTATCATAACTGATTTGAATGTCTTACTGCTTTCGAATGTCTACTACAATGTTATAGTCTCATTCATGTTCCAATCATGAACTTTATACCCTTCAAGTGACTCATTTTGAAATCTTGGTCCATTTTCACCATCAACAGTAAGAGTTTCAACTGACTCACAATGAACGTGTCTACTTTTATGCATCAACATTGGGTCCCCGTTCAATTCTTTATCAATCTCAGAAGACATATGATATTCGGAATAAGAATTGCAAATTGATTTCTGATTGTGATTATCAATTCTCTTTTCAAAAGTGATGCACAATGGAACAAACAGCTTACCATTTGTACAATTTAAACCAATAAAGAATTTCACATCCCTATCATTAGTTAGTTGTATAGGACTTGTGGATATGTTGGCATTGAATATGTACTTCATTGAAAGAAAACAATTTGTTGGATCTAGCTTCAGAATTTGATGGACAACCCCTAATAACTCTTTATATGATATAGTTTTCAAGACCTCAATCCCTTTACCTTTACTTCCTTTGAAATAAAAAGCATTTCCATCTTGTACCCATTCTCCTTCATATAAAAACATTATTCCTGCTTCATCAACCATTGAAATAACAAAATAATTCAATTATTGGCATCAACATACAATATTAGAATATTTTTTAGTTACATCATAGCATTACCATCAATAAGTAGGTATTAATTTTAAAAAACTCATTCATTATTAAATACATATTACTTCATTACACATATTTATTTTTTTAATAAACAACAAATAAATAATATTATTAATCATCTTTACTACCTCAAATAATACCAAAAATGCTATAGAAATACAATGTGTATATTCATTAAATAAATTCAGATATTGTAACCCTCAACTATTTTAAACAATAAAAATATATTTATTTACTAAAAGATTGGTTATGTTGTAATTCATTTAATGTCAAGGGTAATTTACAAATGATTCAACTCAAATTGAGTATAATTAAATAAAATAACAATAATATAATGTTACTGTAAAATAACTATATATAATCTTAACTTACGTCAAGTTCAACTTAATATCCGTAAGGTTTTGGTATATAACTAAAAAAGTTAACTTTATATATTATATCAAAACCCTATTAACACATATATTTACATCTATATAAAGAACAAATATGCAAACAATATTGAAACCATCATAAAATTCCATAAGTTTTATTACTTACCATCATTTGATTTTTCCATATGGACAATGTTTCTCCAGACTACACTTTTTAAGTTGATTGTTTCCTTCTTTTAACCCTTTTTTTCATGGCCATAAATGATATTAAAAAAAATTATAACAATTTCAAACTTATTTAAATATTTACTACATCTCATTAAATGTTTGAAAATATTCAATAAATAAAACGTGAGAGAAAAAAATATGGAAAAAAAAAAATAAACGTACACTATTTATCTAGTCATAACTTTAAGCACTGTTTATCTAGCCACAACTTTAAGCACTTTAAGTTGAAGAAATTTGAAGAGAAACTATGTGTGAAACTTGAAGAAATGTACTGAAAAGAGAGAAATGGGAATAAGAGGAGAAAATGAAAAAAAAAAAAAAAAAAAAAAAAAAAAAGTGGAAGAAAGAATAAAAAAGAGGTGAAGGGAGGGAAATAAAATTAGAATGGGAGGGAAAAAGAAGTTGATGTAGTTGAGGGGTATTTTTGTCTAGATTGGGTAATTTTGGAGGCTATTAAAAGTGAGGGGTTAGTTTTACAATATTGAGGGATTTTTGTCTCTTTTAATCAGTTATCCCTTTATTTAATATAGGATTAATTGGATTGGTTTTTTTAATTTCAAATTATTCTTAAAAAATTAAAAGATTCATTAAAGAATTTAAATTATTAATTATGTCTCACTTAATTTAGAATCTATTTTCCTAGTGATAAAATTCAAAAAATATAGTTGTGTATATGAGAGAAATATTAAAGTCATTATTCATAATATATTAGTTTTTGTCTATTATTTTTTCTAGTCATTAGATCTATTTTATGAATTCTAACTTTTTTTTTAAAAAAAAAAAAAGTTTAAACTCATTAATAAATTAAATACAAAATACCTCTTGATTTGAAATTCATTTCTCTTATGAGAAAATTTATAAAAATATAGTTATGTGAAGAAAAAATAATAGTCATTATTAGCCAATTTTTATCCATAATTCTTTTATGTTAATAGATTCTTTATTTGAGTTTCAAATTATTTTTAAGAATTACTAGACTTGTTAATAAATCAAGAATATTAAGTCTTGTTTAATTTTGAATTTATTTGTCTAGTAAAAAAAAATAAAAATAAAAATATATGATTTTGTATGAAAGAGAAATAATAGAGTCATTTTAAACCAATTTTTGTCCATAAATTTCTAGTATTAACTAGATTACTATTTGAGTTTCAAGTTATTTTTAAAAATTACTAGATTCATTGATAAATTCAAGATATTAAGTTTTATTTAATTTGGAATTTATTTGTTTAGTAGAAAAAAACATAAATATATGGTTATATATATAAGAGAAACAATATCCTAAACTAATTTTTGTTCATAAATTCCTAGTATTAATTAGATCACTATTTGAGTTTCAACTTATTTTTAGAAATTACTAGATTCATTAATGAATTCAACATATTAAGTCTTCTTTAATTTAGAATTTATTTGTCTATTAGAAAAAAACAAATTAGAAAAATATGGTTATATATTATATAAGAGAAACAGTAGAGTCGTCCTAGACTAATTGTTGTCCATAAATTTATGGTATTAATTAGATCATTATTTGAGTTTCAAGTTATTTTTTAAAAAATTATTAGACTTGTTAATGGTTCTAATACATCAAGTCTTGTTTGATTTAGAGTTTTTCTAGTAAAAAAAAAAATTTGCAAAAGTATGATCATATGTAAAAAAGAAACTAGTCAAGACTTTCAAAATGAATTTTGGTCTACAACTTTTTAATGTTATTGAGTTCCATGACTTTCTAATACTAATCAAATCGGTTTTTGAGTTTTAATTACTATTTAAAATTAATAAATGCTATGTATAAAGTATATATTGATTTGGAATTTATTTGATTAATGAAATATTTTTATTAAGTTAAAGGAAATTTATAAAAGCATGTGTTATTTAAAAGAATATCATATTTAAAATTTATTATATCAACACTGGATCATAAAGAGAAAAAGAACAATATTATATTCAATTTTATTTGCTTTTTATTGTTTTTGTTAATTCTTCTATATTTTTCTTTTATTTTTAAAAATTAGTGAAAACAACTTTTACTTGTTGTCTAAAAAATGTTCTTTATTTCACTTTATTTTTAAAAACCGAAAACAAGGAATAATGATAAAAAAGTCTTATGAAAATTTTAAAATAGTTTTTTGTTTTCAAAATTAGAAAATTGTTTTTTGATCATACAACCAAATAACCTCTATTATTATTTAAAAAGAAAAAAGAAATATATCCAAATGGACATTGAATTGTTTTTTTTTTTTTTAGAAAGATTTTTTTTTATTATTATTAACTAAAGTGGTTATTCACAATGATCATAAGATTCACAAAGCAATTTGTTAGAAGACTTATTGAGCCCCAAAGGTAAGCTTTTACTCCACATAGAACCTCCCCTATTGCAAGCCTCAATAGGTTGCTGCATAACCTCACCAAAATTTTCTTGCTTTTAAACATTTAAACAAATTTAAGGAAAGGGGGAAATGAATTGTCTAGCCTTAAAGGCTACAAATGAAAATCCCTAACGGATATGAAAAAAAAATTAATAATATTAAGTTTGGTTAATTCACAAATGTTTCTTTATTTCCATGTACAACAGTATATTCTTATGATCATGTTCTAATTCTTATGTAATTTATAACTTTATATAAACAAAAAAGGTGGACAAAGTGAATGAATGATTTTGTACCATCTAATTAATTTAAGCATTACCAAGGTCTTTAATGTAAGCATTGTTAGGCATGTTGATTACATCCTAACACAATAGGAGAGTTGGAAAAAATTGTTGGCATAATAAAAAGTTGAGATAGAATGTATAAAGTAGATAATGAAAATAATATTACTGAAATTGGATGATTCAAGGTGCATTATAGAGTCACTTTCCTTAAGATGTTATTTGTCCCACCAATTCTATGATCCACAAGAATCTAGCAAATATGCCTCCTGGATACAATGAAGCTTTGTTTGTTATCTATATTGTACACTAATGAAAGGAAACCCCAAATACCCTTAAAATGTAGCAAGTCTATCAATAATTTGTATACTATTTTTGTCGAATTAGTAATAGTATATAGGAATTTTGATGGGAGAAAAAAAGTAGAATGCTAAAGTAGAATGCTGGAAAATGTGAAAGGAAGGAAAGAAATGAAGAATTTGGTGATTGAATAAAGGAATAAAATGACCACTCTTAACTCTATTTATATATTCTAAGGCACCTTTTATTTTAGGATTGCATCCTTTGGACATTGCACCCATTCAATTTGGATTGTATTACTTCATTACATACCCATTTGTGTAGAGGCATACCTTTTGAAAGACATCTTTTCAACTTCTATGTGTATTTTCTTTCATTTGGAAAATATTTCCAACAACCCTACCATTTTCAACATGAATGAGTTTTCGAAAAAATTTCTTTCACATAGTTGGAAAGCTTATTCATAAATGAAGGTATCTTTAGACTTAAAATTTCATTTAGTGAAAATTCATATAAGTTCATCAAGGTAGTCTGGTATCAAACCTTGAACCAACAACCTTATTTGACTAATCAATACCTCACACATAATTTTTCAATTTCTCATATATAAGACACTTTTTCTATATTATTAGCCTTGTCTTTCATATTCTGTTATTTCATGAGTGCCTTAGTAAGCCAAGTTAAAGAGTAAGTGATCAATTAAAGCCTAAATATGTGCTCATATAGCATATAGACAACATGATTTAGATGATATATAAGGTTCAAATCCTCTAGAGTTGCCTCAAATTAGTGCTAATACCCCAACCATGGATATAAAGTTTATTGTGAACTTAAATGAAGGAAAAGGGGATGAAAGAAAATGCAAAAGGAAGAAACACTCTTTAATTAAGGTAGAAAGATGGGATTAATCACTCAAACAAGAGAGACGTAGGGCTTGTGAAAGATGAGAGGAATCCAAGAAAGGGCATATGGATCATCATACAAGCATGAAAGATGAGAAAATGAACCTATAAAGAGAGTTAGAGAGCATGCAACCATGTTAGAGATGGCTTGGAGCAAAAAATCAAGCCAAGGAAAAAAGGAAATTGGCAAGGCAAGCTCAAGGAAAAAGGTAACTCAACTTAGAAGAAATGCTCAAGGGTTGGAATAAAGTTCGAAGCAAAACAAATAAGATGGGTAACCATCAAAAGCTAATTTCAAAAGAAAGAGAACATGGAACACATATTTGATTCTTGTGTATTTTTAGACTCAAAAAAGGAAGAAAAGACGATCAGGAATCATTAGAATTAAGTATCATGTAATTTGGATATTGAAGTAAGCCAAAAGAAAACCAAGAAGTCATAGACGTAATTGCACATTGCTTAAACACTAGCCTTTAATTAGAATCTAATTATGGATTATCTTTCATGAATTTTTATTTTTTATTTTGATGATTTTTATGTATGGTTTCAAATCTTAAAATTTAGAAATCCAATGCTTTAAATGGTGCTTGAATCAATGTTGAAACAAGGTCTATATAATTGTTTAAAAGAATGTTGTGTAAAAGACTAGAAGCTAAGTTAAAAATAAAAAAACCATGCATTTAAAGGAAAGCCAAAAATAGAACAACCAAAAGTCTAATTCAAAATGAACTTCCCAATTTCAAACTAGATCTGGAAATTTCAAATTGAGCCTTCCTAGATATTTGCTATCTTGCTCAATATCAAAATGCTTTGCTATTAGAGTTTTAATTAATTTGGTACTCTAGATAGTTTATGTGAAGATTTTAGATGATGCAAATTTAATTTCTAGTTTTACTTGAATTATAATAATTTATAATACTTTATTGATTACAAAATTTCAAAATTGAGCAATTTACATGTGAATATTATTAATTCTTATCCTATATATTTCTCTTTTGGGCTTTTACTTTTTTCTCATGCTGCTAGTGTTCAATTTTAGGGGTAGTAGCAAACAAAGTTCTAGTTTTATGCTACTAGTGTTTAGTTTTAGGAATAGTAGCAAAGCAAAGTTTGTAAATTGGTTAGGAGCTAGTTTGACCTTATTGAATATATTTGTCAATTATTATCATCATCATTATTATTTGGAGAGAGTCATGTTATTTCTTGAAGGAGGAAAGTTTTCCATATTTTTTTATATGATTATTACTAATTATGTTATAAAAAAGGGAAGTATTGATTGGAGATTTTTAAAATGGTTGCTTATTTGGTTGTGGTTTTAAGATGAGGCTAGTTGTTGTTTCCATGAAATCCATACCAAAGCATATTACAATTCTAGTCTTTTGGCTAAAGTAGATGATTTGTCACAAAATGACAAAAAAGGATATTATTTTTGTTGATTAACATCACATAACAACATTCTTTCTTTTTCATCTTTGTGACAAAATAGGAAAAAGTTTTGTATTAATTACTTGTGAAGATTTTTTGGAAATTGTTACATGCTTTGAAAGTTTTTTTTTTTTTTTTTTGTTCTATTTCTATTATACACTTTACTTTTCACGAATATATTGCATAAAATTGCCAAAGGAGGAGATTGTCAAGGAATTATACTAGCTAGTTTAGATTAGCAATTTTGTTACAAATATTCTTGGATTTGACTCTATGTACTTCTTAAGTTCTCCACAAATCTTGAAGACATGAGATTGTTGTTGATTTATTCATAAGGCAATCTAGTTGAGTTTGTTTGAGTATAATGACATAAATAAAGTGTATTGTTGGCTTATATGCATAATAGGCTTGAAATTAAACGAAAGAGCACTTGAGCGGTCATAATGCTCAACTGCTCATGCTAAAATTTTTACAAATTTCCTATATTTGCCAACTTTTCAAATTTCATTTTGTCAAGCTTTTGTTTACCATACGTTGCCCTACACCCTAGAATTTATTGCCATTATCTTTGCATATTCTTGAGACTAAAAAATCATATATATCTTGTTCGAGGTTTTATGGTAGTAGTTATTGTATTCCCTTAATTCATTGAGGTGTTTAGTAAGGAACATGTGGGTTTATGTTGTGGATATGAAGTTGAGTATAAGTAATGAACAATGTAAGATCCTCGGGAGATGGTAATGCTTGTTTTTTTTTAAAAAAAAGTAAATTTGCTCTATGGTTGATTGACCTATGGTCTTTACATTTGTAGATTTTTTTGGAGATTTTGTAGGTGGCTTTGTAAGACATAAATTATCTAAACATTCTCATAACAATCCTTAAATAGCAATTAGATTGTAAGCAAATTTTGAAAACAGATCGAAAACGCACCTCCTGCCATTGCCATTCTCACACACTCATAGGTTAAAAACAGTCTTTATTTATTTATTTATTTATTGGGTTTTGGGTGCTTCTAAACCTTTCTCAACCTCTTCTTAGATGTTTTTTGAGATTGAAGGCTTAAGGGACCAACCCATTAGTGCTCTACCCTTTTTAAAGACTCTTTCCATCACAAAATTTGCTTCGAGCATGCACAAAACATGGGGTAGTTATGCGAACATGGTTCCGAACGTTAATCCTCGTTCCTAAATTGATGGAATGAATGTGGAGCACATTCTAAATCACGTCTTCAATTTGTTACCGAAGGTCCAAGAAAAATAAAATCCCAATAGGCTTTCCATAAACATCATATGTTAATTGTGGGATTTTTCTTTGTTTTAATTATCAAATACATGTATTGATCAAAGAGCCAATAAAAATATTAGAAATGTAATTTTTGGGCCATAAAAGGAGGACTACCTATTCACCCTTCCTCTGCTAGCTAGTTCCATAATGCAGGATTCATACTTTTAAAAGGTATTGATCTAACTCTTCAAGAGTAATGTTCTCTTTTTGCGCATGAGACTTTTTTTGTAATCTTTCTAGGAGGTAGGAAGTTTATTAATAATAGAAGATACAATAATTGAATCATCCATATGTGTATTGTGTTTACAAAATTGATTAATAATATGTGTGATCTCATGAACTTATTCTACCACATGACTTGTATCAACCATTTTGTAATTATAAAACTTAAAAGCCAAGACTTTTTTACTTATGGCATCCTTCATTAGATACACATCTTCTAGAGAATTCCATATCACTTTCGTAGTCATCTTGCTCCTATTTATGCCACACACAAGTTTCTAGAAAAATTTCTTCTTGCTAGCAAAAAATGTAGCCTTTTCTACTGACCCTTGAAGCAAACAATATAAAATTTTCCATAAAAAAAATCAACAAAAAACTCACAAAGAGGTGACAACGATGCCATTGTACCATAATAATGTCTTCATATTGTTAGAGAAAAGTTGTTAGTATCATAATATTGAAGTTGAAGTAGTACATAGTGAAGGTATGATGCATATAATATAAATAATAAAATTGGAAACTAGAGTGCTTCAAGGCATGATATAATGTCGATTTCCTTAGGATGTTATTTATCCCCACCAATTCTATTATGCACAATAGTATAGCACATATATCTCTAGGATATAATGAAGTTGTGTTTGTCTATTTGTATTGTGTACTAATAAAGAAAAACCCGCAATACCTTCAAAATCTAGTAAGTTTGTCTATAATCTATATATTGTTTCTACAAAATCATAGTATATAAGAATTTTTGGTATAAAAAGAAAATGAAATACTGAAAGATGCAAAAGGATGAAAAGAATTGAAGAATTTGATGGTTGAATGAATAAATAAAATGACAACCCTTTTGTCTGATTTATAGATTTCAAGGCACCCATTAATTTAAGCTTACATCTTTGGGACCTTGCACCCATTCAATTTGAGTTGCTTCACTTCATTGCATACCCATTTGTGTAAGATCATAGCTTTAGAAAGGCATCTTTTGGAAATATTTCCAAAAAAGAACCTTGAAACATATGGCTAAATGTATTAAACATGTAAAATATGAAAAAAAAAAAAAAAAAAAAAAAAAGGAGGGTGAAAAAGGAAATGGAAATAAAGCGGAAAACAGAAGGAAAAACTACACTGATATCTACCTATAATCAAAGTAGCACTATAGATGATAAGTAACATAATATAGGTTCATTAGGTGAAATTCTTTTTGACAGTGAGTTGGAAAAGGACAAAAAAGTGGGGAAGATTGTAGGTGATGTAAAATAAGACTTTTGGATTACTTTCTAAAATATCTAAGAAATCTCAATTGGTTATTTCACTAACCAATTTTCTCGTCTCAAATCATAAATGAAATTACAAATACGAGAATCATTTTTTTCAACAATATAAGAGTCTCAACTTTCGTTTTCACAAAAAAAACTCAAAAAAACTAAGAGAGAAGACTTTTGATTTAGAAAATCTTTTTTTTATTTTTTAAAAATGATAGTTTTTGGGTAATTTTAACACTTCCAGAAATTGCACCCCAATTTTCTTATTTATTGGGTTAGATGGGTGAGCCCACTTGGACACTCGAAGACAACTCCAACGTTTGACCCTAAGGTATGTGAAAATTAAAAAAATAATAATAATATATTTTAAATTCATTTATAATAGTTCACTTCCTTTTTCCTTGATATTTTCTGAGATTCAAACACAACATTCTAAATATCTGAATAATTTAGGTGAGGTGGCCCTACCCATTCAGACTAATGAAAACGTCCATGTAAAACAAAAGCAGCTTCCAACTCTATGCAGCCAGGTGGGTTTGTACCTTACTCAGATTCTCTCTCATTTGAAATCACGTTTAAAACCGAAAACAGAGGACAAACATTAGGGACCACGTACGTGAATGACGTGCCAAAAGATTGAACCATACCAACCATTTTTGTGGGTCAGGTTACATAAATCATTGTCACCTTATAGTATTATATGAATTGATTAAAAAAATACATGACAACCATCTTTTTCTTTCTCTAGTTTTGACAAATGTGACTTCTTAGAATACAAGCCACGTTATTACATGTATGATTGCATTAAGACACTGAAAAAAAGAGAGTGCGAATTAACAAGAAAACTCAAACATAATCTCTTTTCTTGGCCTTCAAGTGATCCCCCATCGAGGCTCCTATGCTTCCATCTATTGGGTGCAGCTTCCAGATTCCCATTGAAGTAACCACCATTAATTTACGGTATGTTTGGTTGCATTTTAAAAAAAAAAAAATTATTTTTAATTAAAAGTATAAAAATAATTATAAAAATCATATTTAGAGGATTGTTTTATTTTTTTAAGTTCAAAATTTGATAGAAAATATTCAAAAAATAAAAAATGAAGGTATAATAGAGAAGATTTTCCTTTTAAAATCATTAAAAATAAGAAAATATTGCGTTCATAATTTCTCCACATTAAGAATATTAAGGTACCATAAGTATATATTAAAATATTGTTGTAATTTACTAAAAAAAATTCTAAACATAATTGAAAAAATATCAATTTTTTTAATTATTTTTGTTATATAATTATAAAATATACTTTTTATTTTTGCAAACAAAATATAAAATTAGAATCATTGAATATGTTTAAATTTTCAAATTTTAAAATATAATTAAAAATTATTTATATTTTCTATTTTTTTAAAAAAAATAATCTATAATACTTATAAATTTGAAAAATTTTAAGTGTTTGAAGAATTTTTCATCCCTAAACACTTCTTTTCACGTATTGAAAGTTCCCTATATATATATCCATGCATTATAAAATACTTTTCATCTGTTAAAAATTCTTAATATGTTTGACCTTCTGGTTCCATTTTTCTCTCAACCTCCTATTTTAATATTTTTATTTTTATTCCATATTTCAATATTCCTTTAAATTTTAAATTTTCTAGTTCCATATTCCTCTCAATCTTCTTTTCATAATTTTTTTTGTATATATATTATTTTTTTTTACAATGAATGTAAACAATTTATTTATTTAATTATTTTTATATTTTTTATATTTCTCAAAACTTTGCCTTTCCATATGTATGTTTTTAATATATATTACTCTTTTTTATAGAAAAAATAATTAAATAATTTATTCACTAAAAATTCTTAATATTTCATACGGATTCTAATATATACCTTTCACTTCTAATGTCTTGCATGCATCAAAAAAATACTCTATGCTATTTAATAATTTTTTTATTAACTAAAAATATAATACTTGTTTGTTTTTAATAAAAAATTTATTAATGTTTTAGATGTTCGGGAGCTATTCGATTTTTAAGTCATACATATTTTTATTTGAAATGAAAGAAGAAATTTTTGAACTTTGAAAAGAAAGTTTAAATATGAAATTAGTTAAAACTTTAGATGCAAAACTTGGCTCGATTGTTCACCACTCATAATTTGTGTCTTTATTTATGTCTTTTATTTCTGTTTTATATATTTATTTGTACAATTTTATTTTGATTTATGAATTATTTTATGTTTTGATTGAAATGGTATCAAAGCAAATTTTGTTTAAAGACGTAAGTAATATTATGATTTGGAATAGTTTATAATCATTAATTAAGTCCAAAGTTAGCTCAAATTGAATTTTTTGTGAACGAAGGTGGTGTTAAAGGGCAAAAAGAGAGTAAGTCCCTTATGATCGATTGGGTGGTCCTTGTTCAAAAAAATCATTTGAATTTAATAAAGGAAAGATTGTGATTATATTATGTGACAATGAGTAATATTATAAAAAAAAAAAAAAAATTAAGTAGATTTTGTTCATCCAGGTTTCTTAGGTCTAATAGTTCTACATGCATATGATAATTCTACATATTCATACACATCAACATCTAGTTCATCTAAATCTCTTAGGTCTAATAGTTTTGCATATGATAATTTTGGATATTCATACACATCAACATCTAGTCAAAATATCATAAATAGTAACATAATTGGCAATATCCCACATGAAAATTAATACAATTTATCAACAAAGTAAATTTCTCCTAATCAAAATTTAGAAAGTACAATTATTGAGTCAACACAAAAGAAAATTTAATTATGTCCACATAAGATTAGTACAAGTTGCCATCAAACCCTTGTTTCACTTAGGTTTAGATATTCATGTACTTTTCTACCTAAGAGATGCTAGAGTAACAATTTTTATTTATTTATTTATTTATTTTGTCCTTAGTATGATTGATTCAAACCTTGCAAATAGTCCTATTTATTTCAATTGTTTTTCAAATTTTTTAATGAATTTAATTATCCAAGTATTTTGTCAAGCTTAACTTTAAACATTAAGATAAAAAAATATGAATTTTGTAGAGCAAGCTCAAATAATAGCAATAATATATAGGATATATTACGAAGTAATCACTACTCAATTAAATCTTAGAGTTATGTGTCAATCCATCAAAGATGAAACATTATTGTTACAATATAATCCTCATAATACTCTAGCTTTTTTGTTCCTAAAAATCTCAAATGGAATGAAATTACCTATGGACGTCAATGGGAATTAAAAGATTTAACAAATCCCAAACCCATCAAACCTTTAACAAATCTTTCAAAAATTATACAACACATAAATGGTACTATTTAAATAGAATTTGATCAATCTCTAAGATATCTCTTTTCTTAAGAATTTCTTTCTTCACTACTTCAAATATAATTTTAAATAGTATCAATTTTATTCCAAATATTCCTATTCCTACTTATCAACAACAAGAATCTCCATCTATGTCTTCTACTCATTCTAATATGTGTACTTTCCAAGTAAATGTTATTCAAAAAAAGAAATTATAAGCAAATCCTTTTGTTTTTTATATTGCTTTTATCAAACATGATTTTTTCTCTCCTTACAATGATGCCAAAAGAGCATATTTCAAAACTCTTTCTCCTCATACTAGAAATGTTTTACACTAACAATATGAAAATTACATGTAACAAATTAAAATGACAATTCATTTTTTCCATTGATTTTTCAAATTTAAGAAACTCTTCAAATGTATTACAATCGTAACAGTAGAACTAAGAGTACAACAATCATTAAATCATTTATCTATTAATCAAGAAAAAAATAATGAATTGCAACCATAACTATAAAATTAGGATCACAATCACCCTTAAATAATTGTCAATTTAATTTTGATAATAATTTCATCTCTACTTCACCCTTCAAAATTCTTAGAATAAATAATGAACAAAGTCCCATAATTTACAAAGATATTAAACAAGTCCAACAACAATTACATTACACCAATCATACTCTCCAACATCTTAGTCAATAAACAACAAAAATTTCTCAAATTTTATTTTCTTCTACTTTGGGAAAGAAGGTAGGAGAAACAACAACATCAAGAGAAACATTAACATCAACATCAACATCAACAATAACTTCATCTTTATCCATTTCATCTCTTGTCTCTTCAACAATGTCATCCTTTTTCAATTTGAAAATGTTCTTTTCAAAGTCACAAAACCAACCTTTCTTTATTCCTATAGATGTTTCCAAAACAACCTTACAATTTTCAATACCAATAAAAACAATGTCAAAATAAATACAACTTAGATTAGACAAACTTAATATTAATTGTCTTAATAAAATATCAACTAAATGTCATACTTAAAATAAAACTCAAGATGTTAGTCAAATCCAACCTATAACCAAAGGCAATTCAAAAATAAATAAGATAGAAAATCAATTCAAAATGACTCAAAATTCAATAATCACACTTCTTACAATAAACATAATAGTTAATAATTGTACGACCAAATAAAATTATTATTCAAAATCTTATTTTCCAATTGTACAATTATAAGAAATAAATTATCAATTAATCGCTAGTTGTGATGGTAGTAGTTTTATGAATGGAATATAGATGATATGAGTAAACATCAAATAATTAATACGCTTTATAAAATAATGATGACTGTTAATGCTTATAGAATCAAAACTAATAATTTTGATAATTCTATTGTTGGTGTTTTAGTTATATGATTCAGTGGCTTACTCAAAAGATGGTGGTATTATTATCTTAATCAAAATAAAATAGAATAAATATTAAATACAAGAAAAATAGTTGTTAAGGAAAAAGGAACACCTGTTTAAACTATTAAAGATGTTGTCAATATTTTAATATTTGTAATAACAAAATATTTCATAAGAGATCCAATTTATTTTAAAGAAGGAACTTAAAAAATATTCTATAATCTTAGATGTCTAACTTTTCGAGATTTCAAATGGTATAAAAACATATTTTTAGTCAAAGTCATGACAAGATCATATTGTAGAAATCACCATTAGAACAAAAAATCTTATTTTAGGATTACCCACATTATTTATAGAAAAGATTGGAAAAAAAATTATATATTTACATAATGGAAGAATTCCTTACAAGTCATTAATTTATGGAGAATTAATTATATTTATCAATAATGAAGCTTTAACTCTTTAACTTGAAGGTTAAATGAAAAAGGAAAGATAAAATAGTAAAAAAGAATTAAAAAAATTTTGTTCATATTATGGATATGGTACTTTAGTAGCCCTTTCAAAAATAAAAAACAAAAATACTAAAGAAAAAAAAAAAAAGAAAGAAAGAAAAAGTGAAGTACCCCCTTGATAACCCTTCTACACCTATAGGCATGGTTAGCAGTTGATAGTACATTGAGAAATCCTATGGTTATCGTGCTTTCTTCGAGCTGTAAGCAAGTACAGTTATAACTAGCCTTGCAGTCATATGTCCTTGTCACGGTCGTTTTATGACCACAGCTGTAGGGCTCAGCTTTTGGTATGGGTTCTTTCTTGCTCACTGTTATATATACCTCCATATATGATTGCGGCTTTTACAATAATTGCGAGTATAAGCTATGTTTGCGCCCCCTATAGCCACACTTTGTTGCGGTTGTTTTTCTCTGTGTCTAAATTTTGTAGTCACGTTTTTTAATTACTCTTAGCCATGGTATATGGCCGCCACTATAAGCCCAACTTCCTGTCTTGATATTACTCAAATCTTAATTAAGTAAAACTTAATTTTGATACCACTTCCGTATGGGACATAAAGCAATTTATAAATCAAAATAAATTCTTTAAATAAATATATAAAAATAGACAGAAATCCGAAAATATAAAGACGGAAATTGAAATTTGAAATGAAATTTTATTCGAAGAAAGTTTAAATATGAACCGAGTTAAAACTGAAATATTATAGTTTAAATATGCTTAAGAAAGTAGCCCTCACCGCTCCATCTCCCCCTGCGCTTTGGATTCTGATTTTTGGAGCGATCCGAGAGACTCAACCGCCACCATGCTTGTCTGTCAGGATTTGCTCACCGGGGACGGGCTTCTGCGAGACTCATTCCCATACAAGAAGCTCTTCAATGGAGCCGCCTCTGGGAAGTTGAGGGGAAGTGGGTTGTTCAAGGAGCCATTGATGTAGACATTGGCGCAATCCTTCTACTGAAGGTGGCGAAGATGATGAGGGCATTGAGGATCAAGCTGTCAAAGTGGTTGACATTGTAGGCACATTAAGGTTCAGTGACCTTCAATTTTTTGTGGGAGAGAGCATGCATGATGATGGCTGCCTGGTCTTTGCTTACTACAAGGATGGAGCCACCGACCCAACATTTTTGTATTTCGCCCACGGGTTGAAGGAGATTTAAGTTTTAAACAAGAACCGGGTCTTGTAAGGATTGAAAAGACAAGTTGCATGTTGCAGTTATAGTTTTTATTATTGCGAATTTTCTTTTTTACTTTGTATGCGTTGGTGACTAAAGAGTTATCAAGTGGTTTTGGGTTCTAGTGTTATTTTCTTATTATGAAATCTACGGGGAATGTTAGAACAGTGATTTTGTTCCGAATTTTTACTGTGAATGAATAGTGATTTTTGTCCAGCATCTTTGCTGTGCATCATTGTGGATGAACAGTGTTTTTTGTCCAGAATCATTGTTGTTGAACAGTGATTTTTGTCTGGAATTATACTATTTAAAACTTTTACATATTCGTTTTACATTTATCCTAGTGATAGTTTGATAGTTTAGGGACATGACCCCTGGGTCTTAGGTTAAGGAGAGCATATAGGCGCCACTCGGCTACACACATGAACAAATAAAAGAGAATAAATTCTATTTTTTTTTTTTTTAAATAATATTAAATAAAATAATAATAATTTTTTTTTAAATATATTTATATTTTAATATTATACATGCATCATTTAATAAAATTTAAAATATTAATATTAATATTTTTATGCTTATGTATAATTTAATTTGATAATATCAAAGATATAAAAAATAATATTATTGATTTTAATTTTTTTTATATATTTTAATTTTTTATAACTAGTTTAAATTTTAATAATATATAAAATATATATTTATGACGTCATCAGTTCGACTATTGAACCGTGAACAGAAAATTTTTTAAATTCAATGGTCAATTTAGTTCTAAAACTATTAATTTTTTTATCCATATATAAATTAAGAATATAAAAACTTTTATTTGTTACTCCTCTCTCAATTTTCTTTCTAATATTTTCCCACTTATTTTTCTTTTTTTTAAATGATTAAACCGAATTTATTTCAATCATGTCTTTTATTCATGGTTAGCAGACGTGCAAAGCACGTTAAAGTTACTGGTAAAAGCAAAGAGTAAGGAAAAATCAAGAAAAAAGAACTTGGATTGGAATAAAAATGTAGAAGATGGGTGATATTTTTTGAAGGTCCGGAGACAAGGCAGGACGGTCCAAAAAAGATAAAAAGAGAGAGATTCCTGAATTGATGACTTTGAGGTAAGTCGGGGTGATGTCCTATCCTCTCACGCATAACTTGGAATTTTCCGTGGTGAAATCCAACTTTTTTTGTCTCACTCCTAAACTTAATATTAGGTTAGTTATCAAGTGAATGATTGATGCCATCACCCGCATAACCCCACATGATTACCTTTTTCTTCTTTCAACTCTGATATGATATGTCACCCAACACCACATGATTTTCCCTTTTTGCAACCCCACATCACGTGATTTTCCTTTTTTATCTTTTTTCTTTTTCGAACTCCACTATAATAAAGTGTACTCACACCATAATTGTCATTCATCGTAGTGTTAAAGGAATTTGATTCGGAATGACTTGAATTTATTTGAGTCTTATCTTAGATTTAGTTTTAAGTCTTAATTTGACTTTGGATGTATGTAATTTGGACGGAATGGACCTTAACTTAAATTTAGTGTGACTGAAGCTTTATCGTAATTTAGGCTTTGATATGATTTGGGTTTTAGAATGGTTGAGATTTAATGTGACTTGAGTTTTGGCAACTTGCCAACGGATCTTGATATTATTTTAATGGACATAAATGAAAGGGAAAATATCATAATCATGATGTTGTAAGTAAGGCCAAGGCCAATTGTTTGTTAGCTTGCTGCAAATTTCTATACGCGGAGCCAATAATGGAGTGTATTTGAGATGTTTAAGAAGACAGCAGCAATGTTTATAGTACTGTAGGAATGTAATGAGTGCATGTGGTTGTGATGATGGTCAGATATTGAGGCTCTACAACAACATACCCATCACACTGCCAATCATTCCATCCAACAAATTATTAAAGAGAAATGAAAAGAAAAAAAAAAAGTAAAAAAATAAATAAATTAAAGTTAAATAATTATTTTAAATTTATTTGATTTATTTTAATCCTTTTATATAAAAATTAAATTAAACAATTTAAAAATACATATTTTCTTATTTTATTTGAATTATATTTGATTTTCATTTGTATTTTTCATAGTAAAATCAAGCATAAGTAAATTATTTTTTTAGTAATTTTTTAAAAATATTTTTTTAAAACTAAACATATTATAGAAGTAAAACCAAGAAAAGATATATTTAAGTTAATTTCAATATTATTAATCACATCAAAATCACAAATTATTTTATTTATTATATAAATAATATAACCCACATAATTCGTTTAACTTAGTATATACAAATTATTACAAGTAAGTCATTAACATAATTCTAAATCATTAAATGTGTATCAATTATAAGCAAATTTTGTAGTTTTAGTATGGTCCTACATTTTTCATGTGTATCAATTAATGGCGGTACTTGTTTTTTATTGTGAAAAACTAATTTTTGAAAACATTGGAGTTACCATTTATTTTTATTTTTTTTTAAAAGGAAAACAAATTAAAAAAATAAAACTCTAAGTGGCATTTTTTAAAAGGAAAAGTAAAGTGCAAGAAAATCCAAGTTTAGATCTAAAGGTTAGGTTGTTTATTGGGAAGGTACCATAGAGTAGCACTCCTTTAAGCTCTAAAGAGATTGCTACTAAACAAGTGGAGGAAACTTAGGCAATTGACTAATGAATTAGTGGATCAAGAAACAACAAGATGAAATATATAACAAAACAATAGTGATATTAAACAATAGCAAGAGATAATGAATACTCATAACATAACATACAAATCAAAGGAATCAAATAAACAAGGAAGGAAGGGAACATACCTCAAAAATGCCCAAAAGAGGGCAACATGTTTATACAAGGAAAAGAAGATTAGCTCACAAGATAAGAGACCTAATATCAAAGCAAGAACCATATATATATATATAAGATGTACACTACTCAAACAATGATCAAGAATAGCTAAACTAACTTCAAAGTGGACCAAAATTACACTAAACATGTAAAGGGATCAAATTAGGAAAATAGAGATACAACCACAAAATAAATCCAAATAAAATAGTTAAAGAGGAAATATGACATAATACAAAGCAAGAGTCAAATAAGTTTAAAAACAAGTCAAAAGGGGTTGAATTAACAAAATATTTACATGGTACATAAACAAGAGAGAAAACAAATATTTATAAAATAAATCTAAATAAAATAGTTAGACATAAGATAAAATTAGACCAAAAATTCTGTAATATGCTCATAGTGCCTAAAATACAATCCAAAAGCCTATGCACCAACTATCCCAGATTTAATCAAACATAATATTGCTAAAAAGTAAGGTAGAACAACAAGTCGTGTAAAAATGAAATTATTCAACAAGCATAAAGGTGATATAAAATTAAAACAAAAATTTCAAAGTATATTTAAAGTGTCTAGAACATATGAAAAAATTCCATAGGGCCCAAACATGTGCTAATTGTCCTATATTTCAAAGAACAAATCATAACACCATATTCAGGTCAATACAACAAGCATAACAAGATATAATTAATTTACAAGCTTGAAAAATGATTTTTAAATGTAACTAAAGTTTAAAACCTTATTAAGAAGTCTAAAATACAAAAAAAATATAAAAAAAAATTAAAACCCATGAGTTAAGACTAATTTTCAAAACATTTTGGAGGTACAAAACATGGTAGAATCTAGACACTTGGAAAAACCAATTTGTTTAACAAGTTTGGAGAAGGATTTTTCAACATAACAAAAATTCTTTGATAAATTTAAGAAGTCTAAAACATATTATAAGACTCAAAAGTATTTTAGGGCAAGTTAAAGAGTCCAGATTTGCAAAAAACACTTTGGGGGTAAAAAATAAGCAACAAGTGGGCAAAAAGTTAGAGATCAATGAATGTGGGCTTGACCATGAGCCCAAATTGATTTCCATGGACTATTTCACATCCCAAACCTCTAATGATCATGGAAAGAAGCTCATGAGGGTTGGAGATAATCCAATTAAATTTAGACGTGCAAGATTAAAAAAAAAAAATTGAAAATCACAAGTTTTAAAAAAATGAGTGATGTAGGCCAAAGGAATGTGCCATGAATTAACTATGGGGCATTCACCCCTTCTCAATCCTCAAACGAGTATGAATTTAATCTCATAGGAGGCATGGAGGGCCAAATTAACATTCACACATGAAAAGAGAACTGAAATGCATAAAGAAATACCCATAGATAAGGGTGTTCTCATGTCAAATCATGCCTTATGTACTGAAGAATGTGACAACCATTAATAACTATAAAATAATTGCAATACCTAGTACTAATGAATTAAATAAGCAATAATGATTATCTTAGTACTTAACTTTAAGTATGCATAATTAGATGTTAAAACTAGTTTAGTGCTAATCTTGTTTAATTATGAATTAAAATTTGATTAAGATTAAGTGGGATTTGTTAATGACTTAAGTATGCTTATTAAGTTTTTAGAGACTGATTAGGGTTATGAAAACCTAAAGGACTAATGGGCAATTATAGGTTTAATTTTTGATAACTTGAACGACTAAAGTGCAAAATTGGGAAGTTGGGGGTTGGTGGCAGCCATATGGCCTGCCACCTCGTGCTTGGTTTCATGGAGACCCCTTTATAAGGGATTGCACCTCGTTTTGCACCATTTCACCTGTAGTAGCTTGGGTTAGAGAGAGAGAGGATCTAGAGAGAGAGAGAGTGAAGATTTGAGGTAAGCAAGTTGTTTAATTTTGTAATTTTGGTTCCTAATGGTATGTTGAAATAAATTAACGGTAAAATTTGTGTAAAAGTTGAGTGCAATTAGTTATAAACATGTTTTAGTTAAAAATCATAATTAATTAAGGATTAAAGTATTTTAGCTTAAGTATTTTATTAATGGTAAGATCAGCATAAATCTTTATTTAATTTGATTTGATTGAAAAATATATTATTAAACTTGTGATTAATTAGGTTATTTTGACAATTAGGACTTGTTAATGGGTTAGGCTTAAGGAAAAATCAAAACAATTAGTGTTTGGTAATTAATTGGGGAATATGAGAATTAAAAATTAATAACAGTAAGTTGTTAAAAATTAGTAAGAAAGGAAAATTTCTTAAGTTTTAATTGAATAAATTTTCATGGTTAGGAAACCTAAATTATGTTGTTTCATTCTAGTTCCTTGTAATAGGTAAAGATCGCCTACATAGAAGAAACACAAAAAAGAAGTCGATGTAAGTTAGGAAATTTTATACTGTTCTATGGTGTATCTGATTTCTTTCTTTGAATTATTTGTTGGAATTTCGTGTTATTTCTATGATTTCATAAAATGTTTTAATATGTCATTATATCTCGGTTTATTGCATTGAAATGATACAATGATATTGGGACGTATATTGGTATGAAGATTCATGGTTCTATGTTGTCGAAATGGCTCATGGTGTGGTTGCATTGCAAAAAGGATATGGAATAATCACAGATGATATTCAGAGAATTGATTAGTGGGAAGTGTTTATATGATGCTACAGGCATTATCCTTGATATATTGTTTATATGGGACCGTGGGTCCCTGGGTGAAAGTCCCTAAAGCCCTCGAGGAAGATACTCCGATGTGGGTATATGGGGTTGGTCCTGCCCTTGGGTTTTAGTCCCTAAAGACACAGGATTGGTCTTACCCTTAGGTATGAGTCCCAAAAGACATGGGGTATGACTTGCCCTTGGGTTGTCCCAAAATAGTCATTATTATATTGACTAAGTATCTTGTGGAGCATTGATATCTGATGTGTAGATTGGTGATGGTTAACAGTTTATCAGTTGTGAAAGGATGGATAAGGAAAAGCAAAGATGAAACCAACAAACACATGCATACATGTTTGACATGATTACATATTTGTTTATGGTTATAAAATGTTTGTCATGCATGCTATTAAACGTTTAATTAAAGGTTTTTAAGGGTATGCTTAGGATTGTTATAAACTTTCCTACTAAGTTGTGAACTCACCCTATCCCTTCCACCTTTAGATGCAAGTCAGAAGATCTATGCAGGAAAATAATGCTTGAGCAATGCTTTACTGTAATTGGATGTTGTTTGCTCGCATTGACAGTGTTTTAAGGCTTTGCCTTTGTATGAAAGACTAAATCTTTTTTGGAGAAGTGATGTAATATATATTTGTTAGGTACACTTGTAGTATGGGCTACCCTTAGTGAACTATGGGGTTTTGGTATAAGTAAATTAATGTAGTACAAGTTTCTTTTGTGAAACAAAACTTATTTTGTTAACTAATAGTTACAAAGTTTAATATAGGATGTACTCTTTATACCAGGTTTTGCATATTCTCTTTTTGCACAAAAATCAAGTAGGAACTCAACATTTAAATTTTTATATCCCCATATTTTTTAGAGCATTTATACTATATTTGAGTATCAATTGTTAAGTTTGAAAAAAAAAAAAGGTGTGACAATAATCATAATCTAACCCTAATTGACCATGAAAGAGACTAAAAGGGTTAAGAATGGTCTATTAAAAATCAAGCTTTTCAAAAGTCATAAAAACTATGAGAGCAATTGTCAATTTTATCAAATATAAAGGTAAGATCAAAGTCTATGGAAGGAGGCTTGACTTTGGGACACAAAATTAACCATTAAAATATGCTTGAAACTTAGCTAAAGAGAGTTTGAAAATCGGTTTTACAATAACTTTTGCAAAGAAAACCCAAAAAAGCAAAAAAAGAAAAAAAGAAAAAAAAAAAGGCTTCAAAGAGTCATTTCTATAGAAAATCTATTTGACAAATAAACAAACACTTTGTGGCTCTCAAATTTGATTTTAAAATCAATAAAAAAAAACTTTCAAACACCATTAAAAATGAAAGGGAAAAACAAAATCCTCAAAAGAGAAATATATATATATATATATATATAAGGATTTCAAATCCAAACAAAACCTCATTTCATGATTTGATCAATGAGCTTGAAGAAGAGTAAAATAACCTAAAAAGGAATAAAACCTGATAAATTAAAGCATCAAAACCTACTATACAACCAATTATTTAAGCTATCAAACAATTTCTTAAACAATCTAGATGAACAAAATGAATAGAAGAAGAAGAAACTCCATAAATGAAGAACAAAATATCCAACAATATTCAATTGTGTGGTCTCCAATATCCACAACCAATATGCATATGTGGACTTGCATTTTTCTTGTGTGTCCACACTCGACAGTGAGACTAGTGTTCTTAGTGAAAAATTAATTTTAAAAAAATTGGAGTTGTCACTTATTTTTATTTAGTTTTAAAAGGGAAAATAAAATAAGAAATAAAACCCTAAAAAATTAACTCCTTATTTTTGGAAAAACGTGTTTTTGAAAACCCGAGTTTAAGTTCAAAGATCAGATTACCTATTGGGAAGGTACTATAAAGGTAACACCCTTCTAAGCCCTTAAAATAGGTCTCTATTAACTAAGTTGAAGGAAACATGGCAATTGATCAATAAATCATGGATATCAAGGATAACAAAGGTCATTATGTTTATGTGGAACCACATTTTTCACATGCGTCTCCCACTTAATTGGCGAGACTTGCTTCTTTTAATGAAAAAACTGTATTTTTGTAAAAACTGGAGTTGCCACTTACTTTTTATTTTTTATTTTTTTGAAGGGGAAATAAAATAAGAAACTAAAATCCTAAGAAAAATGACTCCTTAAGTTTTGGAAAAGTCCATCTTTGAAAAACCCGAGTCTAAGTTTGAGGATCAGGTTACCTACCGGGAAGGTATGGTAATTAATTTGTAGCACCCTTCTAAGCCTATATACCTATGGTCTCTACTAAGAGAATGTAGGGAATAATGACAATTGATTAATTAATTGAGAATACCAATAACATGACAACAAGATACACATAAGTTACGAGGTAAAAAAATAGTACAAAAGAATGTACATAATTAATGAATGTGAAATACACAAAATAGAATTTAATTATTTGTTAAAGTTAGAACATTTCAAAGGAAGTTCAAAAGAATTTTATTTACAAAGGAAACAATTCCGAATTAAAGATTTCAAACTTATTTACTCACAATGTTTCAATTTATTTACAAAAGATTCGATTTTTATTCACATCCAAAATTAATTTAAAAAAAAAACTTTTATTGATTTTATTAAAAGAATTTTGATTGAATTTGAATTTATTAAAGAGAAAAGTTTCAATATGATCTCCCATTCACAAAGAAATGATTTTGGTTTACACTTTATTAAAAAAAATAGATTCCACAATTATTAAAAACATCAATTCTATTTTTGGAAAAGTGATTTTTAGAAGGAAAATGAGGTTTACTTAATTTAATCATGGGAACCAAATTTCGATTTACTAAGAAAACAAAGTTTTACAACTTTTATTTTCTTTAGATTTTTATTAAAACAATTTTCAGGATTTTTTTGTTAAATCAAAATTTAGAACTTTATTAAAACTTTTTGGTTAACAAAAATAATAATAATAATAATAATCTTAGAACTTTTATCAAGCACAAGCTCAAAGAACTTTAATTTAAAACAAAATTTTGAGAACTTTAATTTAAAACAAATTTTAGGGACTTTGATTAAAACACTAACTTTGAGAAAGTTTATTAGAACACTTTGGGGATTTTTAAGACTAATTTTGAAGGTTTTTATTAAACAACTTTTAGAACTTATTAAGATAAACTTTAAAAACTTATTAAAAACGATTTTTGAGAATTTTTAAGATTAAAACACTTATTTTGAGAATTTAGTAAGACACTTATTAAAACTTTTAAGACTTTTATGAAAACAAACTTTGAGAACACTGATTTTCTAAAAAAATATTTATTAAAACCGTTGTTTTGAAAATTGGACTAATGTCGAACCAATGGTTGGATCGGTGAACCATTGAAAACAATTCATATTGATTATTTTTCTATGCAATTATATAGTAAATAATATTCTTTTAATTGAATTAATTTTTTACTTAGATGAATAAAAGAAATTAAATTTTCACAATGAATTTCAAAGAAAATTCATCCAAAATTATATTAATTATTAAAGTTTTTTTACATAATAAGAAAATTAATATATTTTTTTTCTTTATGTTTCATGTTCATTTTTTAAAAAAATACAGAAACTAATTTAAAAAAAAATTAAGATCATATAGGTAAAAATACAAATAAAAAAATTAATGTGAAGAATTTTTTTTTTCAATTGAAAATATATTCATTAATGAGCTTTTTTTTTTTTGGTTTTTTTATATAATTGAAGAAATTAATGAGTAGGGTATAATTTCTTTGCAACATAATTATTTTTATCCTAAAAGTTAGTTTTTATATTTATCAATAAAATAAAATAAATTTATTTAGAAAATATTTATTATAAATTTGGAAAAGTTTCAAAGGGGCATAACCTTGAAAGTTTCAAGAAAAGTTTTTAAATAATTATTTTTAGCCTAGAACATTTTAGAAAATATGTTCATGCATGGTTAGAGAAAATTAATTTAAAAAAACATACCATGTTAATCACACATTTTTTCTTAATTAACTAGGTGCCAAATTAATGACATTAGGAAAGGTCCAATCACATACCAAACTTAGAAAAAAAAATAGAATTATATATACATCATATTTTCATAAATGTAAACTATGTAATAGATAACCAGATTTCTTGTTAATACTAGTGTAATATCTCACTAGGACATTAGTCATATGCACTATTAGGCACAAATTAACATATATGTAATTTGACATTTTGTTATAAAATAAATGTTGAACATATTTTGTAATTAAGAAAATAATATTCCAAAAATGGGGTTATATAAATATAAGGAATGAGTTGATGTTATTTTCCTAGCTTATTCCAAAGAAATTCAAACAAAAGAAGGACAAAAATAGCATCTCCTGTCATCCACATATCCTCCATGCTAATGGCGTTTTTACTACTAATCAATGGCTCATTTGGTAGGCCAAGCACGATGATAGTAAGCAATGAGCTGAATGGGATTTGTTCCACAACTCAAGATCCTTCATTTTGCATTCAAGTTTTGAACTCTAATCCTCGCACCGCCAATGCTAACCTCAAAGGCCTCACCCAAATCTCCATTGACTTGGCAAAATCCAATGCTACAAAAACTACTACTTTGATCACCTCTTTGATGGAAAAAGACAATGATCCTAAGCTTAAAGGAAGCTACCAAACGTGTGCAAAAAACTATGATAGCTCCATAAGTTCATTAGATGATTGTACCAAATCCATGTCTTCTGGGGCCTATTCTAGTTTGAATTTGCAAGCATCTGCTGCCATGGATGGACCTATAACTTGCTTGGATAGCTTTGAAGGACCACTAAAGGACCTATCTGAACTGCCCAACAAGTGTGAAGATTTGGAACATCTTTGTAGCACATTTTGGCTATCTCTAAGTGTATGATTGGATAAACTCAATTAAAAATGTCCCTTTCCCCTTTTTTTATTTTTTATTTTTATTTTTTGCATTATGATTAACAATAAAGATGGTTTTTTAATTGTAAGGAAAATAACAATACTGGATGGTATGGATTCATTACTTTTAATATGCATTTTGCTCTACAATATTGTTGCTATTAAGGAAATAAAAGTGCTTCACAGACAAAATTCCTATTAGTCTGAAATCGATTGAACAATTGGGATTGGAACTACAAACATTCCAAACATTAGTCATTTTCTAAAAAAATCATTGGATGAGTTGTTGATTACCATACATTTTGTCTAATTGGAGGTAAGTGATTCAATCAATTTCAAACTTAGAGGTTGTTTGGTAAAACATAATACTTATTATTTAATGACTTAAATTAACTTTTAAGTTGAATTATTTTTAATTTATTGACTTAAAACATATTATTTAATTTTTATTTTACACATTAAAGTTATTTGTTAAAATTAACTTAAAATTTATTTTAAATCATTAAATTAACATACGTACTCTCGTTGATTTTACCTAATGTTTATAATTTCACTAATCTTAATTAATAAATTAATTTATTAAACATGTATTATAGATGTATTAGATAACTAAAAAATATTTATTATCAAAAATGAGTTATGAATATAAGGTCATGGTTGTGTAATTCTTACATTAATCATAGGTAAATGAGGTAAAAAAGATTTAAGATTAAGACTAATTAAATCATTTTGACTTAATACTTAAAGTTATTTTTTATTTCAATTTATTATATTAAGTTATTTTACCAAATATCTTTAATCTATTTAATGATTTTAATTAAGTCATTAAGTCATTTAAGTTGACTTGCAAAATACCATCTTAATTAATATCCAACTTAAATGGTAATATAATTAAGACATGAAATCATTTTTAGAAAATTAAAATTTCAATTCAAAATGCAATGATTTTAATATGGGTATTGAAAAATATATTGTATTAACAAAAGTAGCATATCTAGTCATACAAATTAAGTTGGGATAATCTTATGTTATCACTTTGATGTTGAGATTGAGTTGTAAGAAATTGAGTTAAACATAAACAAGAAAATAATAAATAATTTTTAGATTATTAGCCTACAAAATTAGGATACTAGATAGGAAAAAAAAATGCTAAATCACATCAAATCCTCCTTTGAATATTTACTTCATCATCATACTAGTTGATAACGTGTGCAATCTTGTATAAGATTACTAGATGTACATCATAGTATATAGAAGAAGAAATTAAATAATCAATAGCCAATGATATAATTTTGTCTCATCACGTACAAAAGATTAGTGTAATCTTATTATCCACAAAAATTAAGTAATACAACAATTTATCAAAAATGCATTATCTTTCATATAATCATGGTCAGCCTCGCTCAACACTCTCTTAGAAAATTTTAATTTGTTCCTTTAGAAATTGCCTCAAGTTATATAAAGCATGCATTCACTTATTTACCAACTTCTTCATAAGCATGAGAGTGTATAAAATACTCAAATTAATTCAAAGCACGTTAAATATGTTTTGTAAAAGCCCTTTCCATTATTTGAGATAATTGAATGGATACACACATAGAATTTTGTCTTAAAAATTATTGGCTACCATAATATATATTAATTCACATATTGAGACTTTATATTATTTTTGTTAAAAGAATTATCAAAGAAACATACTGTTATATTTGCAAAATTCAATTTCACATAAATTAATTCTAAGAAAAATTACATAGACATCTTTTGAGGTATACACTTTAGTCTTGCGAAGATATTAGAATTAAATTACAAGGATTCCCTTTGCTTAAGTTTATCCCTCAATAATCATTAAACACACTTAAAAAAAAATTAAAAATTCTATCATTTCTTTAAACATTAAAGGTCATTGTTTCTATTTTGTTTTTTAAATACTAGAAGCAATTCACTTTCTTTTTATTTATTGTTCATCATTTTTTTTTCATTGTTTATCATCTTCTTCCTTTATTTATTTATTTTTTTGGGGGCAACAAATCAAAACACTACCTAAACCAAACCGATTGATTTTTTATTTATTTATTTATTTTTTAAGATTGATCATTTTCTTTTTTTTTTTCTTCTTTGTTTGGACTATTTATCCTCTTCTTTAGACTTCTCATTTGCAATGATTTCAAATTTAGGACATAAACTTGGAAGATGGTTTCAAGATGTGACATTAATTTTGTAGAGTTAGGGTGTCACACCCTAAGACCCACTCTAAGGGCATGATGGTTATTTTACACATCAATCCCAAAGTTTAAAGTGAAAATGACTCAAAGAATTATTTTTTAATTAGAGGGTTATCAATTACCAAATTCTTATTTTGAGTAGTAAAACATACAATAATCCTCAATACTCAACTTAAAAAAAACTATTATATCAACCACTTTGCTATTGTCCAAACAACTTTAAACTCAAAATAACTTCAAATAATAGTTAATTTCTAGCATTTAAATAGTGTACCAAAATAAAAGTCTAAACCAAAATCTAATAAGTACCAATTCCGAATCCCAACCATCACTTCTTGCCTAATTGAGAGTACTTGAAACAATATATATATATATAAAGGAATGAGTTCACTACCCAATAAAGAATATTAATACAATTTCTTGAATAAAAAAAAAATTCAATCGTGAATACAGGAGATACAATCTAACAATTATTTTCATAAAAACTCTTGAGTTCAAACTTGCTAAAGCATCCAAAACTTTTCAACTAATTTTTTTTTTTCCATATTTATGTTATGAACAATTTGACATCAAATTAAACCAAATAGTTTCAAAATATTGTCACTCTTGATATCAAATAACAAATGGTGCCCAATTAGGTGGGATTTTATTGCCTAATGAGGAGACATTTTACAATTGAGTGGCTAACCTCAAATTTGTTCCTTTTAAAATAGACAGAACCAAGTGCTATAAGTACTAGTAACTTTTAACCAAAGTAATTACATTCTCCACCAAGGAATGTAAAGGTTAATAATAATACACCTATTGGCTCAATAAGACCAAACCATCTAAAGTCAAACAAGTTTCCTCATATATTCAAACTTTCACAAAATATAATATCTTCATATTTTTTTTGTTATAAACAAAAAACATGTTCTAATATTTGATCTATGTAGAAAAGTAAGAATAATATTTTGCATAATTCAAAATGAAATATAAGAGAAACTAATTTCTTTTACAAAATCTATATCAATTTCCCTTACCTCAAAGCACTCAAAATTCTATAAAAAAAAAAATTATTGTTGAAGAATTTAATCCTTACCTAAAATAACACAAGAAAACAACTATTACTATTGACCACTTATCTAAAATTATAGCTTTGCAATCCTAATAATATTTTGTGTTAATATTGCTAATCCTAATTACCGACATTAATTTAAAATTCTTGTTCCTAAATCCATTCCCAAGAATTTATCAATTTTTTCTTAAACTAAAACTCCCAAAAATATATATTTTTCTATATTTATTGCAATAAACTATATTATTATTATTATCACTTAAAAAGCTCTTGCAATATTTATCAAGAATAGCTCTTACTATTCGTTTTTACATTTTTTTTTTTTGGGTCACAAGCCCAACACATAACCATAACCCTAACCTCCTCACCTGCACATGATTGATAGTTGCTACATGTCTTCATTATACCATTCCATGCATGACTTTTTTCCCCTTCTTTCACCCTCCAGTTTCCACTAATAGCCTCTTCAAGCTTCCCATACAGCCTAGTGCACATCATACTCTCTCTAATGCACCAAAAGCAATTTTTATATTTTTATATATATATATATTTTTACATTCAAGATCTATGATTTCTTTTCTTTTTATTATTTTTCTTTTTATTTTTATTGTTTAAATCTACTCATTTGACTTTTCTAACTTTCCGTATCTCTATCAATAAATCTACCTATATTCATATATTTGTAATGATTTAATTTATTTGAGTTATTAAATAAATCTACCTATGTTCATATATTTCTAATGATTTAATTTATTTATTTTCTTCATAACTTAAAACCTAATCTAAATTCAAATATTTAAAAAGAATATTTAAATTATTTAAAACTAATTAATGAATATAAAATACTAATTTAAAGGTTAAAATCTTACTTGGAAAAACTGATTTTCAAATCCTAAACTCTCAAATCTTCAACCTTACACTGTCCTACATTCTTTAATATCTCTGATCTCTGTGCAAAATGATATATGTGCATAGAAGTGAGAAAATCTAATTTATACATAGGTTTTTAAATTCAAAAAGACCTTTCTCATCTCTTTTAATTTATTTAATTTCCTTTATTATTTTTAATTTACAAGTTTACCCCTAAAATTTAGTTTGGGGGTGTTACGTAGGGTACTTTCGATTTGAGGAGTAGTTTGTGAGGATGGGATGGTATCAATGGTCACCTATTAGAAGCCCGTGTACTTGACCTTGGTACACATATGCGATATGAGATGAGTGGTCCAATCATTATGTAATGAGAGGAGTCCAAATAGAACTACACAATTCAAATATTTATTACTTTTGAATGTCCTAGAGAATGGCCTTTATCTCTTTGAAACTAAGGAACGGTTGAGTCGAAAACGATTTCAAAGGGTGAGATATACTCATCTACAGGATATGCTACTCTACTTATGTTCGTTGTTTTTGTATTCGATATGTTATTCCCCTTATATTGGTGTTTTTGGATGAATATGCTTTTAGACATGTTTTATTTCACTATGGCTATTTCATATGCTATTTAACGTTGGATATTATGGTTATTTCATGATATTTATTAGTCTTTGATTCATTAGTTAGCTTTAGATATTTTTTATATAGTTTATGGCTGGATGATCTTGCATTCATTTATATATATTTTTTTCATCTTCCATGTGCTTTAAGTATCTTTGAGCTCTATTTACTTTATTTATCATGCACTTATTGAGGGAGAACCTTCTCCCTAGATAACCTAGTTTTGTTCTCATAAAAAAATAAAAGTTTGTTAGCCAAAGGATTCTCCTAATCAAGTTTCGATAATTATAAAACAATGTTGATATACTAATGGTTCTGTAGACCCTCTATTTTGTCTTCCTAGCACATGTCTTATTAGGTATTTGTTCAATACTTTACAGCCATTCCCTAGTGGCCCATTACTACCTGTGTAGCCTTTTTTTTTTTTTTAAGCCACCTTAGGGACTTTGGTTGAGGGATTTATCTAACCCCATGATGGCTCTTTGCAGCCTTGATTTAGACTTAGGCCCACTTAGGCACCTTCAGCCCATTTAGGCACACGTGGCCCATTAGGCACCACCTTAGGCCCACTTAGGCACCATAGGCCCATTTAGGTACACAGTTGGCCCATTAGGCACAACCTTAGGCCCACTTAGGCACCCTAGGCCCATTTAGGTACACTTGACCTATTTAGGTACACTTGGTCCATTAGACACCACCTTAGGCCCACTTAGGCTTACTTATTCTTGCCTAGGTCACCTTTTAGGCACATCTTGCATGGTTGCATGGCTTCATGGCTTACATTCTCACATTTTTGCATGACTTGATCATTTATTATTTTATTTTTATTTATTTTATTTATTATCTTGCCTATTTCTTCCTCTATTTTATTTTCCTATTATTTTGTCACTTTTCCATAATACTTGTCCTTACTTATCTATTTTAATTTAATAAGTTTGTTTAGATATTTTATTATTATTATTATTATTATTATTATTATTATCACTATTATTATTACTATTATTGTTCTTATTATTATTGTTACTTTATTTCATCTATTGACTTTGAAATTTTGCAAGGAAGTACACCAATGGAAAGATTGAAGAGAGCAGTAGCCGCGCCACCATAGAAGAATTTTAGAGAAGGTTTTTATTATTATGATTGTCGGTGGAGAATATGCATGTGAAGACTTTTTCATGGATGCATAAATAGACTTTGCTAGTGGGGCCTCATGATATATGGAAATTCTGGCACATCATGGAAGCATATGGAAATTAAAAATGGAACATTGGCGAATGAGAAAGGGTATAACCATCACACATCTTTAGAGGAGGGCCAGATTCATCCATGGTGAGGTGTCATTTCCAAGCTGGTGGAGTCAATGGAACGATTATGGGAAGTAAGGCTGTGATTTTTTGGAGAATGAAGAATCAGTCCGGTGAGCATAGCGGCATTTCCTTCTGAAAGAAAATTTCCATAGTTGGTTTTGGTAAGTGAAAAAGAGCAGGATGTAGTGTGTATAGGGACAGAGAGAGAGGTCGTGTTCAAGAGGGAGAAAAAAAGAGAAATCCTGAGGGTGATGAACGAAGGCTGATGGAGGAGGGGAAAGGAGATTGATATTGTTATAAAAAAGGAAGCTGCAGGTATCATGGGAGGGCTCGTCTTGCACCCAAAGCCAAGGTCCTTCGAGATGGAAAATGAAGTGAGGAGGATGCATCCGTTCTTGTTCCGGGTGATATAATCAGTATTAAACTTGGAGATATTCTTCCTGCAGATGCTCGTCTTCTTGATGGTTCTACATGTAAACAGAGAGAGGGAGGCCGACCACAATTTCCGTCTGAACCGACAGATCCATATCCCTGATCCACTCTGAACCCATTTCTTTTGCAATGCCATTGTTGCTGCCGACTCACCGCTCGGTGATCTCCGGAAACGGTCTCTGATCAGAGTTTACTCCTCACAGAGACTGCCGCTTTACGCTTTCAATGGGTTCCATGCCTTCCACCCTCGCCTGTTGCTTTATTTTTCCTTGCTTCCACACTATTCTTCATCATCATCTTGTTTCCAAATTCTTGAAAAAGGAAAAAACATGGAGAGAGCGGATTCGTCTGCGCTGGCTCGCTCCCGATTAGCCGTCCTGTCAGCCCACGTGGAGGCTTGTCTCAAATCCTCGTCATTCGGCTCCGTGATCCAGCCTTCTTGTGTTTGAACTCAATCTGGGATCCAGCCTGCTGGAGATCTCAAGGGTTCATTGACCATCGTTGACGATCGAACAGGAAAGATGTACCAAGTTCGGTTCTCTTCCCATGGGATCGTCAAAGCTACAGATTTGAAGAAGATTACAACTGGAAATAATGACAAGGGTTTCAAACTTCATGACCCGGGGTATCTCAACACAGCTCCTGTTCGGTCATCGATTTGTTACATCGATGGTGATGCGGGGATTCTTAGATATAGAGGCTATCCAATTGAAGAGTTGGCAGAGAGTAGTTCTTTTCTGGAAGTGGCGTACCTCTTAGTGTATGGGAATTTACCTTCTGAAAGTCAGTTAGCAGACTGGGAATTTGCTGTTTCTCAACACTCAGCTGTTCCACAGGGAATTTTGGATATCATACAGGCTATGCCTCATGATGCTCATCCGATGGGTGTATTTGTCAGTGCAATGAATGCTCTTTCTGTTTTCATCCAGATGCCAATCCTGCTCTTACAGGGCAAGATCTTTACCAGTCAAAACAAGTGAGAGATAAACAAATAGCACGCGCACTTGGGAAGGCACCCACAATTGCAGCATCAGCTTATTTGAGGATGACAGGAAGACCTCCAGTTCTCCCTTCCAGCAGTTTTTCTTATTCAGAGAATTTCTTATATATGCTAGATTCATTAAGCAATAGGTCTTACAAGCCCAATCCTCGACTAGCTCGAGTGCTAGACATTCTTTTCATTCTGCATGCAGAACATGAGATGAATTGCTCCACAGTTGCAGCCCGGCATCTTTCTTCAAGTGGTGTTGATGTATACACTGCTCTTGTTGGGGCTGTTGGAGCATTGTATGGTCCTCTTCATGGTGGCGCAAATGAGGCTGTGCTTAAGATGTTGAGTGAGATTGGAACGATCGAGAACATCCCAGAGTTCATTGAGGGTGTCAAAAACAGAAAGCGAAAGATGTCTGGTTTTGGGCACCGTGTATACAAAAATTATGATCCCAGGGCAAAGGTCATAAGGAAACTGGCAGAGGAAGTATTTTCCACTGTTGGTCGGGATCCTCTCATTGAGGTAGCTGTTGCTTTGGAGAAGGCTGCATTATCAGATAGTATTTTATTAAGAGGAAGCTTTGACAGAGAAAGCACGGAGCAGGGACAGAAAAAGAGAAAACCATTGGAGGTGCAAGGTACAGCCGCTCCCTTGAGAGATTTTTCCAGAACAGCCGCACCCTTGAGGGAATTTCCGGACCAGCCGCACCGGTGAAGGAAGGAAAGAAAGCTGGGTTTCGGAGACAATTTTGGGTCCAGTTCCTCTAATCGGAGACACCACAGCCGCACCAGAATTTTAAGGAGAGAGTCTTCCGTCCGGATAGCTACAGATCGGTTCCGAAGCGTGATCCTCCATTGCCCGTGCTGCCGCAACACTTTGTGTCGTACCTGTGCATCTCCGGCAACACCCTACTGCCATTGGAGATCCGCACCAGCTTGTCAGTCCCGCCACCTAAACACCACAGCCGCACCAGATTTTTAAGGGAAATTCCTCTCCATTAACGCGCAGCACTTTGAGGACTTGCAGCGCATGGGTAGCCACCACACCATGCATCCTTGGAATTGTTTTTTTTAAATAAAAAATCCTACTTGGTGGAAAGTGGCCTTCACGTTTTGAAAAAGGTAAATTAATTCATCCCACTTCAATTTTGTTTCATGAAACATTCAATTCAATTCATACTTGTTTTAGAATTCTATCTATTTTTTAGGTTTAATTATTTCCAATATCAATATATTCATGATGTCAATTTGCTAAATTTAGCTTTAAATTATTCCTATTTGGCCTATGCATTTTAAAATTTTATTTTATTGTAAATTCATGTTTAGTTTAGATGTTAATTTTTAATTTTTCTTAACTAAATAAATTAATTATTATTGATTCATTTTTCTAGTTTGAAAATTATGATTTTTGTTTAATGTAGTTACAATTTATTATTCTTAGTTTGACAAATTAGAATTTTTAAGTATTGGTTTGGGCAATTTTTGTTGATAATGGAAAAGTTAGAATTTTTAAGAGTTTGGATAATTCTTGATGAAGGTTTAAAATTTAGAATTTTGATTAGTATTATTTTTGCTCTCAATTGGGAAATTCATAATTTCATTTAGTTTAGTTTTAATTTATCTTTTAGTTTAGATGTTATTAAAACTCTAGTTTATTAGTTCAATTAATTCCATGCTACTATTTTCATATCCAAAGGTTGTTAATTTTAATTCATGATTCATCCTTTTAGTTTATTAGTTTTAGAATTTAAATTGGTTAATTTATTTCATTTTGCATTGATATATTCATGTTTTTTTTAAAAATAAAAATAAAAATAATTTTTTTTTTTACTCCGGTTATGATTGATCCTATTTTAGTTGTTATTTTCTAGAATTTTAATTAGTTTGATTGGTCTCATACTATTGGGTTCATGTTTTAAGGTTATTAATTTCAATTTTCTATTAATTTTATGCTTTAGAATTGTAGTCAATTAGTTTAATCATCCCCCATGTTATCATTTCGTGTTTTAAAAATAGTTAATTTTAGTTTTTGACTAATTTTGTTTAGTTTATGTGTTTGTTTTCTTTTATTCAACTGATTAGTTTAGTCGATTAGATTTATGACTCCAAATCATCAATATTAATCGATATGTGTTATTTGTATTGTTTTAAAGCTCAAATAATATTTAACGCTTGATTGAGTATGTCTTAAGTTTAAATGTTTTTAAAGTTCCAGTGCTTATAAGATCTAAAAGGTTTCAGGTTTATCACTTTGGTCATCCTTTGAGAAATTCAATTTCAGAGGCCATTGGAAAATCATAAAGATTGGCCTCTACCTTCACCTTTATCATTTTTGTTGATTACTAAAAACAATTTTACTTTGTAATTTCATTTTCTTTTGTTTTGCTTAGTATTTTGTTTATTATGTTATGTTGTTTTTCAAATTAATTTCTTTTATTTTAAAATAAAATAGTTTTCTCAAAATGTTCCTCATAAAAATCCATTTAAAAAAAAAAATCCATTTAGAGTCCTTAGAATCCAAACCTCATTTTCTTAAAATAACATGCAACCATTGTTTCATCGGTTCACATCTTTCTCGGTTTTCAATGAAAATTTTGGTTTTGAATAAAACACGAATCAAAGCTTGTGGTCCTAAATAAATAGGATAATTCTAGGTTAAATTCGTGTATATCAATTGGGGAATTGGTGAAACCCCTACATAAGAAAATCTTTTCAAAACTCATCTTTGTTGTCACCTTTGCCACTTGTTGAAATCATATCTATCTATTTTTTAGGAATTATATACAAGATTCATGCGATAAGTGATGATTTTGTATATTTTAATCATTTTTGCTATGCTAATTAGATAACAAGCATGCTAGGCTTTCTTTTTATTTATTATTTATTTATTATCTAACCCCTCATGCCTTGTGGAAGTGTATTATAAGTTATCTATGCTATTCAGGTATGCTCCCTAACACCCACCTTCTAAATTCTGTGAATATACTTGTCACTGTGAACTGCACCCCTGTTCGATAGTACTTAGGTGTCTTGATATATATGCTTCTTTGTTCGATTATTATTGATAAAGTGCATGCTGGATGATATATTATTTGAACTAATTTTGATGTTTTGTGATAGCGCTTGAGAAGCAGCCTAGGTACTCACCCTAAATCTTCTTTATGATTGTGATTGGCTTTCTTGTTTGGCATGCTATTTTTTAAAAAAAATCACCTTGTCTACTTAGGTATCCATAATCAATCAATTAATTGCCTCAATTTCCTCAACTTAGTCAGTAGAGACCTTTATAGAGCTTAGAGGGGTGCTACCTCCTATAGGTACCTTCCTAATAAGTAACCTAATCCTCGGACCTAGACTTGAGTTTTTCAAAGACATGCTCTTCCAAAAAAAACTATGGAGTCAATTTTTAGGGTTTTATTTCTTGTTTTATTTTCTCTTTAAAATAAAATAAAATAAGTGGCGACTACGACTTTTCCAAAATCAATTTTTCACCAATAAAAGTGAGTCTCGTCGATCAAGTGGGGGACGCACGTGAAAAATGCGGGTTCATAGGTTCAAATCAAGTTAAGTATTTTTCAGGTTTATTTGTGAAAATTCAAAGAAAGTTCAAGCAATTATGGAAAGAGATTAATAACATAAAGATTTTTTACTCCTGAAGACTTGAAGTGACCTAGCATAAATCGTAAGATGGCATTTGTTAGTACACTTAATTCTACTATATTTTTTTTTAATGCATTTAAAGGTTTGTTTTCATCGTTCCTTAAGCTTAAATAAGTCATTTTTATCTAAGAAATGGATGAATTCTTGTTTTTGTTTAAAACCTTGACCAAAATTCTTTTTAAATTTACTCTTAAAAGTTTTAAGAAGGCTTACCTAAGTTTTTGAAGGTTCCAAGGCTCAAACTAGGTTTCTTTAACCCTACAATTGATTGAGGCAGTAAAAGCATATATAATATGATGTAACAATTTTGGATTTAATATTTCTTAATTAATAAGATTCATGTTTCTTAGTTTACCTATTCATTTCATGCATTATACCTTCTAAGCATTTTGGTTAGGCATCTCTTGCCTTATACATGACTTGGGTGTATTAGGAGTTGTACGAAATATCCAAATTATGAGTTCATTATAAGTAGGTGATTAACTCATAGTTAGTTCTTGGACTTAAGCAATTCATTTCATGTTGTAGTCATCCTTCTAATTAGAAGAATGACTGATCTTGTTGACAAAGGCTGATGGTAATAGGTATTCTTAATAGAGATACCATAAATCTCATTGGATTAAGATAGTGTATCCCCTCAGGTGATCCTTAAGATGTGTGTTTCAGAAATCTATGATCGTAGTAGTTCCTTAATTGGAATTTGACATATATTCTTTGTGAGCTAGAGCTAAAACTCAAGGATTATAGAGGTAATCTTGAGAGCTTGATAGCATTCACCTTGTTAGATTATAGACACCAATTCATGGGAGGCTTGCATATAATTGATATTATGTCATGGACCTAAGTTCTTGTATCTTGTTGTGTTAAAGTTTATAGTGGCTTTGACTCACAAGTAAGACCATAAAGTGGTCATAAATTCCCTATGGATTAGGTCACTATTGATTGAGGTTGGTGGCAATAGGCATTCTCAATAAAGGTGCCATGAATCTCATGGGATTAAGACAATGTGTCCCCTTGGATGATTCTAAAATGTGTTTAGGAAATCTATGGTCATAGTAATTCCTTAATTGGAATTTTACCTATGCTCTTTGTGAGCTAGAGCATATCAATTGATTACACAATACAAAGATCTAAGATTCAAGGATTATAAAGGTGATTTCGAAAGGTTTGTAACGTTCACCTTGTTAGATTATAGATACTAATTCATAGGGAGCTTGCATATAATTAATATTAGGTCATGGACCTAAGTTCTTGTATCTCATTATAATATACAAAGCATACTAGAGTTTAGTTAACTCTTTGTATTGGGATGTTATATCAACTTTAAAATTGGATTTTGAGAGAGTCGGTATTTTCCTATGGGTCCCAGTGGTCCCCACTCAAGCTCATATTCCTTAATGACACAGTTTATAAGTTTTAGTTGTATTCTTTTTTCACATGTGTCATAAATGTGTTTTGGTAGATACATAAGGTTGTACAAAAGCTTGTGAATGGTCTCTTTGGACTAGACTAATAGATTAATTAGAGCCCAATAGGTTTAATTAATTAATTAGGAACTAAGTGGGTTAGTTTAAGTGACCAAAGCGTAGGATGGGTTAGGTCACTGAAGCTCATTAGAAGCCTATATAAACCCTCTTTAGAGGTTAGGGATACAATCTTGCATGGATGATCATATGAACTTTAACATATTTATTATGTATATATATTAATAAAAGAGAAGATGGCCTAGTGGTAAGTAATCTTGAATCTAAGCCTTTAGGCTTGGGTTCGAATCTTGGCAGTAGCAAGGCAGCTTTGCAAGCAAAAATATGTGTTGACTAGAGGCAAATATTGAAATTTAAAATTGAAATGGAGGCATTGACTTCCCAAAATATCGAGAAATTTGCTAACGATAAACATTGATATTTTGGCGAAATTCCAAAAAAATCGTCGAATTATTGGTGGACCGATAATTGGTATGGAATGTTCTAAATCCTAGGCTTGGTTAGGAACATGCATAACTATCCTAGGCTTTTTCTAAATCCTATGCACAATGGAAAAATATTCAAAAGTACTAACGAAAACCATATCTCGAATTCGAATGTTCTTGAATCAAATCCACATGGTGAACATGAAGATTGAAATTGCAGAAGTCTCATAAACCTGAAGTCTTTTACCCGATGACTCAAACCTTGATCTTGGCACACTTCCAGTGGGGAGGAAAAAAAGTTAGAGGCTATGACTCTTTATCTCTCTAAATGGTGGAAGACAAAAGCTATGGAAGCCCTAACCCCTAGGGGGTATTTATAGGGTTCCTAAGTGGGCTTAAGTGACTTGAGCCTAGATGGACTTAGGTCACTTAATCTAGTCCAAATTGGGTTCTAATTGATTAATTAACCCAATAGAGCCTACTAATTAATCAATTAGCCCAATCTAGAGACCTTGTTCACTTACCTCTATGCAACCTTACGTAATTACTAACAAGGTATATGAGCTCAGAGCAGGGACCATTGGGACCCATATGAATACTAGCTCTCTCAAAATCCAAGAGGTCATATATTGTACCTTTCCATGTCCTTCTCCAACAGTGATTCAAAATAGGCAAACCATTCCCAATCCACATTATCTTCAATGGCATTGACAAAATCAACCAATTTTTCATGCAATTCTTATATCTTTGAGTAAAGTTGTTTTCCCATTGGTGTCCTTTGCAACATCTAGTAAAGAAGCTTGGACTTGTCTCTCTTGTCTCTATGCCAAGAGATCTAATGCTCACATGATTTATCTCAAGGATAAACTTAACATGCTTACTTGTGGTTTTTTCTCTGTTACTAATTTTCTTATTTCTATCAAGAAGATTGCAGATGAACTTACTGCTCTTAATGATCCTTCAAGTGATGCAGACCTTCTTGTTTATGCTACTCAAGCCTTTGACCTTACTTATAAGGAACTTATCACTGCCCTACACACTCGATATTCTGTTGTTCTGTTCGAAGAATTGTTTGATAAGGTTATTGATCATGAGACCTTCTTTCTTCACAATGAAAAGCACCATCTTGATCCCATACCACCCACTGCCCATTTAGCAAGAAAATTCTTCATCCTCTTATCATCCTTCAAAGCCTTATTTCCCTTCTCTAACACTTGGCCTACTTCCTAATCCCACTATTAACAACCAACAGCATAAACCCAACACCTCCAATTTTCCTCAAGTTATTTGTCAATATTGTAACAAGTGTGGACACGATGCTAAAAATTGCTTCAAGCTTTTTCCTTAACTTCTCTCTAAACACCCATCTGCCAATCTAGCTACCACATCCTAGTTTGCTCACAATTCATGGATAGTAGATTTTGGGGCATCACACCACGTCACATCTCAGATGTCAAATTTTCTCTTTGATGAACCTTATGAAGGTCCCGATGACATTCAAAGAGGCAATGATTTAGGTTTACAAATCACCCATACGGGATTTGTCTCCTTCTCTCTTTCTTCTAATTTATCTAATGTTTTATGTGTGTCCTCTATTAAACAAAATCTAATATCTGTTTCTAAATTCTATAAATCAAATCAAAACTCCATTGAATTATTTTCCTTTTATTTTGTTGTTAAATATCTATGCATGGGGAAACCTCTACTTAGTGGAAAGAATCGACATGATCTCTATGAATGGTTGATTGCAAAAGGTGTCCATACTAGTCTTGCCATGGCATTTTCTACCAATGTAACTGTCTTTGCATCTCCAATGATTTGGCATGAACGTCTTGGTCATTTGTCTCTTAAAATAATGAAATCTCTTGCTCAGTCTAGTTTCATGTCGCTTTCTTCTTCTCTTTTCCCATATTTTATGTATTAATCTAGTCTATGTAATAAAAGTCAACATTTACTATTTGGTGAATCAACTTTAAAAAGCCATGGTCCACTTGATTTAATTTATAATGATGTTTGGGGACCTTTTCTTATTGCATCTGTTAATGGTTTTTATTATTACATAATTTTTATTGATCATTTCACTAAATATATTTTGCTTTATCATTTGTGTCTCAAATATGATGTTTTTATTATTTTTTAGCAATATAAAACCATGGTTGAAAAATTCTTTAAGCGTCGTATCGTCTCTGTATGCTTCGACGATAGTGGAGAACATACTGCACTAAGAGATTTTCCAGTCTCTATGGGTATTCAACATCTTAAAACACCGCCTCACACTTCTCAACATAATGGTATTACTAAAAGACATCATCAACATCTTGTTGGTACTAGCCTCACTCTTCATCAGGCAAAACTTCCTCATAAATATTGGTCACATGCTTTTCAAACTACAGTTTATTTAATCAATCAACTTCTCATTCGTTACTCAATTTTTCCTCTCCTTGGGAGAATCTATTTTCTCAAAAACCAAATTACAATAAACTAAAAGTCTTTGGCTATCTTTATTTTCCTTGGCTCAAACCATACGATTCTAATAAACTTCAACCCAAATCTTCTCCTTGTATTTTTCTTGGTTACTCTCTTAATCAAAGTGTGTATTTTTGTTTGGATATTACAACAAATAAAATTTTTACCTCTCATATGTTCGGTTTATTGAAATTGAGTTCCTTTTTTCCACATCCCATTCCTCTAATTTTTCAAATTCCTCCAATTCCATTCATGCTTGGAATTTTCTTTTATCTTCCTTTTTACTTACTCAGTTGTCTACGCCAACTACTATGCAACAACCACTTATAGACACCACCATGGCAGCCCCTTTGCACACTTTGCCACAACTCATCATTACATAATCGCCATTTCTTTCTGTTGGCTCAAGTAATTCTCCTCATACTTCTTCTCATTTACACAATGTTTCTACCTCATCTCCTATTTCTTAGTCTTCAGCTACAACAATTCCTTCTACTTATTCACTTTCCTAACCTCTAGTCACCTCTAGATACCCAACTCCCACTTACTCCATTCCACCATTTTCTTCTCATCCAATGACCATCCACTCCAAAAATAATATCTTCAAACCTGAACATCACTTACAAGTGACCACAACTCATCCTCTTCTCAACTTTGTTGAACCTACTTGTGCTTCCCAAGCTTTTAAAACTATTGAATGGCGGCAGGCTATGTCTGATGAGCTTACAACACTTTTCACAATGGATCATGGGAACTAGTTCCTCTTTCACCATCTCAAAATGTTATTGGCTGCAAATGGGTTTTTCAAATTGAACACCATCCTTATGGATCCATTTCCAAGTACAAAGCTTATCTTGTTACCAAAGGTTTTCACCAACGTCCTGGTATTGATTTTCATGACACCTTTAGCTCGGTTGTCAAACCTACAACTATTCAAGTCATTCTTACTCTTCCATTGTCTAATGAGCGGTTATTATGCCAATTGGATGTCAATAATGCTTTTCTTCATGGCACACTATCTAAAGAAGTTTATATGCAGTAACCACTTAGTTTCGTTGATCAATCCAATTCAAACTTTGTTTGCAAATTGAGAAAGACAATTTATGGTCTTAAACAGGCTCCTAGGGCATGGTACAATTAGTTCAAAGGTTTTTTACTTTCCTATAGATTTGCTTCTTCTCAAAGTGATACCTTGCTTTTCATCTATCATCAGAATGCTATTACTCTCTATTTTTTGGTCCATGTTGATGACCTCATTGTCACTAGTAATGACAATCAATTTCTCACAAAGTTCTTGCAAGCATTGGCAACTTGTTTTTCTATTAAGGACCTTGGTGATCTTCATTATTTTCTTGATGTTGAAGTTCTTCCAAATCCATCGGGCTTCTCTTAACTCAACACAAATACATTTGGGACTTATTGGAGTAAACAAAAATGTCTGGTGCTAAAGAGTGTACTACACCTATGTCTTTTTCTCAAACTCTTCAGCTCTATGACAACTCTCCATCTACTGATGCAACCCAATTCCATCAAGTTATTGGTGTTCTCCAATATCTATCTGTCACTCGACTCGACATATATTATGCAATTAACAAATTGGCATAATTCATGCACTCTCCTTCTGAGACTCACTGGTTTGCAACAAAACGAATCTTACGCTACTTAAAGTCTACCATACATCATGGTCTTTTTCTCAAGTGTCATCAACAACTTCATCTTACTGACTTTATAGATGTTGATTGGGTAGGCAATTATGATGACCACACATCCACTTTTGCTTACCTGGTTTATATTAGTGGTAATGCCATTTCTTGGTGTTCTAAGAAGCAAAAGTCTATTGCCCATTCCTCGACTGAAGTAGAATATCACTGCTCTCGCATCTTGTGCCATTGAGGTATTTTGGATCATGAATCTTCTCAATGAGTTACATGTTAATTTTTCCTTTGTTCCCCATAGTTTCTGTGACAGCATTAGCGCCACTTATCTCTCTATTAACCCTATTTTTCACTTAAGAATGAAACATATTTCCATTGATTACCACTTTGTTCACGATCATATCGCTTGTGGGTCCTTCGTTGTGTCTCACATTTTCTCAAAAGATCAACTAGTTGACGCTCTCACAAAGTCTCTACCGTCGATTCTTTTTCTCCAAATATGCTCCAAGATCGGTATCTCTGATGGGAGCACTGTTTTGCAAGGACATGTTAAAGATCTCTCTACAAATTCTACCACCTTGGCAACCCCTCCTTAGGCTTTAGTCTCCATTTTTCCCTCACTAGAACTAGACGATTTAGTTGCAATAGCTTCAACAAATTCAATTCCTATTTTATCACCATAGCTTTCCTTTAATTTGTTATAACCAGTTTGTAATTCAAAAGTATTTTTATCTTTTCCATGCATATAGGCATCTTTACACCTAACAATTTGCATAGCTTTTAAATATATATATATATATATATAATGATTTTGTACAACAAATTAAATCAATGAAGTCATTATTCAAATCATGCAATCGTTTAAGAACTTTTAGAAAAATTATTAAACTTAGTTTTTATTTGGATATCCCTTCAATTTTTTTTATTTCTAAAATAAAAAACTTTTATATAAAATTAAAATATTCTATGTAAACAATATAGATTTACCTTATGTCTTAAAAATCACTTTCATAAATTTTGAAATCTAAGCTAATAATTTTTTGATGCCTCAATTTTTTTTAAAATGACTTTTAATATCACTACTTGTTAATGTAAATGTTTAAAAAATCTTGTATCTTATGTAAAGTTACTATTATTTTCTAATTAAAAAAAGAAAGAAAGAAATATCCAAATAGACACTTAATTTTCCATTTTTTTTTCTAGAGAGAATTCTTTTACTTAAGTTGCTATTCACAATGATTACAAGATTCACCTAGAAGTTTTTTAGAAGGCTTATACGGCCCAATGGATAAGCCTTTGGTTATGTTTTGTAATACTTGTTTTTAAGAATTGTGTGTAAGTTAAAAAATAAAAACTAGTTTTTTTAGAATTTTATAAAAATAAAGGTGTTTGAAAAGTTATTGTTAAAAATAGTTTTTAAAAGATAAAAAACAAAAAACTTATTTAGAGAAGTTTGTTTTTAAAAATAGTTTGTCAATTTTGATTTTGTAAAAATACTATAAATCTAATTTATATAATATTAATTAAATTTAAATTAGGTCTTATTAAAAATAAATTTAGTTTTATAATTATAAATAAACTAAAAACAATAATTTTTAATAAAACATGAATAATAATATTATAATAAATTTATAAATTATAATTTTATAAAAAATATACTATTTTATTATATTAAAAAAATATAGATATTGTCATCTTCATAAAAGCGTAATTGATTTTTATTTGTTAAAATTAAATAATAATAATAATAATAATAATAATTTAAAAATAATAATTGTTAATAATATTTTACTTAAAACGAATAACAAATAAAGTTTAACATTTTTAACATGTAAAAGAGCCAAATTTTTTATTACATGTACATATTTAATACTCAATTACAAACTTAGTATTTTGGAATGCTTTGATTTAATATACGATTAATTGGATTGGTTTTTTAATTTCAAATTATTCTTAAAAACTTAAAAGATTCATTAAAGAATTTAAATTATTAATTTTGTCTCACTTGATTTAAAATCTATTTACCTAGTGATAAATTAAAAAAATATAGTTGTGTATATGAGAGAAACATTAAAGTCATTATTCATAATATATTAGTTTTTGCCTATTATTTTCTATAGTCATTAGATCTATTTTATGAATTCCAACTTTAAAAAAAAAAAAAAAAAGTTTAAACTCACTAATAAATTAAATACAAAATACCTCTTGATTTGAAATTCATTTCTCTTATGAGAAAATTTATAAAAATATAGTTATGTGAAGAAAAAATAATAGAGTCATTATTAACCAATTTTTATCCATAATTCTTTTATGTTAATAGATTCTTTATTTGAGTTTTAAATATTTTTAAGAATTACTAGACTCGTTACTAAATCCAAAATATTAAGTCTTGTTTAATTTTGAATTTATTTGTCTAGTAAAAAAAATAAAAATAAAAAGATATGATTTTATATGAAAGAGAAATAATAGAGTCATTTTAGACCAATTTTTGTCTATAAATTTCTAGTATTAATTAGATTACTATTTGAGTTTCAAGTTATTTTTAAAAATTACTAGATTCATTGATAAATTAAGACATTAAGTTTTATTTAATTTGGAATTTATTTGTTTAGTAGAAAAAATCGGAAATATATGGTTATACATATAAGAGAAACAATATCCTAAACTAATTTTTATCCATAAATTCTTGGTATTAATTAGATTACTATTTGAGTTTCAACTTATTTTTAGAAATTACTATATTCATTAATGAATTCAACATATTAAGTCTTGTTTAATTTGGAATTTATTTGTCTAGTCGAAAAAAAATTAGAAAAATATGGTTATATATTATATAAGAGAAACAGTAGAGTCGTCCTAGACTAATTGTTGTCCATAAATTTATGGTATTAATTAGATCATTATTTGAGTTTCAAGTTATTTTTAAAAAATTATTAGACTTGTTAGTGGATCTAACACATTAAGTCTTGTTTGATTTAGAGTTTATTTGTCTAGTAAAAAAAAAATTGTAAAAGTATGATCATATGTAAAAAAGAAACTATTCAAGACTTTCAAAATGAATTTTGATCTATGACATCAAATCGGTTTTTGAGTTTTAAATTACTATTAAAAATTAATAAATGCTATGTATAAAGTATATATTGATTTGGAATTTATTTGATTAATGAAATATTTTTATTAGGTTAAAGGAAATTCATAAAAACACGTGTTATTTAAAATAATATCATATTTAAAATTTATTATGTCAGCACTGGATCATAAAGAGAAAAAGAACGAGATTATATTCAATTTTATTTGCTTTCTATGGTTTTTGTTAATTCTTCTATGTCTTTCTTTTATTTTTTAAAATTAGTGAAAAATAAGTTTTACTTGTTCTCTAAAAAATGTTCTTTATTTCACTGTATTTTTAAAAATCGAAAACAAAGAATAATGGTCAAAAAGTCTTATAAAATTTTAAAAATAGCTTTTTGTTTTCAAAATTAGAAAATTATTTTTTGATCATACGACCAAATAACCTCTATTATTTTTTTATTTAAAAAAAAAAAAGAAATATATCCAAATGGACATTGAATTTTTTTTTTTTTAGAAAGATTTTATTTATTTATTTTATTTTTAACTAAAGTGGTTATTCACAATGATCATAAGATCACAAAGCAATTTTTTTAGAAGACTTATCGAGCCCCAAAGGTAAGCTTTTACTCCACATAGAACCCCCCCTATTGCAAGCCTCAATAGGTTGCTGCATAACCTCACCAAAATTTTCTTGCTTTTAAACATTTAAACAAATTTAAGGAATGAGGGAAATGAATTGTCTAGCCTTAAAGGATACAAATGAAAATCCCTAACGGATGAAAAAAATTTAATAATATCAAGTTTGGTTAATTCACAAATGTTTCTTTATTTCCATGTATAACGATATATTCTTATGATCATGTTCTAATTCCTATGTAATTTATAACTTTATATAAACAAAAAAGGTGGACAAAGTGAATGAATGATTTTGTACCATCTAACTAATTTAAGCACTACCAAGGTCTTTAATGTAAGCATTGTTAGGCTTGTTGATTACATCCTAACACAACAAGAGAGTTGGAAAAAATTGTTGGCACTAAAAAGTTGAGATAGAACGTACAAAGTAGATAATGAAAATAATATCATTGAAATTGGATGCTTCAAGGTGCATTATAGAGTCACTTTCCTTAAGATGTTATTTGTCCAACCAATTCTATGATCCACAAGAATTTAGCAAATATGCCTCCTGGATACAATGAAGCTTTGTTTGTTATCTGTATTGTGCACTCATGAAAGGAAACCCCAAATACCCTTAAAAAGTAGTAAGCCTATCAATAATTTGTATACTATTTTTGTCGAATTAGTAATAGTATATAGGAATTTTGATGGGAGAAAAAAAGTAGAATGCTAAAGTAGAATGCTGAAAAATGTGGAAGGATGGAAAGAAATGAAGAATTTAGTGATTGAATAAAGGAATAAAATGACCACTCTTAACTCTATTTATATATTCTAAGGCACCTTTTATTTTAGGATTGCATCCTTTGGACATTGCACCCATTCAATTTGGGTTGTATTACTTCATTATGTACCCATTTGTGTAGTGACATACCTTTTGAAAGACATCTTTTCAACTTCTATGTGTATTTTCATTCATTTGGAAAATATTTCCAACAACCCTACCATTTTCAACATGAATGAGTTTTCGAAAAAATTTCTTTCACATAGTTGGAAAGCTTATTCATAAATGAAGGTATCTTTAGACTTAAAATTTCATTTAGTGAAAATTCATATAAGTTCATCAAGGTAGTATGGTATCAAACCTTGAACCAACAACCTTATTTGACTAATCAATACCTCACACATAATTTTTCAATTTCTCATATATAAGACACTTTTTTCTATATTATTGGCCTTGTCTTTCATATTCTGTTATTTCATGAGTTCTTTAGTAAGCCAAGTTAAAGAGTAAGTGATCAATTAAAGCCTAAATATGTGCTCATATAGCTTATAAACAACATGATTTAGATGATATATAAGGTTCAAATCCTCTAGAGTTGCCTCAAATTAGTGCTAATACCCCAACCATGGATCTAAAGTTTATTGTGAGCTTAAATGAGGAAAAGGGGATGAAAGAAAATGCAAAAGAAAGGAACACTCTTCAATCAAGGTAGAAAGATGGGATTAATCACTCAAACAACAGAGATGTAGGGCTTGTGAAAGATGAGAGGAATCCAAGAAAGGGCATAAGGATCATCGTACAAGCACGAAAGATGAGAAAATGAACCTATAAAGAGAGTTAGAGAGTATGCAACCATGTTAGAGATGGCTTGGACCAAAAAATCAAGCCAAGGAAAAAAGGAAATTAGCAAGGCAAGCTTAAGGAAGAAGGTGACTCAACTTAGAAGAAATGCTCAAGGGTTGGAATAAAGTTCAAAGCAAAACAAATAAGATGGGTAACCATCAAAAGCTAATTTCAAAAGAAAGAGAACATGGAGCACATAATTGATTCTTGTGTATTTTTAGACTCATAAAAGGAAGAAAAGATGATCAGGAATCATTAGAATTAAGTATCATGTAATTTAGATATTGAAGTAAGCCAAAAGAAAACCAAGAAGTCATAGACATAAGTGCACATTGCTTAAATACTAGCCTTTAACTGGAATCGAATTATGGATTATCTTTCATGAATTTTTATTTTTTATTTTGATGATTTTTATGTATGGTTTCAAATCTTAAGAGTTTAGAAATCCAATGCTTTAAATGGTGCTTGAATCAAAGTTGAAACAAGGTATATATAATTGTTTAAAAGAATGTTGTGTAAAAGACTAGAAGCTAAGTTAAAAATCGAAAAACCATGCATTTCAAGGAAAGCCAAAAATAGAACAGCCAAAAGTCTATTTCAAAATGAACTTCCCAATTTCAAACTAGATCTGGAAATTTCAAATTGAGCCTTCCTAGATATTTGCTATCCTGCTCAATATCTAAATGCTTTGTTATTAGAGTTTTAATAAATTTGATACTTTAGATAGTTTATGTGATGGATTATAATAATTTATAATACTTTATTTAGTACAAACTTTCAAAATTGAGCAATTTATGTGTGAATATTATTAATTCTTATTCTATATATTTCTCTTTTGGGCTTTTACTTTTTTCTTATGCTACTAGTGTTCAATTTTAGGGGTAGTAGCAAACAAAGTTCTAGTTTTATGCTACTAGTGTTTAGTTTTAGGAATAGTAGCAAAGCAAAGTTCGTAAATTGGTTATAAGCTAGTTTGACCTTATTGAATATATTTGTCAATTATTATCATCATCATTATTATTTGGAGAGAGTCATGTTATTTCTTGAAGAAGGAAAGTTTTCCATATTTTTTTATATGATTATTACTAATCATGTTATAAAAAAGGGAAGTATTGATTGGAGATTTTTAAATGGTTGCTTATTTGGTTGTGGTTTTAAGATGAGGCTAGTTGTTGTTTCCATGAAATCCATACCAAAGCATTACAATTCTAGTCTTTCGGCTAAAGCAGATGATTTGTCACAAAATGACAAAAAGGGATATTATTTTTGTTGATTAACATCACATAACAACATTCTTTCTTTTTCATCTTCGTGACAAAATAGGAAAAAGTTTTGTATTAATTACTTGTGAAGATTTTTTGGAAATGGTTACATTCTTTGAAGGTTTTTTTTTTCTATTTCTATTATACACTTTACTTTTCACGAACATATTGCATGAAATTGCCAAAGGAGGAGATTGTCAAGGAATTATACTAGCTAGTTTAGATTAGCAATTTTGTTACGAACATTCTTGGATTTGACTCTATGTACTTCTTAGGTTCTCCACAAATCTTGAAGACATGAGATTATTGTTGATTCATTCATAAGGCAGTCTAGTTGAGTTTGTTTGAGTATAATGACATAAATAAAATGTATTGTTAGCTTATATGCGTAATAGGCTTGAAATTAAACCAAAATTTAAGGAGCACTTGAGTGGTCATAATGCTCAAGTGCTCATGTTAAAATTTTTACAAGTTTCCTATATTTTCCAACTTTTCAAATTTCATTTTGTCAAGCTTTTGTTTACCATACATTGCCCTACACCCTAGAATTTATTGCCATTATCTTTGCATATTCTCGAGACTCTAAAAAATCATATATATCTTGTTCGAGGTTTTATTAGTTATTGCATTCCCTTAACTCATTGAGGTGTTTAGTAAGGAACATGTGGGTTTATGTTGTGGATATGAAGTTGAGTATAAGTAATGAACAATGTAAGACCCTTAGGAGATGGTAATGCTTGTTTTTTTAAAAAATAAGTAAATTTGCTCTATGGTTGATTGACCTATGGTTTTTACATTTGTAGATTTTTTTGGAGATTTTGTAGGTGGCTTTGTCAAACATAAATTATCTAAACGTTCTCATAAAAATCCTTCAATAGCAATTAGATCGTAAGAAAAATTTGAAAACAAATCGAAAACGCACCTCCCGCCATGGCCATTCTCACACACTCATAGGTTAAAAATAGTCTTTATTTATTTATTTATTTTTTGGGTTTTAGGTGCTTCTAAACCTTTCTCAACCTCTTCTTAGATGATGTTTTTTGAGATTGAAAGAGATTGAAGGCTTAGGGGACCAACCCATTAGTGCTCTACCCTTCTTAAAGACTCTTTCCATCACATAATCTGCTTCGAGCATGCACAAAACATGGGGTAGTTATGCAAATGTGGTTCTGAACATTAATCCTCGTTCCTAAATTGATGGAATTAATGAATGTGGACTACATTTCGAATCACATCTTCGATTTTTCACCAAAGGTCCAAGAAAAACAAAATCCCAATAGGCTTTCCATAAACATCATATGTTAATTGTGGGATTGTTCTTTGTTTTAATTATCAAACACATGTATTGATCAAAGAACCAATAAAAATATTAGAAATATAATTTTTGGGCCATAAAAGGAGGACTACCTATTCACCCTCCCTCTACTAGCTAGTTCCATGATGCAAGATTCGTACTTTTAAAAGGTATTGACCTAACTCTTCAAGAGTAATATTCTCTTTTTGCGCATGAGACTTTTTTTGTAATCTTTCTAGGAGGTAGGAAGTTTATCAATAATAGAAGATACAATAATTGAATCATCCTTATGCGTATTGTGTTTACAAAATTGATTAAAAATATGCATGATCTCATGAACTTATTCTACCACATGACTTGTATCAACCATTTTGTAATTATAAAACTTAAAAGCCAAGACTTTTTTACTTATGGCGTCCTTCATTATACACACATCTTCTAGAGAATTCCATATCACTTTCATGGTCATCTTGCTCCTAATTATGGCATACACAAGTTTCTGCAAAAATTTCTTCTTGCTAGCAAAAAATGTAGCCTTTTCTATTGACCCTTGAAGCAAACAATATAAAATTTTCCATAAAAAAATCAACAGAAAACTCAAAGAGGTGACAACGATGCCATTTTATCATAATAATGTCTTCATATTGTTAGAGAAAAATTGTTAGTATCGTAATATTGAAGTTGAAGTAGTACATAGTGAAGGTACGATGCATATAATATAAATAATAAAATTGGAAACTAGAGTGCTTCAAGGCATGATATAATGTCGATTTTCTTAGGATGTTATTTATCCCCACCAATTCTATTATGCACAATAGTATAGCACATATGTCTCTAGGATACAATGAAGTTATGTTTGTCTATTTGTATTGTGTACTGATAAAGAAAAATCCCCAATACCTTCAAAATATAGTAAGTTTGTTTATAATCTATATACTATTTCTACAAAATCATAGTATATAGGAATTTTTGGTGTAAAAAGAAAATGGAATACTAAAAGATGCAAAAGGATGAAAAGAATTGAAGAATTTGATGGTTGAATGAATAAATGAAATGACAACCCTTTTGTCTGATTTATAGATTTCAAGGCACCCATTAATTTAAGCTTACATCTTTGGGACCTTGCACCCATTCAATTTGAGTTGCTTCACTTCATTGCATACCCATTTGTGTAAGATCATAGCTTTAGAACGGCATCTTTTGAAATATTTCCAAAAAAGAACCCTGAAACATATGGCTAAATGTATTAAACATGTAAAATATGAAAGAAAAAAAAAAGGAAGGTGAAAAGGGAAATGGAAATAAAGAGGGGAAACTGAAGGAAAAACTACACTGATCTACCTATAATCAAAGTACTATTGATGATGAGTAACATAATATAGGTTCATTAGGCGAAAGTCTTTTTTACAATGAGTCGGAAAAGGAAAAAAAAAATAGGGAAGATTATTGGTGATGTAAAATAAGATTTTTAGATTACTTTCTAAAATGTCTAAGAAATCTCAATTAATAATTCACTAACCAATTTTCTCGTCTAAAATCATAAATAAAATTATAAATATGGGAATCATTCTTTTAAATAATATAAGAATCTCAATTTTCGTTTTCACAAAGAAAACTTAAAAAAACTAAGAGAGAAGAATTTTGATTTTAAAAAAAATATATTTTTTATTTTTTAATAATGATAATTTTTGGGTAATTACAACATTTCCAGAAACTGCACCCCAATTTTCTTATTTATTGGGTTAGATGGGTGAGCCCACTTCCCGAAGACAACTCCAACGTTTGACCTCAAGGTCTGTGAAAATGAAAAAAAAAAAATATATATATATATATATATATACATATATTAAATTCATTTATAATAGTTCACTTCCTTTTTCCTTGATATTTTCTAAGATTCAAACACAGCATTCTAAATATCTGAATAATTTAGTTGAAGTGGCCCAGCCCATTCAGACTAATGAAAAGGTCCATGTAAAACAAAAGTAGCTTCCAACTCTATGCAGCCAGGTGGATTTGTAACTTACTCAGATTCTCTCTCATTTGAAATCACGTTCGCAAGGAATCACGTTTAAAACCGAAAACAAAGGAAAAACATTAGGGACCACGTACGTGAGTGACGTGCCAAAAGATTGAACCATACCAACCATTTTTGTGGGTCAGGTTACATAAATCATCGTCACCTTATATTATTATATGAATTGATTAAAAAAAATACACGACAACCATCTTTTTCTTGCTCTAGCTTTGACAAATGTGACTTCTTAGAGTACAAGCCACGTTATTACATGTATGATTGCATTAAGACAATGAAAAAGAGAGAGTGCAAATTAACAAGAAAATTAAAAAATAATCTCTTTTCTTGGCCTTCAAGTGATCCCCCATCAAGGCTCCTATGCTTCCAATGCTTCCATCTATTGGGTGCAGCTTCCAGATTCCCATTGAAGTAACATTAATTTACGGTATGTTTGGTTGCATTTTTATTTTTATTTTTTGAATTTTCTTTTTAATTAAAAGTATAAAAATAATTATAAAAATCATGTTTAGTAGATTGTTTTATTTTTTTTAACTTCAAAATTTGATAGAAAATATTCAGAAAATAAAAAATGAAGGTATAATAGAGGAGATTTTCCTTTTAAAATCATTAAAAATAAGAAAATATGGCATGCATAATTTTTCCACATTAATGATACTAAGGTACCATAAGTATATATTAAAACATTGTTGTAATTTACTAAAAAAATTCTAAAAAATAATTGAAAAAACATCAATTTTTTATTATTTGTGTTATATAATTATTAAATATACTTTTTATTTTTGCAAACAAAAAATAAAATTAGAATCATTGAATATGTTTAAATTTCCAAAAATTAAAATTTAATTAAAAATTATTTATATATATATAGATTAAAAATAATAATAATAATCTATAATACTTATAAATTTGAAAATTTTAAAGTGTTTGAAGAATTTTTCATCCCTAAACACTTCTTTTCACATATGGAAAGTTCCATATATATATACATGCATTATAGAATACTTTTCATTTGTTAAAAATTCTTAATTTGTGTGACCCTCTAGTTCCATATTTCTCTCAACCTCCTATTTCAATATTTTTATTTTTATTCCATATTTCAATATTCCTTCAAATTTTAAATTTTCTATTTCCATATTCCTCTCAATCTTCTTTTCATTTTTTTTATATATATTATTCTTTTTTACAAGGAATTTAAACAATTTATTTATTTATTTATTTTTATATTTCTCAAAACTTTGCCTTTCCATATATATATATTACTCTTTTTTATAGAAAAAATAATTAAATAATTTATTCACTAAAAATTCTTAATATGTCATACAGATTCTAATATATACCTTTCACTTCTAATGTCTTGCATGCATCATAAAATACTCTATGCTATTTAATAATTTTTTTATTAACTAAAAATTTAATACTTGTTTGTTTTAAATAAAAAATTTATTAAGATTTTAGATGTTCGGGTGCTATTTGATTTTTAAGTCATACATATGTTTATTTGAAATGAAAGAAGAAATTAATTTTTGAACTTTGAAAAGAAAGTTTAAATATGACATCAGCTAAAACTTTAGATGCAAAGTTGTTCACCGCTCATAATTTGTGTCTTTATTTATGTCTTTTATTTCTGTTTTATATATTTATTTGTAGAATTTTATTTTGATTTATGAATTATTTTATGTTTTGGGTTGAAATGGTATCAAAGCCAAATTTTGTTTAAAGATGTAAGTAATATTATGACTTGGAATAGTTTGTAATCATTAATTAAGTTCGAAGTTAGTTCAAACTGAATTTTTTGTGAGCGAAGGTGGTGTTGAAGGGCAAAAAGAGAGTAAGTCCCTTGTGATCGATTGGGTCGTCCTTGTTCAAAAAATCATTTGAATTTAATAAAAGATAAGATTGTGATTGTATTATGTGACAATGAGTAATATTATAAAAAAAGTTAAAGTAAATCTAGTTCGTCTAGATCTCTCAGGTCCAATAGTTCTACATGCATATGATAATTCTGCATATTCATACACATCAACATCTAGTTTATCTAAATCTCTTAGGTCTAATAGTTTTGTATATGATAATTTTGCATATTCATACACATCAATATCTAGTCAAAATATCATAAATAGTTACATAGTTGGCCAGTATCCCACATGAAAATTAATACAATTTATCAACAAAGTAAATTTGAATTGATTCAAAATTATGTAATCAAAACTAAAGAACAAATTATTTTTCCCCCAAATCCTTGATTAAATTTAGAAAGTACAAGTATTGAGTCAACACAATTAATCAACACAAAAGAAAATTTAATTATGTCCGCATAAGATTAGTACAAGTTGCCATCAAACCCTTGTTTTACTTAGGTTTAGATATTCGTGTACTTTTCTACCTAAGAGATGCTAGGGCAACAAATTTTTTTTATTTTGTCCTTGGTACGATTGATTCAAACCTTGCAAATAGTCCTATTTATTTCAATTGTTTTTCAAATTTTTTAATGAATTTAAATTATCCAAGTATTTTGTCAAGCTTAACTTTAAACATTAAGATAAAAAAAAAAAAAAAAAAAAGTATGAATTTTGTAGAACAAGCTCAATTAATAGCAATAATATATAGGATATATTACAAAATAATCACTACTCAATTAAATCTTAGAGTTATATGTCAATCTATCAAAGATGAAACATTATTGTTACAATATAATCCTCATAATACTCCAGCTTTTTTGTTCCTAAAAATCTCAAATGGAATGAAATTACTCATGGAGGTCAATGGGAATTAAAAGATTTAACAAATCCCAAACCCTTCAAACCTTTTTTGGAAATATTTCCAAAATAAAGAACCCTGAAACATATGGCTAAATGTATTAAACATGTAAAATATGAAAGAAAAAAAAAAGGAAGGTGAAAAAGGAAATGGAAATAAAGAGGGGAAACTGAAGGAAAAACTACACTGATCTACCTATAATCAAAGTACTATTGATGATGAGTAACATAATATAGGTTCATTAGGCGAAAGTCTTTTTTACAATGAGTTGGAAAAGGAAAAAAAAAGTAGGGAAGATTATTGGTGATGTAAAATAAGATTTTTAGATTACTTTCTAAAATGTCTAAAAAATCTCAATTAATAATTTCACTAACCAATTTTCTCGTCTAAAATCATAAATAAAATTATAAATATGGGAATCATTCTTTTAAATAATATAAGAATCTCAATTTTCGTTTTCACAAAGAAAACTTAAAAAAACTAAGAGAGAAGAATTTTGATTTTAAAAAAAATATATTTTTTTATTTTTTAATAATGATAATTTTTGGGTAATTACAACATTTCCAGAAACTGCACCCCAATTTTCTTATTTATTGGGTTAGATGGGTGAGCCCACTTCCCGAAGACAACTCCAACGTTTGACCTCAAGGTCTGTGAAAATGAAAAAAAAAAAATATATATATATATATATATACATATATTAAATTCATTTATAATAGTTCACTTCCTTTTTCCTTGATATTTTCTAAGATTCAAACACAGCATTCTAAATATCTGAATAATTTAGTTGAAGTGGCCCAGCCCATTCAGACTAATGAAAAGGTCCATGTAAAACAAAAGTAGCTTCCAACTCTATGCAGCCAGGTGGATTTGTAACTTACTCAGATTCTCTCTCATTTGAAATCACGTTCGCAAGGAATCACGTTTAAAACCGAAAACAAAGGAAAAACATTAGGGACCACGTACGTGAGTGACGTGCCGAAAGATTGAACCATACCAACCATTTTTGTGGGTCAGGTTACATAAATCATCGTCACCTTATATTATTATATGAATTGATTAAAAAAAATACACGACAACCATCTTTTTCTTGCTCTAGCTTTGACAAATGTGACTTCTTAGAATACAAGCCACGTTATTACATGTATGATTGCATTAAGACAATGAAAAAGAGAGAGTGCAAATTAACAAGAAAATTAAAAAATAATCTCTTTTCTTGGCCTTCAAGTGATCCCCCATTGAAGTAACATTAATTTACGGTATGTTTGGTTGCATTTTTTTTTTTTTTTTTGAATTTTCTTTTTAATTAAAAGTATAAAAATAATTATAAAAATCATGTTTAGTAGATTGTTTTATTTTTTTTAACTTCAAAATTTGATAGAAAATATTCAGAAAACAAAAAATGAAGGTAATAATAGAGGAGATTTTCCTTTTAAAATCATTAAAAATAAGAAAATATGGCATGCATAATTTTTCCACATTAATGATACTAAGGTACCATAAGTATATATTAAAACATTGTTGTAATTTACTAAAAAAATTCTAAAAAATAATTGAAAAAACATCAATTTTTTATTATTTGTGTTATATAATTATTAAATATACTTTTTATTTTTGCAAACAAAAAATAAAATTAGAATCATTGAATATGTTTAAATTTCCAAAAATTAAAATTTAATTAAAAATTATATATATAGATTAAAAATAATAATAATAATCTATAATACTTATAAATTTGAAAATTTTAAAGTGTTTGAAGAATTTTTCATCCCTAAACACTTCTTTTCACATATTGAAAGTTCCATATATATATATCCATGCATTATAGAATACTTTTCATTTGTTAAAAATTCTTAATTTGTGTGACCCTCTAGTTCCAT